>PVKB01002589.1:0-266455 GCA_004027205.1 Ctenodactylus gundi
CCCCCCCCCCCCCCCCCCCCCCGCCGAAGTCTCATGTACTTGGATGGTATGGACTACCTGTGTGGAGCTGTGTGCTGCTAGGTGATGGGCGCCTGGTTTGGAGGGGAGGACTGTGGGCATGTGGTGAAGGACAAGCGTGTGGTAGGTTATAGGTGATGATGGACAGGGGCTTAAACCTGGAAGGAATGGCATACTGAGGATGGACCAAGAGGGGGCAGATCACTGGGACAGGACCTGGCAGGGTGTCTGCTACTTCCTCCCTCCCTTCTGGGACTTGGCTTTCTGTGTTCAGTGCGGAGAGGAGCGGCCCCCGCCTCCGTTTCTGTCTTTCCACATGCTTCCGTTGTTGCTGGCCATCCATGAACGAACCGTGACCTGAACTGGAGTAAATCTCCCTTAAATAGTGCATGTTGAGTATTTCTGTCACAGTGCCGAAAAGTAACAAAGGCACATGGCTTATCGGGGTTTTCTGTCTGTGTCATACATCCATTGAAGGTTGACTAAATGAACCCTGAGAAAAGTCTTTTTCAAATAACATTAGGTATTAAATACAGTTTTCTCTTTTCAGGTTTACTTTTCCATGTATCGTCAGAATTGGGCATGTTTTCTGCCTCGTCCACTTACAGAGATAGTGGGCTGATGTGCCACTCAACTCTTTAGGACTAAATATGCTCCACGCTTTCCCTACTGCTTTGTCATTTGCAGGATGAATCGTCCTTGTCATGAACTTAGAGCTGAGCACCCCAAATCCTTTGGTAATGCCATTGCTATAATATCTCAGGGAAATGGTGAAAGTATGTTAAGTTTTAAGATAACATCAGACCATTGATCAATCACATTCAGATTTGTCTAAATTCTTGGACAATGACTTATTAACATGTAGAAGACAGGGAGATTTGGTGGGTTTCATGTGGCCAAGCAATTGATTCTGTTCACTAGTCAGAAAAGGAATGACTCAAATCCCTGCCAAAGGGCTCCGCGTTTGCTCTCTCCTGTAATCTTCCGCCGACTCTCTGGAACGTGTGTTGTTGTGTGTTCCAAGTTTTCACATATTGCAGATACTCAACGCTCTCTAAACACTGGCAACTTCCTCTGCCAGGAGATCCCTGTAATCCCAGTAGCCCCCTGTTCTTCTGGGTTTCCTTGTTGATACGATTGTGGAGTTAGTGTCTTCATCTGTATTTGTACTTTAGAAAGCCAGCAAGAACTAAAGCTTATTAGGGGCAAGTATGAAGATCAGAATTGCTTTAAAGCCGTGCCCTCTGTCTTGGTTACACTTTTTTTTTTTTCATTGCTGGGACACAGTACCCAACACCCACCATGTATGGGAGGAAAGGTTAATTTAGCTCAAAGTTTCAGGAGGTCTCTGTCCATTCAGGGGTGGTCGGTAGTGCTGGGAAGGGCTGGCAGAGAACAGCCGATCCCAGCATACCTTCCTAGTCTCACCCTCATGATCCAGCACACTCTGCCACATCTTCAGTAGTCCCCACACCCCAGTAATTCATCCCTCCCAACCAGGCCCCACCTCCTGACAGCACATAAACCTACAGATACCCCACAGCATCCACCTATAGGCAGCTTCAATGGACATCCAGGTCCCCACCATAACATCTTCACTTCATGGTAGGTCACTTTGTTTCTGCTTTTCCTCCCAAAGCCGGGATCAGAGAGGGAACCCAGAGAGTCCGCAGCACCCCAGACTTAATCCTTTGGAGCCTGTGCTGACGATGGCTCCACACTGAGTTTTTCTTGCTGTTGGTTTTCTATAGGAAGGGCTGGTACTGTCTGAGGTGACTGTGGTCTCAGGCTGTGGTCTGAGCACAGCAGCACTTAACGTGTAGATGCTTCGAGTTCATTAAGTGTCAGGCACAACGGTTTGCTTGGCTGTCTGTCAGTCTTGGCTTTAAGTCTAATATGAGAAACTTTCAAACAAGGTGACGATGACTATATCACTTCTTTAAAAGTCATCATTCCTTCTGACACTTGAGTATATGATTAATTAATGAAAGAGGAAGATTAGGTACCTGAAATAGCCGTGTGACTCATGCCTGCTAACATGATTATACCTTGCATGTGAAAATTAGTTTGACCTTTTCGCTGGAAGACGTTGCCTGCGGGACTTGTATTTCTCTGTGGCAAATCACACTCCCCCTCCCCCTGCCCCCCAATCAAAGAGGACATGGCAGGGAGAAACTCACAATTCATGTTGCATCTAGTGACTTTCAAATTTATTCTATCTTATACTCAGAGAGAGTCATGATTTTTAAGGCTAAGCAATATAAAAATTCTTTGGAAACCTCATCCCACGTGTTGCAGACCCCATCCGACTTCTAGAGGTAACCACTTTCATTTCCTTGCTTGCTATCTGTTCAGAGAACACTCACATTCAAATGAATTGAGGAATTAAGGAAAGCAATTAAGCTTCTATTCTTTGCTATCCAATGGTACCTTACTGCTTCTTTATCTTGGTGACATATCTGAGAAAAGTTCTCCTATCCATATGCAGAAAGCTTCCACTTTATTTTTATGACTGTGGTAATATTTCATTGCATGACTATATTTTGCTGTAAAATCCTGTAATGAATGAATTGGCACATCGTATTGGTGTGTGTGGTTCAGTGTGTTCACATCAGCGACTGTCAGTGTGCTTATTTTAATATACTCAGTATATTTAATAACTGAAGAATGTTGACATGAGGTATGTTAACATGTGTGCATCCTCCCCATAGGAGCCTACCTGACCTGTCTGCTGTCGAGATCTATGAATTTCCCACTCTAACTGGTCATGGACGAGAGCGCTGACTTGCAAATATTTTCCTTTGTGCATCTTTTGCTTTCACGTCTCATGTTTCTTCAATCCCTCCTTTTAGTTTTGCTTTCAACATGCAGTTTTCTTTTTCTCACAGAGCCCAACGTTTCCACCGACTTTCTGTGGCTTTTGGACTTAAAGTTTTGCTGATGTTTTCTAGAACTTTTCTTGTCCATTCCTCCACATGAAACATAGCATCAGCTTCTCTGCTTCTAAGAAGCTGTGTGGTAGGAGTTACTTTACATTTATAAAATAATGGAGAATTACCATTTCAGTGGTGTTGAATCACCGCTCAAGGGCGTGGCCTGTCTTTCTCTATGTTTGCATTTTCTTTTGTGTCCCTGAACAGTCTCTCAAAGTTTCCTGTATACAGGGCTTACACTTTTCCTGCTTAGTTCATTCTTAGATACTTCAACTTTTTCGTTGCTGATCTAAATGAGATATTTTATTCATTACTTGTCTGTTTAAGGGCTTTTTCTATGAATGATGTAATGCTTACTTATTGATAATTTTTAATTGTTTTGATTTCAGCTTTTCAGATACTCTTGGGTTTATACAAATAGTGGTAGGTTCTCCCCGTCTTAGGATTCTCCAGAGAAAGGGACACAGCAGACTACATATTCATTGCTTTAGGTACTTTCTCGTTGCTGGGACAGAATACTCAGCATCCACAACTTTAGGGGGGAAAAATTTATTTTTAGCTTACAGTTTCAGATGGTCACAGTCCACTCACATGGTGGTCTTGGGGCTGGAACTGGAGACAGAGGTCTTTATGGCATGGCCGACCAGAGCCAAGTCGAGGAGGGAGGGCAGAACTGGGACACCCCCTTTCAGGTCAAGCTTCAAGCACCCATCCCTTCCTGCCAGGCCCCACCTCCCAACAGCGCACGTTATATATAGGAACACGAGGCTTTTGAGGGACATTTCAGATCCAAACCACGACATGCATACACACACACACACACGCATATAAATACACACATGTGATATGATCACAACTATGGTGAATTTTTCAATTAAAATATTTGTTACAGCAAAAGACACATTGGTATGAATTCCCCTCACAGTCCTCCTCCTCACGTCACACTTTTCCCATGATTCTGGCGGTTTTTGAAGCAGTCCTGGAAGTCCTTTTTCCTGACTGTCATTAGTTGTGCCATGCTGGCTGCCTCCATTTCCTGAATTGATCCAAAACATGAACCTTCACAGTCATTTTGACTCTGGGAAACAGCCAGAAAGCACCCGGCGCCAGATCCATGGGCTGCTTTCCCATGGGATGGCGCTTGGCAGCAGTGTTCATGGTAGTCGTGACCTGACACCTTGTAGAGACATTCGCCACATGGCTGACCCCTGTTCTATGGAGTTGGAGAAGTGCAGACCGGTCCCCTGCGATTTGGAGGCCAAGCAAAGCCCGAGGAGCATTTCCGTTAAGAGCACTAAGGCCTGAGAGCCAGAGAAGTTCTGACAGCCGGTGGTGATGGCGTAAGTCCCAGTTCAAGGGAACGAGCACACCAGTGTCCAGCTCAAGCAGCTGTGAAGACAGAGAATTCTCTCTTCCTGGACACTTGGATCCTGTCCAGTTCCCTGATGGATTGGGTGATGGCATTCTGCGTGGGGAGGGTTGTCTGCAGGAGTCACTCCACCAGTGTAGCTGTGGCTCCTTTCCAGAAGCACCGGGGCTGAGGCACCTAGAATTAACCAGGTGTAACCAACGAGGTATCAGGGGATTCTGTGGCTGGATCAAGCTGATACATGGAGTTAACCACCATGGATTTTCGTAATTCCTTAATTCATTTTTTTCTCTGCACTGGCTTAGAGCGTCCGTGTAGTCTTGATAAAATAGTTGTAATATTGTATCATGGTACTTTCTCTTCAGTCCAAATGCCTGTACTGTTTTATATGGAAATACAGCTCTTGGTCTGGGATAGATGTATTTCTTTCCTTTTTTATGGAAGTATTTGTGTAAGCCTAGATGACTGCGAGGTTTTTCTTAAATGATCTCTGTTGAATTTTTCAAATGCCTTTTTAATGTCTTTAGAAGGAATCCTCTGGTTCCTGCCCTGTAGATCTTTCCCAGTGATAATTTACTTGGATAAATTTGCTAGTATTGATTTATTCTTGCATTCTTGGGTTCTGAATTTTAGAGTAAGATTGGTCTATACCTTTTCTTTTTGTGAAGATCTTGTTAGATTTTGCTATGAATGCCACTTGTTTATAGAATTTGTTACACTTTTTAGTAGTTTTGATATTATGAGAAAACCTGTTCTCCGAGGGTTGGGAAAGAGATCCCTTTCAGAAAAGCCATACTGGCTGGTGATCATTACAGGTGAGGACATAATGGACAATTTTCTCAAATATTTTTCCCCATGGATTTTCTGTATTTTTTTTAAAGGTCAGTTTTGGTGAATTTTATTTCCACTGAAAGTAATCATTTAACCTAGGGATTTCAATGTATTTTTCTATAGAACAGGATGTTTTTTCAAGAAGCACAGTACATCTTTGATATTACAATGGTTAATTTCTGTCATTTGGGAGAAATTTAAGACTTTTTTCTTGGGGAAGCAAAAATGAAAAATGCATGAGAAACATCATCATTGATTAAAGTAGCCCTTAGCATTGTGTTCATATTCTCTGTTTCTATGTTTTAATCTTTTATTATTTTCTGCTTTTTTGTAGTTACACAATTTTTTCTCAGTTACTTGACACTTATCCCAGATATCTTATTTTTCTATTTTCGAAACCTAGCTTTTAGAACTATATCTTGGTTTTAATCACCTCTCTTTACTAGCCAACTCTTGTATTGATTTTTTCAGACTGTTAAACTCATTTTTTTTCTACTTCCCTTTTGTTTTTTTAAATAGTCGTTTCTCTAACTTGGGGAGTTGGTGTTTGAGTCATTGAACTATCAGTGTATCACATGATTCTGACAAGTAGTAACTTCATTTATCATAATTTTGTAAACATGCTGCAATTTTATTCAGAATACTTATTCAAGAGCCTTCTTTGTTTATAATCTGCACATGGCAAGATTTCTGTTTTTCTGATTTTTCTATTGTAGATTCTGGAATTATGGCTGTAGACTGGTATACAGAATCCTTTATTTTTTTCTTTACGTTTATGGCTTAATGTATGGTCATATTTTAAGAATATATTAGTCCTTGAAAAAAAAAAACATAGGATTTCAGGGCTGGAGGAACAGCTCAGCAGCACTTAAAGCACTTGCCTAGCAAGCTCAACGTCCTGAGTTCAGTTCCCCAGCACCATATAAGCTGGGCATGGTGGTGCATACCTGTAATCCCAGCACTCAGGAGGCTGAGGTGGGGGGGTTGCTGCGAGTCCAAGGCCAGCCTAGGATCCATCGTGACTTCAGGACCAGCCTGGGCTACAGAGTGAGATTCTGTCTCAAAAAAAAAAAAAAAAATGCAATCTCCACTTTTGAGGCACAGAGACTGATAAAGGCGGAATTAGACCGAGAAGGGCGGGGAGCCCTATTTTTTTGGTCTGTCTTGTGTAATACCTGCATTTCATATGTTGCTGCTGTGCATTTAGTTTATAGAAAATCATAACTTTTATCTTCACTATTGGAATTTTTTTTTTTACTTTTTGTATTTTATATATCATTTTGGGACTCATAGTACATAACTGCTCTGAGTCCAATGAACTTATCTAATATTACAGCCATACCTTCTGCTTTGCTGTTATTCCTTTTCATGTGTCAGGATGGAGCATTATCTGGGGAAAATTTTGATCTTTCATATAGTTTCAACCATTTGAATCTTTGGTTTTCAATATGTATCTGGTACAAACCATGGAGTTTTGCTTTTAATGCACCTTGAAGATCCTTCAAAATACTTTAAATGTTTATTAATTGAAAAGTCTTTCTATTATGTACATAGTGTGTGTCTGTGTGCATGCATCATTTATCATATGGTTGGTTTTCTTTGTTGTGTATGTGTGTGTGCACGTGGACACGTGTATTTAGGAAGTTATTCATTAAATTGTAGATCTGCCTTCTACCTTTATAGTCATATCTTTACATAATATTCAATCCTCTATTTTTTTTTCCCCCAAATCCTATCAAGTTAGACATAAAAGTATTAGCTATGAGCAGTGGCACACTGGCATGGCTTCTCTTCCTGCACTGCATTTTATCCACTGTCGGAATTTGTGCGAAGTCCATTTCTAGTGTTTATTTTTACTTTGTTATACATTGCTGAACTATGTGTGTCAGCTTTAAATGGCGTTTCCCGCCTCCTGTCTCATGCGTGAGTCAGTCAGTGAACTTATTCCAGTTACCACCGCCTTTTCCCTTTCCTTTCTGAGTACATGGCGTGTGTCATTTCTGTAACCTCAAAGCCTACAACACTCATATTTCTTATAGTGTTCCTTTACAGTAAAAGCACAGTGTTCGCCACCAGTCATCCTGAGACTTCCCCCATGTTTATTCTTCTCATTGATTCTTCGACTTCTAATGTTCAAAAATTACCATCTTTGTATTGAGGACCTACTTGGCTGGGCATACAGCTCGGTGGCATTTTCTCCCTTTGGGAATATTGCTTTGTTCCTTCTCTGTTAGACTTTGAAGGTTTCTGTGATGAAAGTTGAAGAGCAGGTTGATTTATTTTAGCTTACAGGTATTTTATCTTCTTACTTTTTGGTTCCAGGATTTCTTTTTTATTTTTAAAATTTAATAATTTACACAGTAAAAGTAAAGTGAACCTGAAGAAAGATGACACAACTGATTAGCATACACCTGGATTTGACCATTATAAATCAGTGATCTCTAGCACATGGTGTTTACTTCCAACATGTAAATTCCTGTTTTTGTTTCAATTTTGACAGTTATTTTGATAATATAGTTTCAAAGTATCTGTCCTTTCACTGATAGTTTCCCTTTTCAGAGCCACCAATTATCCGCGTGTTGGTTCAGTGTTGTATTTCTTCTACCTTTATCATTTTCTCAAAATTTAGAAATGTTTTTAGTTTTCCTTTAATTTTGGCCACTCTCTTCACAGCCATCTTCGCAGTCTCCCGCTTACCTAGAGTGTCAAGTTTCCCCATTGTGTTCTTTCAGTGCTGACTTTGTTTTGCTGATAGTTTGATTCTGTTTCATTTATATCAACTTGTTCCCTTCTCCGCCTTTCTTTCTTAAAATGTTCACTTATGTTTTGAGATCCTCTTTCATAATTTATAACACTTCGTTGACCCCGAAGTGAAAATGCTTCATTTAGAGTGGTGGACCCCGTAGTGATTGAGACTTGATTTTTTTCTAACTAGCTGTTTGATCGTGAACAAGTTGTTTAACTTATACCTTGGTGTTTTTATCTGTAAAGTAGAATTAATAATACTTGACAGAAAAATACTTCACAGAATTGTGCTGAGAGTCCATTACATTTGCGTCTCTAAAGCAGTTAGAATATCGCCTGAAAAATACCACCCAACTGTTATCAATACTAATGGAGGTTAATTTGTTATGAAATTCACAGTTAAAGTTTTTGATTTTTTTCTCCTTCTATCCTATTGCTGAGTACGTTTTGATGCTCTTTTCCAAAATTTTCTAGCAGCATCTCAGTACCTGTCTTATAGAAGTTTCTTCTTTAGGAATAAGGTTTCTCCTGAATGAATTATTTTTCTGGAGAAAGTTCCTGAAATGGAGGTTTCAAGGTAACTTTTTTCTTCTCAAAGGAAAAGGCCTTTACTTTCTGTGGCAAATTACTAGATTAACGACCCAAGCACTGACACCTCCCTGTGTCTGGGCCCTTTCAGAGCCCCCCCTCCCGCCCCACATTCACAGGTTCATTCTACACTTACTTTGTTCTTTTCCTCCCTCACCCCCTTTTCTGTGGTGCGGGGGATTGAGTGCAGGACACTGAGCTACATCCCCACCCATTCTTAATTTTTGATTTTGAGACAGGGTCTTACTAAGTCACTGGGAATACAGGCCTGCGCCACCTGGCTTGGCTTAAACTTAGCTGTATGGCTTCCTTTAGTCGATGGCATGTTATCAAATATGACACTGGCAGAAGCTTGGGAGGTTGTAAATCCTTGACCTGCCTTTTTCCCTTTGGCTGGAAATTCAACTATCTCCTAGATGTTCCAGAAACTTCCTGGAAAAAAAGATCCCAACTGTCTGAAGCCATTCCCTTTCCCCATAATTATTTTTATTAACATATGTTTGCAACACATAATTACATTTATCTAGAGCAACCGGTCCATGTACACATTTTATCTTAATAGTTTTATTTCCCCTAAAAATAAACAAAGTAAAGCATTGCAGGCATTTGTTGCAGAACAATAGATCACAGATTCACTCTTCCTGCTGCCTCAAAAATAAGAGTACTTCTAATAATTATGGCGTCTCTGAATACTCACTTCCCAGGATGATTAGATTTAAAAAAATTATCCCTAAAAGCACATTTCAATTTTTATTTTTAGCATAAAACAATATCAATACTAGGCTACCTTTATCCAACTACAAATTATTAAATGGCATAGGTAAATCTTTATTTTGATTTATAAAATCAAATTTTAAGTAGAATTGTTTCTAGATACCTTTTTCTATGTGACCTTCATCTTTTGACTCACCCAGAGACCCTGCCTGGAGTGGTCTCTAGGGACAGATAAGCATCACCCTGAAAAAGTCAAACAATTTTGATGGAATATACCAGCACATTAAGGCCTGTATACTTGGGAATATAATTTCAATATACCACGAAGTTAGCAATAATTAGCATTCCAGCCATATGAGTCTTTTACATATATTAGTTTGGCTTTTACTTGAAGCAAAATTTTGACTCTGTGCCTTTCTAATATAGCCATAATCATGTCACTTTTGTACATAACAACCCTATAAAGTTTAATAGCTCTGACAGAAAATTTAAAGAATAGCTTTAGATTTCTTAGCCTAGGAAACATTGTTACTGACCACAAAGAGACATCACTTTATGTGTATATGTATCCCATGTATATACAATAACAAAATGTTGCTTAATAAAAACCAATAAATACAGAATAAGTTTTAAGTGGCAGGATTGAATAATGTCAAACACAGAGAGCAGAGATTCTGGAGGTTTTGATCACTCCCTATGTGTAAGGTTTAGATGCAAAATCCATTATGGAAGGGAGAGCATTTATTGGTTCAACCGTACACATTACGTTTACATAACTTCAATTCTATGACCATAACATTAGCTTGAGCAGAGTTCAAACACATAGCACATGTCCTCCTCAGATCTCCAAGTATCTTTAATCCCAGATACTCGGAGTATGCTGTAACCTTGTGTACTCGACCCCATGAAAAACTGAATATTGAAAAGATAGTACAAGTCAACATTGAAATAGACTTTCACTCTCTTAAAACTCAGTTTTTTTTTTTTTAAATAATCAAAAGTCTCATGAAAAAACAAATTACCCTGATAACTTAGTCTGGGATTTGTGAATTTTAATCAATCTTTCAGAAACCTTCCTGAGAGGAGGTGAGGCTCGGGAGGGCATTAGGCCCCAGGGCCCGGTTCCGGTGCTAGGGAGCAGCCCAGAGCTCCATGTTTCCCGGTGCTCCCGGCATCTTGGGGGATGCTGATTTCACGACCCAGCGGTTCTCTGCGACTGTTCTCCTGGCTCTCCACATGCTCCTGGCTGTCTCCTCTGGATTCTGCTGCAGGTTTTTTTGTTTTTGTTTTTGTTTTTTTTGCAGAGTGGTCACATTTCATGCTCAGTTCTTCATTTCTGGGACATATTTCCACTAGTGCTTTCTGATTTCTCGATCGTTGGTGCCTTTCGGGCCTCTCGGGGGTCTTTTGCCTGTGACTTCTGCCTAAAGTCACCGGCACATGGTGAATCACCAAAACTTTGGATTTTGTGGGTGAAATCTGGCTGTGCGTGCTGACACAGGTGCCGATTCTCTTATCTCCACTGGCCTTGGCTTCTGTAATTTCTGGGAAGAGGACGGAAAGATACTTCTGCCATCATGATCCGAGCTCTGCTCGCTCCTTCTTGCCATGAGAACCCGTGGCTCTATGCTTCGGAAGGGGACCTGGTGACCTTGCCAGTCTCAGTATCAGTGTGTCCCCAGTTGCAGTATTCTCAGTGGGGAGCTTGGTCTCCAGGTTGGTGCTTTTCTTAGATTAAATCACAGTGTGTGTTCCTGTCCAGGCTGTCTGTGGGCAGTGATATTTGATACATCTAGCTAGTAGATTGTCACAGAGAGTTGTAGCATCATTATTTTAGGGACAGCGATACTGCCAGCACCTGACTCCACGGCTGGAATTGCCTGGCGTCCCCCTGTTGCTCGGGGCTACCGCGTTCTTAGCTTTGCTTTGGGCTCAATTTCAAGGTCAAGGCTAAGGTGGGCTGAGTGGTAGGAAGCAACAGGTGCACAGAAGCTGAGGCCTCTGGGACCTGGGACGGCAGCGTCAGGCTCCGAAGTTGGGCTGGTCCCAACTCCAGAGGCCAGTGTGGGAGGGCACCGGGCAGAGCAGGCGTCCAGAGGTCCCGGCATCAGAAGCTGTCACACGTGGCTTCTATTCTGTGGGTCTGTGGGGGCTGCCTTGGGCTCACGAGAGAATCACTCACAGTCATTGTCGCCTCCTGGGCTAGCCCTTAGTATTATCTCTTTAATGTTTGATTCCTGCAGGATCTAGTTCCCCAGCCTCCTTCCACGCAGAGGAAGTTGCTTTGCACTAAGTCAAGGTGTGCTCCCACACCTCGTGTCCGTTTTGCGGTGCACAGGGAGCAGCCTGAATGCAGAGGCTGTGCCCTCGCCGCCCGTCCTGCCAGCACCTGGCACCGGCGGCTGTGGAACGAAGCCAGACGCAGGATCCCAGCCTGCAGAATGACTGGAGAGATGCGCTGACTTCCTTCGTACCAGGCTCTCTGGGCTCTGGCTAGTCTGGTAGCTGGGCAGGTCAGGAGACCCAGCTCTGTGTCCGTGTCCTCCTGGTCAGCTTCCTTGGGTTGCCCGAGTGGGGAAGGGGCTGGTGCAGCTGCAGAAAGGAAACTCGAGCGCTGTCCTGTCTCGCATCCTCTCCGCACTGTCCGTCTGTCCCCCTCTCCCTGTGCCCCTCTCAGTGCAACACTTCGCCCGGCTGGGTTCTCTAGAGCAGGATGGTGCCACGCTCCAGGTGCCCTCACCTGTTGCTGGGTCAAAGGACTCTCCTAGTTTGGGGACCCTCTGGGCAGACCCCACCGCCTCCAAGGTAATGCGTCCCCTGGCTCGCGAGGAGCCCGGGCGCTGGTCACTGGAGTCGTTTGTGTAGCAGGACAGCAGCAGGTGCCTGTGCTCCCGCCAGGCCACGCGCCCCTCGCCCTGCGCCCACGTCCCCGCCTAGGTCACTTGTCTTCGGCCGGTTTGGTGCAGCGGGCGGCGAGCCCTTCCCAGAGCAGTCCTGGCAGGTGCCCGGAGGGACCGCCGCGTGGGGCGGGCAGCGGGGGCGGCGCGGGGATTGGGACTGGGGCGGGAGGGTCTTCTGCCAGGACGAGGTGCGGGGGCCGGCCACGCTGCGCGCGATCCCGGCTGGGGCCGTAAGCGCCCAGCGGCCGGTGCGAAAGGACCAAGGGCTGTTTTGCAAAAATAAAGCCACCGGCGGCGCCCTCGGGAAGTGGGCAAGGTAGGGGGGATGCGGGGGGGGGGGGGTAGGGGGGCGGGGACGGACAGACGGACGTGCTGGGTGGTGCTGACAGGTGGCGGCCTCAGCCGGCCTGTGCGCGGGTGCCGAGGCGACACTGTCATCCCGCGCCGCAGGGCGCAGAGGGCGGGGCCGGGCCGCGGGGAGGGAGCTCGGACGGACGCACCACGCAGCCAGCTCCGGATGCCCGCTCCTCCCGCCCGCCCGCCAGGTCCCGCGTCCCTGGGGTCGCGGTGCGGCTGGGCGCCCCAGTCCCGAGGAGCTGCCCAGCAGCCCGAGGTAAGCGCCGCCAGGGACTGCGGGGGTTTCTCCTCCCGTTCCCCTCGTCCCCCGGGACGTGGCGGGGCGAGGCGGCCGGCCAGTGGGCCGGGACGGTGGCCGGATGGCGGGCAGCGCTGCCACGCCGCGTGGGGGGCCGTGGGCCACCGGCCCCCACCATCCCGCCCTCTCCTGCCCCTCTGCCCTCGCCCCCTTGGCCCGGCCTGAAGCCGGGCAAGGCAGGGGCCGCGGAGACCCAAGCCGGCGCGGGCTGGGCGTGCAGTGCTGGAGCGGACTACAAGCCCCAGCGTGGGCGGGAAACCGGCGGCTCTGTGGGCTGCAGCCCCGAACAGTCCCGCGCGCCCCGAGCACTGGGCGTCAGGTGCAGCGCACTCAGCCCGGTGTGGGCCAGGGCAGAGCTGCGGGACAAGCTGGCTGGCGTCCGGTGGGCGTCCTTCCTGTGCCCGGGGAGGGGACCTTCCTGGCGGCGGGGCGGGGCGGGACAGGGTCCCACCCGTCCCCCCCCCCCCCCCCCCCCCCCCCCCCCCCCCCCCCCCCCCCCCCCCCCCGCCTGTCCCCTTCCTCCCCTCTGTTCCATGTGTTTCTTTCCTCGCTGACACCTTTTCTGTTTCACACCTGGCCTAAGGGCCACGACCTGCAGCGTCAGCACCCTTGGGCGCAGGGAGGGCTCACTCCTAGGTCAAGGGGCAGCTGCGCCGATGTGCCCACCGCTTGCGTGACGCCGGGGGTGACGCGAGCCGACCTGAGGCTCCCACGCTGAGTTACGTTGCGCCGACATGACGCGTGCATCTCGCGTGGCCGATGCTGCCAGCCTGTCTGCGCATCCCGCGCTAAGGTCTGGGGAACAGAAATCCACTTTCTGGACCTCACGCCTCTTTCCAATCAGAGGTTTCCAGCTGTAGGAATATTCTGGGCTGTACGAATTGATTAAAAAGAAATGACAAGCATAACTAGCGTCCAGGTACTTTTTTGGGTGGAACACGTGTTCCCCGTTTTACTCAAAGCGATTATCTCGCCTGTAACTTCCACAAACCCAACCGCGCCTGCGGAACCTCGCTTGGCTTTATGTAGGACCCCGGGGTACAGGGGGCTTGGTCCATTCTGTGCGTGAGTTGACAAGCAGGTGGATAACAAGAACTTCGGCTGGGCCCCTCAGGGTCCCTCACGGATGGTGAAACCGCGGGAAGGAGTCTCCGTAACAGTGGCCTGCTCAGTGCTTCAGGCCGGTACTTGCTAGTGTATTAACTGCATTGTCAACTTTATGTGTTTTGTTAACAGCAGCATGCCAGTGTGTTAATTTTTATTAAAAAAAAAAAAAAGAGCGTCCCGTGGAGCCTGCGGGATGGCTGCTTGGTACCCGGGGCGTGTGCACCTGCCCGTCCGCTTTCCTGATTCCTTACCGCGTGTGGGCTCAGTAGTTTCGCAATACGTCTGCTTGTGTTGTTCTCAGCCGCTCTGCCCTTCGCCTCATTTCCAGCTCGCGGTATTTTGCAGGGACGGGTCACCTGGGGTTTCCCCGGGGAGCGCCCGCTTGGACACGCCAGTTCGCCTTTGTGATAGGTTTGGTTTTGGTTTGAGCAAGGAGAAATCGGTCATGTGGTTTTCTGAACTCGGGCGCCTTTGCCTGTCTGCAGGCAAGTATGTGATAACAGGTTCTGCGGTGTGTACATGCAAGGGTTTGTTCGGTGAGGGTAAGAGGCAGGGGGGCGATATTTTCATTTCGGCTTACAGAGTGAACATGTACAATCCGGGAAGAGTCGAGAGTCTCGGGTTGTCTTCTTATCATGTAAATCGCATGTGACTTTGGTTAGGAGGCCAATGGCAGTGGAGGGGGTCGGAGTTCAAAGGTTTGGGTGCTGGCGGCGGATTTCTTGTGACGGTGGTGGTGCTTCTCGTGAGGAAACTGAAGGGCATGTTCTGGAGAAGGTGGGGCATGCTGCTGGCCACACCACACGTGGTGGCCGTTGTGGCCCTGACTGCCGCAACCACCTGGCAGGAGCAGGGTGCGCGGTCGAATGAGTCAAATTCTTACTCAGGGGAGGACTTGTTGCCCCAGCTCCTGGCAGCGCTGTCCACAGAAGGCCTTCAGCGGCCACATTCTCTGGGGACGCCTGAAACGTAGCAAGGCCGGTGGGTCAAGGTCATAACCTGCCAGGGCAGCTCCTACCCAACGGCTGGTCCCTCTAGGGTACGAAAGGGCTGTATGCCTTGTATTTAAATTTCTTGAAAGATGTTTATGCAGTGATTCAGAACCATTTCTCTCTGTCATCACTGGTGGTTTATCTGTTATTTAAATTTTCCTTGAATGCGACGTACTAGTTCCCTTTCTAGACCTGCTAGATGATGCCTTTCCACGTCTTCCTTTCTGCCCATTTTTGGCTGCCTGCCCTTCCGGTGTGGATTCTGTTCTGATGTTATGTTCTCAGTATCGCACCCCTGTTTATCCTCTAACCTCTTGTAGATGGCCCTCTCTCTCGGAATCCTGGGAGTTGCTCATCCCAACAGTTGAATCTGCTGGTTCTCTTGGTACTGTTGATACAAATCCCGTACAAGCCCTTCATTCCCTCACAGGAGGTTTACTTGAGTTACGAACTCGTCCCTGGCATCCCTGGCCTGGCTTCTGCTAGTTCCCCTGCCATCGTTATCTTGTTATCTTTCTCTTTTCAAGTCTCTTCCTGTTATTCAAGCCACATAAGATTTGGACTCCCCCATCCTCGCGCTGGGGGATTCTGCCTTCTCCATCTTCAGTGCTAAGCCAACTCAATTACTGTTTCATTTTGGTTGCTGAATATTTCAGGTCTATCATTTCTTTTGGATTTTTTTCTAGCTTATTCTTCTTTGCTGAGGTTTTCCACTTTTTTTCCTCATTTATTTCTAGAGATTTTTTTTTCTTCTTGAAGCATTTTTGGTAATGGGTGCCCGTAATCTTTATCAGGTAATTTCCTAGCATCTGGTTCACTCACGTATTGGCATCAGTCGGCTACCTTTTTTCATTCAAGTTGTGATCCCATCCTGGACTGCTCGGTTATTTTGTTAGATCCTGGATCTTAGTCAAACCTTGCATTTTAGCAGAGTGAAACTCTGGGCTTAGCACACAGGTCTTGACCTACTTTGGTGGCACTTTAATTCCCAGGGTGTTTACAGTGGCATTTTGGTCTATCTGGTTTCTCTGCCATCATTAAGGAAGTTTCCACTAAGCCCTGCTACTACAGAGAGAGGCTCCCTAGGCCAGGCCCCAGGCTGCCCAGAGACTGCAGATGGGGTTTTCTGCAGGGCCAAGGAGCAGGCTTAGGTCTGGGGCTCGCTGTGGCAGGATCAACCCACCATTGCTTGGAGGCCACTTACTGTTGAGAGCTGGATGCCAGCTATATACGTGGCATCTTCTACCACCAGGTGAGGACATGGAGTCTGTATACTAGGGTAACCTAAGGAGGGGGGTAGTTAGAAGACACCCTGCTGGTGGTTTTTACCATCATTCCACTGCCTTGAGTGCCCCTTTGGCTGGCTCCTGGGCACTTCCTGGGTTTGTGGGTAGACCTAGAGGTGGAGGGAGAAACGAATGTGTGCTGCCTCACCTGGGTTGGAAGTAATGTGCTTCTAAAAGATACTCTGGTTTGATTTCTCAGTCGCATTTTCCAGGAATAGAATTGAAAATACTACTCTGATTATATTCCCCGTAACACATATTTGCTGTGGAGATATAATCTCTCAGTTTAAAAAAATTAAATTGTTAGTTAATATTACTATCATTAGAGATTTAAATGTCAAGTCATACCCTATCAGAATCCAAGATAAAAATCTGTTTGTGGTATTTTCTCCAGGAAACATTTTCTTTTCTTAGTTGTCTTAAAGCATTTGAAAAATATCAGTGCTTTTATATCTCCATGAGAAATGCTAAAACTATTCGTTATCAGGTGGACAGTTAAACCTTGGGAAAAACAAATAAGGTTATTTGCACAAGCAACTTGCTGATATTTTGAGTGGATTAAGGAAAAAAGATACAAAGATTCATCGTAGCTGGCTTTCCTGGTTATACAAGGGCTGAGTCATAGAATTATGGCATTTTCAAAACTGAAAATGATCTTAAAAATCCCCTCTTTCAACCTTACTTTATATGTCAATAAAACAGAGACCTTAGAAGGCCATAAAGGAATCTAAGTTTTTTTGTAATTCAACAATAACAGAGCTTTTTATTATCTTTTGCTGTACAGGGCAGGGAGGGCTGATTTGCTCTGAGTTCTTAGCATTTCTTAATCTTATGTTTTTAAGTAGCAGTGAGAATTTCCTTTAGAGAAAACATTGAGCAGGGACAGTAAGGCATGATTTCTCATCACTAAGTTTAGATTGATAATGGACCTTTAAAAACAGGCATGTCTGGAGATTTCATGAACAGATGGAGCCAAATATCCAGAAAAACAAACATATACCCAAGTATTAGCATTTACTACTGAGGACTTATGAATTCCCAGGGAAGTCTTCTGGGTGTTGTTGTGTTAGACTCATCATGTGTTCTGCATGATCTTGGTAGGTGAACATGACTTAGGGACGATGACAGTGTCACCCTGAGGCCTGGAGCAGGGCAGTGGCCCTGCGGTCAGTGCGCTGCGGGACTGCCTGGTTATTTTTCTACAGGTTCTGGAGAGTCTGGAGGCATAAAAGGCTATGGTGGAATCAGCAGGGGCTCAGAGACCGACTGTTGGAATTGCAAGCAGGCCACTGTTCAGTGTTCGCTGTCTCCTCCCCACGTGGGTGCAACACACACACACACACACACACACACACCCACCCACCCTTTCCGACTCTGTGGAGGGCTTCTCCTCCCACCTTGTCCTGGAGGGAGCTGCCTGTGGAGGCTGCCGTGACCTCACTTTAAGGCAACCTTTATTCATATCAAATGTTATCAAAATGGAGAAAGTGTCATTTGCAGTATTTGCTGAGGAACTTTTTGAGACTGAAAAAGGAAACCACATCTGTGCCTTTCATATTTCATAGATCAGAATAATTGAGGATCATGGAATGATAAATGCTTCTGAATTCAGGAGATAAGGCCAGTATTTGTTACCAAAGTTGAATTAATAATAATAATTCTTATTATTTCTTTGTAGCACTGGAGATGGAGTCCAGGGTCTTCACACTGAGCTACATCCCCAGCCCATTTTCATTTTAAAAATAAAGCAGGATTTCTCTAAGTTGCCCAGGCTGGGCTTAAACTTGCTGTCTTACTGCCTCAGCATCCCAGATAGCTGACTATAGGCCTGCATCCCTGGTCCTGGCTTGGAGGTGGAATTACTTGTAAGGGGCTTCCATAATACACTTACAAGTCACCCCAAGGTACCTTGCTGTGACTAGTACAACTCCCTGGATGAGAAAGAGAGAAAAGGATTGAATTGTTTTGGAGTGAGAAACCTGAGGCGGAGAAATGGAAAGATTACACAGAAAGAAACCCCAGGATGAGGCTGTTTGTGTCTCTCCAGTGCTCCCCTTGTAAACGTATGGAAAGCTGAAAGGACTGCTTTGTTTTCAAGGTTGCTCCTTAGGGACTAAATAATTGAGGACAAGGAGTCGAAGTCCCGAGTGGCAGAGCGGAGAGGGCGCTAATCCGCCAGCAGATCCCGGTAGCCAAGAGCACAGAGGGAGGCCTTGGAGCACCATGGCCTCTGAGGACCTTCCTGGCCTTAGGATTTGGTCAAACTACATTATCTGTGGATGTTATTTGATGGAACAGGAAGGGAATAGGCCCATGTACTTTGGTATTAATTATAAGAGAATTGTCCAAAAAAATCACTTCTTAAATTTGAAATTGATATGACACCTTCCTATGGTCAGAAAGTTGCACTTTGAGACCCTCACACCCACCATGTGGGGACAGCCCACAGCGCCACTCAGGGAGCACATGGGAATGCTGACCCTGATGATGTTGGGGTGATGCTCAAGTGGACAGAGCTTGACCGGACTGGCATGGAGTGTGGCAGTCACTGCACAGGAGCTGATTCAACACCCGTTACCCCTGTTCCTCCTTCGTTCTCTTCTGCTGGGTGATTTGGAAGGCAAAACATTCCAATTTCCAGCCTCCTTTGAAAGTAAATGTGACTCCAGTCACAAAGATGGAGATTTACCCAGAAAGCCGTCCTTCCAAGCACAAGGTGGAGCATCTTGAGGGGAGGCCAGAGATCGCTGGGCGTGGGTGGCTTGCACTGGAGTGACCTGCCATCTTGAAAAGGTGAGGATTAAATCTTACACTTAGGATGACCAAGCCAGAAAAGAGGTGTCATGGGGACCTGAGTTCGATTCCCCAGCACCACATAAACTGGTTCTGGTGGCGCAAGGCTGTAATCTCAGCACTCGGGAGGCTGAGGTAGGAGGATTCTCTTGAGTCCGAGGCCAGCCTGGGCTACAGCAGTGAGTTCAGGACCAGCCTGGGTCACAGAGCGAGACCCTGTCTCAAAACAAAAGCAACAACAAACAGAACAAAACAAAACAAACAAACAAAAAACAAAAAAGAATTGCTGCTTGAGTCCTTAGTGACTTCCCAGAGTTGTGCTAGCTGTGCACTGCCTGAGGCTGGGCTCAATGTTCCATGAGAAAATAAATAAATAAGCAAACAATCAAAACCCGAATTGTTTCTTCTACTTCTTGTTAGAGTTCCTGTTCCATTCAGCCATACACCTGGCCAACTGAATACAGAAAGTAATTAAGATTTTGCATTTTTGAAGAATAAAATTCATATCTGTTGATTTTTGTAATTACTGATGCTGGTTTGCAAAATTTTGGCAAGTTCGTATGAATGTTCTCACCCCGAAGAAGCTTGAGTGTGAACATTTTGGGTAATTTGTAAAATTTCCATTTTATTATTCGCTGCCGAATGAATAACATGAAGCTATGAGAATTTTATATTGCTGAGAAAAGGTTTCAGATTTTATTCAATGGATGAAACTGAGAAGAGGAAAAACCTATTTCTGGGAGTCACACCTCCCACTCCGCTGCAGTCTTTGGTAAGAGGAGGGTACAGCTGGAGAGCGCCAGTGCATCTTGCGAGAGAAGCTGCAGCCCTTTGGCTCACGGGACAGAGGGGCGGCTGCAGGGCTGGCGCCCACAGCCCCTCAACGCAGGCTCTCACTCGGGGCGTTTTTCTGACTGTGCGCTCTCGCGATTGGAAGGGGAGCTTAAAGGTGAAGGAAGGACGGCCATTTCCACAAGTGGAAATAAACAGAAAAAGGAAGAGGTATGTGGCCCGGCCTCTGTGGAGTTCCCATGGGGACTTGCCTCACTGGTGTGCCAGGGTTTATTTCTGCATTAAGCCCCAGGAGCAGAGGAGAAGGCTCCAGGTGGGGTATGATGGTGGTGTTTTATTACCTAGAATCACATTCGTATGGGAGTCACCAGAACTTTGACGTATAATGCTGCAATAAGAACTGTCCTTGCTTCCCCTTGCCCTCTGTCCCCCACCCCATTCCATCCCCTTAGCCCATCTTCATTTTGGGTTTTGAGACAGGGTCTCGCTCTGTAGCCCAGGCTGGTCCTGAACTCACTATGGAGCCCAGGCTGGCCTTGGACTCAAGGCAGTCCTCCTGTCTCAGCCTTCCAAGTGCTGGGATGACAGGCGCGTGCCACCACACCCAGCTTATGTGGAGCTGGGGAATCGAATGCAGGTATTTAGTGCTTGCATGTATTTTTCATTCTCCCAGTGGACAGACAGCCAGCAGAACTCCCAAGCATGGTGCAGGGAGGAGGGGCCAGCAGGAAGCACACCCACCGAGGCTGAGTTTGTCATTTTGGTGAGGAGAAGGAGGACTTCCTGGCAGGTGCCTCTGCAGGCTTCCACTGGTACCTTAGCAACCAGATGGCACCAGTGGCCATGCCTGCAGAGACATCTGAGGAAGACTGTCTTCTCCCTCATTTTAATTTGGGAAAATTGGCTCTCCCCAAACATCAGAATTCTGTCGTTACACAGGGTGTCCCAATGTTTGTAAATGTTTCCTATGGTTGGCAACCGTTGGGACACTTGTGGCCTGAATTCAATGTTTGCATAATTTTTCTCGTGTAATTATTTCATGTTTTATGTTCTATTCTCATATTTTATATTTTCTTATTTACACATACGTGGTGACCGTTGGGACACCCTGCATAATGAGGGGAAAAATTGGGGTTGGGCAGATGATCGCTATCATCACTGCACACGAAAAATGTTTCTCAGATTTTGAAATTGTATCTACAGCTGTATGTATGTATAGTCTGGATGTCTCTTGAGTGTAGGACAGTTAAACATAGTCACTAGTTCTTATTTGCATTAAATCCCTGCAAGGGGCCGTGGATGGAAGTTTCACATCAGCTGTGCCACTCACGTCAGGACAGCTGAGAGCCCTTCTTGGGAGTCACTGCTCTCACGGTAACTGTGGCTGGAATGTTGTGTGATGTCCTTCTGTGCTAAATGATGTATGTAAAGCGAGCTTCCACGAAATGAGACCATGGGAGATTACGTGTTCTTTTTTCATGGAATGTCATGCTTTTTTTGCTGTTCACATCCACCCCTGCATGTTTGAGCTACTTGATGTGGCAAATTTTTAATTATCTATAGCTTAATATCCAATAGTAGGTTTTAATTTCTTGTAAAAAGGATAAAATCAGCCGCATCTCCTCGGTTTTACTTCACTCTTTCAGAGTATTTGCGAAGATGTCTCGAGTAGTGAGGGTCGGTCATTGGTGAGGGCGGGCCCTGTACGTGGGAGCTCTTCAGCCGTAGCTAGGAAGATAACGGCTCCTTTTTGGATTAAATATTTTCCCTAGCAAGATGGGGCAAGACAACTGTTCTTATTGCACTTTAGAGGGACATTAAAAGATAAAATACTGATGCGAGGCACCTTCCCCTCCCGTGGGGTGTTCTGCAAGTCTCACAAGTGGCATTACGTGTAAACCAGAGGGTGGACAGTTATTCCGCCAAGTTCAAAAACCAGGTAATGCGAGTGTGGCCCCTGGCGCTGTGGAGGAGAGTCACAGAACAGCACGCCCCTCCGTGCCTGTCTTGGTCTGTCAAGGCGAACCCCGAGCGAGGAAAAGACAGTGTTTAGAATGAGCTTTCAAGGGGGGTGGATTATTGAGTAATGTGACCTAGTCAGAGTTTTCATCCCATCATGAAAATGCGTTTGTGGTTTCTAAGTGTTTAGTGAAATGGAAATCTCTTATGGTGATGGATGTGTACTTCATGGTGATCACAGAGATGGATTCTTGGATCCAGAATGGAATGTCCCCTGGCCGCATCTTCGACTGACAGGGGTGTGCTTGCGTCGTGAAGACCTCCCATGGAGGCTGTGTGGCCCTGGGGACCAGCCCAGGCCTGCACACGCACACGATTGGCCATCCCGCTGGCCAGAGGTTTGTGTTCCTGGAGTGATGAATCCAGGCAGGAAAGGGCTTCTTGTTCCTGACCTCAGTGTGTGCTGTCCAGCTGTGGGTCACTGGGGAAAGTGGGTTGTGTGACAGCAGTCAGAATGCTTGACTCTGAGTCAAGGAACAAGGTTCAAGCCTCAGCTTGGCTACTGTTTTTTCTTTGCAATGGGAAGCATTCCTCAGTTGGCTTGTGTGAAGAGGCGGCCTTCAAACTCTGTAGACATGCTGCTAGGTGTGTCCAATCTGTGATCCATGCCATTTTTGCCCTTGATTAAAAAAAAATTTAAAGTGTCATTAGTGACATGCATTAGCCAGTGCATATTATATATTTTACATGTCATGCGAGACTGCTCCTCTTTGCTCCAGAAAACTCAGACAAAAAAAAAAAAAAAAAATGGGCCCCAGGCTGGACACCTGCAAGGTCCCTGAGGTGCACGGCCTGTCAAGGTCAAGGTTGTGGGGAGAGCTCCAGAATTCTGAAATGGTGGGAGGAGTGGTGGCTCTCCTTCAGGTCCACCTTAGGACAATGGGTGTTTGCCAGTAACAGTGGCCTGGGACAAGGTGCGAGGAAGCAGGAATGAAGAGGGATGCTTTCCCCAGTGACCCACGGCTAGATGGCATAACACTGTGATCAGTGGGAAATGAACAAAGTATTTAGCTGTGGGAACATTGGGACAGATCTCTACAAACGTGCTGTCGGTTGACAGCCAAGATTCGTACCCCTCTCCCATGTATGTGAATCTCAGGTAGAGAACTTGGTTTCCTCAAAGTGGAGGGGAGATGGCGGTAATCCCAGCGCCAGCCTCTGAGGCGGTGCAGGTGCCAGAAGGCGCAGGCGCCAGGAGGGGACCAAGGCAGACGGGGTGTGAATGATTCAGGCTTCCCCTTCGCAGGGGCCCCAGGAACCGTGCCTAGAAGCAGCAGGGGACTTTTCTGCAGATGTCCGTCTCCCTAGACTCACAGTGAGAACACACATGCATCTAATGGGATTTCCCACTCAAAATTGATTAAAAATATGTATTTCTGGCATCTTTATGAAGGATGGCATAGTAGCCTACTGAATAAATATACTATGCTTGTTGCATGAAAAGCTCTCGAGCACAGGCGGAGGTAGAGTTTGATTTATTAAAGTCACCAAAGAGGTACCTGCGGGCTGGGGCACAGACTCCTTTCTGTCAGAATTCTGGCCCTGAACCAAATTTTTAGACTTCTTATAGTCAAATTTTATAATATACACAGTTTTCATATATCAAACAAGATAGATATTGTAATACACATAAAATGTTATGTAACAAACAAGATACTGCTGGTATATTTACAACACTATGTATTGGGTGCAGCTGGGCCTGCTTATGTCTTTGTTTCAACTTCGGTTCAGGTATACTTTTTTTTTTTCCATGTAGTTAGTTGGGGGGAATGGAGGGTAGGGGGCTGGGGCCTCGGCAATCAAGCTCATTCCAGAGTCCAAAGGAAGCTGGTTAGCAACAGGGAAGACATCTTACTCTTTCATGCCTTACGACCTCCTCTTGTCTCTCTCTCTCTGCTGCACCGGGGATCCAACTTGGGACCTTGACCCTGAGCTACATCCTCAGCACATTATTTAGTTTTGATTTGATGTCACTAAGTGGCCCAGGCTAGGCTGGAACTTGCCATCGTCCTGTCTCAGCTTCCCAGAGTACTGAGGTACAGACCTATGCCACTGAGCTCAGTTTGATCCATTCTCTAATGATGAATATTTAAATTGCTGTTGTGATTCGTTTTTGTATTTTCCCAATACTTCGATCAACACCCTAATGCCAGTGTTTATATTTTCTGAATGAAAGGCTAGAGCCATAGGAAGGGCTGTTTTGACACTGAAATTCCTTCCAAAAAGATGATATCAATTTTGCTTTCCCTAACACTGTCCATCAGGATGATCATTTCTTCAATTCACTCTAATTCTGGGACTTGTCAGTCTTTTGTTAACACGAGATGAGGCAGATGATCTCCTTGTGGTCAGCTTTTGTGGGTTACCCGGGAGCCTGGAAAATTTTCTTTTTGTGGTACTGGGGATCCACTTCAGGGCTTTCCCACTGAGCTGTACCCTCAGCCCATTTTTAGTTTTGATCTTGTGATGAGCTTTCCATTTTATCACTAAGTTGTGAAGGCTGAGCTTGAACTTGTGAGTCTCCTGCCTCAGCCTCCCAGAATGCCAGGAAGACAGGCCTCTGCCAGGAGGCCCAGCGTGGAACACTTTTGAAGGTGGCATGGTGTCCTTTGAGAGGTAGGGATGCCCAAGCAGGTGACTGTTGCTGGCTGGCATCATGAGTGTGGTAGCAGGGAGAGTGCAGTTCCTGCTTGGAGGAGGAGGAGGTCTTGGGAACTCTGGGGCCCCACAGGAGTCCTCCTGTTGCCTTCTCGGAGCAGCTGGATGCCTTCCAAGAACCACAGCTCTTTTTCCTCTGGCCACAGTGTCAGTACAACACCAGGCAATGGATGGATTTATGATCCTCATCCAACCATAGCCAGGGCGGCCTGGGGCAGGGAACAGGGGTGGTGTAAGGGAGGATTCAAGTCAGTGGAATTTGACAAGGCGCCTTGCAGCCTGTCGGAGCACACAGACCTTGTATATTAGTTTGGGTTCTTTCAAAAGGCAGAATTTACAGGGATTATAACAAAAAGGATCTATTCAGAAGGCTTACAAATCCAAGGATAGAGATAGTCCAAGATGGCGGCCTGCCAGTTTGAAAGCCAGAGTGTCCGATGGCTGCCAGCCCTGAAGTAAAGCTCTGGCAGGACAGCCGGTTAGAGTCTGCTATGGATCTCGGTTGTTTGAAGAATAATGGCGAAGACCAGAGACTGAAGATCAGTGACGGGCAAACAGGTGCATGTCGAGACTGGAGCGAATCTGTGATGAAGATTTGTGGAGTGTAGCAAGTCGGGGTCCATAAACAATTGAGAAGGTGAGAACTTTCCCAGAGGAAGAAGCTGTGACAGTCTTCCTTCTCCCTTCCTTTTATACCATTAGAGTTGGCCCTCCCACATCCTGGTGGGCGCTCTTTTCTCATTGGCTGGCTCACAAATCCCTCACGCTGGAATCCAGGCTGGTTTTCAGTTCCCAGTCTAGGCATGGTTCCCAAACTCTAATCCAGGTGTGGTTCCTGACTGCCTCAAGTTGACATCATCTCTGCAACGGTCATGCTGTGCAAGCAGGTGGTCTGAGGATGGGGTGACAGTCACTTTAGGTAGCTGTATGTAGGTAAGGCACCGCTGGTGCATTGGAAGGGTGACTTGTGAATTCCAGAGTTCCTGCATGTCGATTTAAGAAGTTTTCCTTATTTTTGCCCAGTGTCACAGGCCTGTCATCCCAGCACTCAGGGACACTGAGGCAGGAAGTTCACAAATTCCAGCCCAGTCTGGGCAGCTTGGTGACATAGTGAGACCCTGGGTTGGGGGTGTAGCTCAGGCCAAAGGCCCTGGGCTGGATCCTCAGTATTATCAAGAGACAAAGCCAAACAGAAGGAAATCCCCCAAGTTTGCCTTTTATCTTAATGGCAGCGTGGGGGGGTGGGGGCGTCTGAAATTGCCTGAGACAGGAGACGTGAGAGATTAGCACTGGAAACATGTGGGTCACACAGAAGGTTCGATGGTGGTGTCTACATAATCCATTTGCTGGTAAAGGATAGAACTTGCTCTGATTTGGACTGAAAAGGCCCGGAGCATGGTGAATGTTTCCAGCCCAGAGTCCCTGATATTCTTTGTGTCCCAGGACACCGGAGGAAGCAGCTGTGTGGCTGGCAGGTAGGCGGACTGGCCCTTCTGAGCATGCAGAGCTTGTAGGCCAGCGTGAACTTGTTTCTGGACACGCGCCCTGGTGTGCGGGTAGACACGGGCACCTCAGAGTGCAAGATGGGTTAGCAAGTGCGGCAGCGACACATAGCCACGCCAGGGGAGCGACGCCTCTGCCGGATGACAGCACGTGTCCTTTCAGTGGAAACCGCGCTTGCCCTGCCAGCAGCCGCCCCTCCTGCGTTGCGTGTTTCATGTTTCGTGTCTTGGGCACTCGTCCCCTGCTCCGCGCATTCTGCCTGCACCTCCGTGTGACTGAAATCATTTTCAGCATGTGACTTGGGCTCTTTCAAAAAGCCTTGGCATTAGTAGCTTGGAATCAGTTTCTTATTATTTTCATTGAGGTTTAAACTGTACTTGTGGAGGAAGGAGTATTTATTATACTTTTAGATACGTTCTGTCTTGGCTAGGAAGTTGGTACCGAATAGGGGATTTCATGGCTAGAATTTTCACCTGGCAGCAGTGATTTTCAGGGTTGCTCATGCCAACCTTATCGATGGTCATTTTCTCGGGGTAGAAGTGCCGCAATTACGGGGTAAATCATGTGTGGGGCTCAGTGCGTCGGCAGACAGCTACTGTGGTGGGTCTTTCTGGTGTTCCAAAGATACAGTTAAATTTATAGCTCCAGAATTCAGCTTTTCTTCCCGTGGGAGCTGCAGCCAAGGGCTGTACCCTCCTTCGGCCTAGATAAGTCACAGAGACATTCTGATGCCCGCTGAGGGAGACCAGCAGGAAGCCAGCCAGGAAGTGGGGGAGACCACTGGGGATACTTTCTGCTCTTGCCATGATTTTTCCTGTTTATTTCAACCTCGATACCTTTACAAAGATATTTTCCTCCTCTCGAGACAAAATGAATCACGTCTGTTGAGCACCCGCGAGGGCCAACCGCCTTGTTACGCGCTGTTTCATCTCGTTCTTACTGGGCCCGGGTGATGAAAACATCGTTATGTTCATTTTGAAGATGAAAACACCGAGGCCCAGCCAAGTGATTTGCTTAAGTTTATATAACTGGGATGATTTTTTTTTCCCTCTGACGAATCCAAAGTCTGTACTTTCGCTAGTTGCTGCTCAAGACTCAAGATGTTAAAAATTTAAAAATACTTCCTGAGAGCTTATATTATGTTCCAGGCACATAAATGATCTCATTTAATCAGCACCATGGAGTAGGTAGATTTGTTTTTATTTTAAAGATGGGAGCTCTGAGAGGTTCAGAGAGCCTGGGCAATTTGTGGGGCATCACACACAGCCAGCATTCAAATCTAGGTTTGTCTGACTCCACAGCCTTCTCTAAAAATTGGCTTCTAAGACTTTCTTTGAAGGATTATATTTTAAAATTATGATTTTTTAAACAATGATTTTCTATTTAAGTTTTCTGCTGTGTAGGTATATGTATGGTACTGCCGTTTGTGTAAGTATAGTGAGTTACTACAGACAGCTAGATAGACACATTTAGCCAACTGCACTGTCTATATTATGGATTTGCAACCTTGAAATTTTAACATTCTCTCTCTGTGACAACTGGAGAGATTTTGTCAATTTGAGGCAGTTAGGAACAGTCTGGACTAGACAGTTAGGAACAAGCCTGGATTAGAGTGTGAGTGACTTGTGTGCCAGCAGATGAGGGAAGTGCACCCAGGAGGATGTGGGAGGCCCAATTGGGAACTTGAGCTGTGTAAAAGGAAGGAAGAAGGAAGATAGTTACAGCTTTCCCTCTGTGGTGGGGAGGGGGGATGGGGGGGGGGGAAGGGAGAATGGACTTGATGGGACCTGGCTTCCTGTCTGTTATGTTGTGAGGAGCTGCCTCCACCTCTGCCTCTGCCATGGACTTCCATTGCTTCCGGCCGCCCCTATGACCTTCTGAAACTGTGAGCTAAAATGAACCTTTCCTCCCCTACATTTGTCGATACTGGGTTTTGAGTCACAGCAACAGAAGAGTAACTGAGACACCCCCCACCCTCTGTCATTTACCCCAAGGACACTTAGAAAAGCGAGAACATCCAACACTGCTTTGGTAGGTGTTCATTAAACAAATGATACACTTTGTGTGGGTCAAAGTTAAATAAGACTCTTTTAAATAAAATGTGTTTTAGTGCAGTAGTTAAGACTTTGGGTCTTAGAATTAGAGACATCCCAGGTTCCCATTTCACTCTTGACATTTACTTGGTAAGAACTCTGGGAAACATTTTGACCTCCTTCAGTTTTATCTTTTCTCATCTGTTTACAGCCAATAGTTTCTCCTGTGGATATTGTCAGGAATTTATAAATTAACATGCAGAAGTAACAGTGTGGTACAGTGTGCAACATGAAGTTAAAAGATTAAGCAAGTGTGCCAGGCCTAGTGGCACAGGCCTGTAATCCCAGCACTCTGGGAGGCTGAGGCAGGAGGATTGTGAGTCGAGCATAGCCTGGGGCAATTTAGCAACTTAGCAGGAGCCTGTCTCAAAATCAAAACTAAAAATTGGCTGGGGATGTAGCCCAGTGCTAAGGCTCTGGGCTCAATCTCCAACACCACACACACACAAATTAAGTCACTGGTCATGGCTAGCAATACAAATGGTATTAATACTAATAATAACAAAGTGGCTTAGATTTTCCCTTTAGAAGACTATTGTGAACACTTGTTTCCATGAAGTTAGCAAAAATGTTTTCTTTCATTCATGTGACTATTTTACTAGGATTAAATAAAAATACATAAATTAAAAAAAGCATACATAGGTAAACGGGGAAGCAGGGGGAAGAGTAAAGCTAACTCACAGGCCTGTCGCACACACTACAGTAACGTGCCGGATCACGTGAGCTTGCACGCAGCATTACTTCCGGTCTGTCTTGTTTCAGGAAGGAGCCGCCGGCCATGTTGGCGGTTCAGGGCACTGGGCATGCTTTGGCCCTAGCAGCGACTAGCAGGACGCGTCCTTACCGCAGCTGTCAGCCTTCTGCTGGTTTGGCACCTCCTGCTTCCTTCCCCGCGCGCTGACCTTTTGCTGCGTTTCCTCTGACTCATGTGTGGGTTCTGCCCTTGGCTGGACGCCTCGGTTCTGAGGGCTGCTCTCCTAGATTCCTGGCTCCTCTTCTGGGGCGGATACTGACTTGACTTGGTGTCTTCTTCCCTGGGGATGAGCACTCAGTACCCCCGCAATACCTACGTTCCACTTGCCGCTCGAAGGCAACATTTCTTGCTGTCTGCTGTCCTTTGATTCTGGGCCAACTTGGACACATCCCTTCCAAACAGGCAGCCTGAATCATGTAAATTTTAACCATAAGTTGGAGATACTGAATTCCTGAGACAGACCCTTAGAACGCTTTTCTGTCTTCAGAGCCTCTCTCTCTCTTTTTTTTTTTTTGAGGCGGGGGGCACACTTTGGGAATGTTAATATTTGTAGGAAACACTGAGACTTATTGATAAAGTTGTTTGGAGACCCAGAGCCTGCACCACTCCCTTAGAAAGAAGGGCCGACTGTCTCAGCCTCTTTTACAGCATTGTGTGGAGAGGAATACAGTCGGAAAACACTATTCTGAAGTCTCCCATAGACACTTAAATAACAGTTAATTTCTAGTGTTTTCATTTCCATTTAGCTACCCAAACTTTTTTGAAGATCCCAGCCAGTTCTAGAAGAGTCACCTTGGGAATAGAAAGTCTTCAAATAATGATGAGGAGGCAGAAGTTTCTGGTCTATTCTAAGACATGGTGGGAAATAGTAGAAAGAGAGGGAAAGAGAGAGAGGGAGGGGGCTACTGAGGGAATTCAGGACTGAGGCATCAAGAGTTTGAAGTATTGGTTTCTGTATTAGTGTCATATGACTCTGATGAAAACCAGAGACTGTTCCCTTGCAAAAATATTATTTAGTTGATGGTTCTGGAGGTGCCAAACCAAAATTGGTGGCTTTGTGGCTCTGGGCCTCATGAGAGGGCTCTGGAGAGCAGTGACAAGGATGGTATGTCAGAGCAAACCACTCCCACCAGAGGTGAGGAAGTGGGGAGAGACAGAGGGTGCTTTCTCAGTCTCCTGTGAGGACATGGCCTGGTGGCCTGAGGACCTGCTGCTAGGACCTGCCTCTCAAAATTTCCATTGCTGAAGGATAGGATTGAACATATGTGTCCCTCAAAAGTTGGAACTTATGCCCCATGCTGGGGCCTTTGGGGCGTAGTTAAGTCACAAGGGCTGTGCCCTGGTGAGTGGGACAGCAGAAGGGCTGGAGGGCACCAGCCAGGCTCTTCTGCTGTTCTACCCCTCGGGAGGACAGAGGGTCTGGAGCCATATTGGAAGCCATGACAGTATTGGAAGCCATGACAGTGGCCCTCACAGGCCCTCTGTGCCTTCACCTTGCTCTGCCCCGTCTCCAGCACTGCAGGAACTCAGTTCTAAATGTCTGTGTCTGTGATGTTTTTGGAGTGGCCACAAAAGCAGACACCCCCCCCCCCCCATCTTGTTTAATTTTCATGCTGGAGGATGGAAAGTGCGTCTCCACCGTGTCTTTGAGCCAGGCAAGTGCCAGGTGATGAGTCCTTGAAGTTGCGGTCCTTCCTCCCACCCCAGCTCAGTGGCTCCTTTATCCCAGGTGAAAGGATGAGAATGTGGAGTGAAATAGAGCCCCAGTCGCTGAATGAGGCTTTTTGTTTTTCCTTTTTTACAAAACCAGGCATCTCCTCAAAGTCAATAACAAGGTCTTATGCGGCACATTCCTGGTCAGACGACCTTTCATGCACTCGAGCCCAAGGGAGGCCGTGGGCTTTAGGACTGTCGCTTATGCAAAAATATTTCAAATTGTACCAGCACCTGTACCCCTAAGACTAAAGAGACTTTGGAAAATATTCTTAGTGACAACAAATAGTAATATAGTGTGTTTGCTTAGGGAAAGTAGTTTACAATTATTAGAAATTAAATCTCATGAAGATTAGTTAATACTACTTATAAAATATCGATGGATTCTATATGAAGAAAATTGAAGAATAAATTATATGGCTATATAAAGAAATGTTTACTGAATTTCTTTTGTGACTGATAAAGTTTCCTTAAAGTCATTTCTGTATGAATGTCCCAATTTTATTTTTTTCAAAAAGGATGGCATTATTAAAGAAATGTATAATCTTCCCAACCAGTTTTCATATATATAAAATTCTGATACTAATAAATTCTTTTGTGTACGTATTTTAAAAACAAAGTTGGTGTTGGGTAGTCTTACCTTAGAGTAAGCCTTTCATGGTGGGTAGTATGTATGTGCATGCACGTGCGCCCCTGTGTGCTGTTGACACCTCCTCAGTACTCTCATCAGGACTCACATGCAGACAGTAGCGAGGTCCAGCTTAGTGGGGCCAGGTAGAATCCGGCTTCAGATCCTAAGGATGGCCAGGTTGGGTGATGTGGACCTGCTTTCTCTCTCACCGTGATGACACAAGAATTTCTGTTTCAAATTTCCAGTCACATTTGCAGCAGTGAATGACCTTATTGGTGACCCCAATGCATTTCTTCACACTCCAGCATGAAATGAGACACAGATAAGAGGAGGTTGCCTGGACAGGCTTTCTCAGGGACACAGACACAACAGAGTCCTCAACAAAATGCCAGCACAGAGCTGAGCAGTACATAAGTGTGAGAGTTACCCTTTTGGCAAGTAATAGAGCCAAGTGAACGCAAAAGCACCTTCACTGATTCAGTTTTTTCATTTAACATATTTCTTTTTAGTATTTAATATTTAGTATTGACCTAACATTGATTAGGCTTGGACTAACCCCACAGAGTGACAGGAGGAGTCTCAGATGCCAACTTTGGAGATGAGAGACCATCATTGGTGAATCCCCCTTGGGACATGTGCACACATATGTGCACATGCCCATGCAGAGGATGAGATGCAGGCATGTTGTCTTCTTGGATCACAGCTGTGGCTGATGGCTCACTCTTGGCCATGAAATCTCCTGACTCCTAGTGCTACATGGAACATGGAAGGAATTATTCAGAATTTCTAGGGGGATTCTGACAAAGATTTTGTGGTAGAAGAGGAAACTGAAGGATTAGGGTGCACATGGGAGCACGGTTGGTGCTTCTGTCAAAGGGTAGGGCTTTCGAAGAGAGATGAAAATCTGGAAGTTAAACAGCTGCTCTCTGTAAACTAGAATAAGAACAGAAATAGGTTTGACTCTTGATAGAAGGTGGGATCTACACGAAGGAGCTTTTGTATCAACACCTTGCTGATCTGGTCAACTAAATGTGGATGCAGAGGGAAAATTTGGTCCAGATAAACACAGCAATGCAGTTTCTGTGGGTTGAACATAGAGAAAGAGAGAGAGAGATTGAGAGTTCCAGATGACATCCAGTGACTTATGGGAGAAAAGACTTGGGCCAAAGGTCAGGAGTGCTAGAATGCCTCAGACACCAGTCCACATGCTGTGGGAAGAGCACAGAGTGATCTGTGCTTATTATTTGAGGAAGCTTCATTGATCTTGTACTTGTCACTCAGACTTGAATAGAAATGGCGAGAAGGCTTGTCTTCTGTGAACATCACTTACTGGTTTTCAACAGGGAATAAAGAGCACAGGTGATCATGAATATGAGTTCATCTGGATCTATCTTCCTTGTGTTAATTGTCTTCCTCTTGCTGGGACAAAGTACCTGACATCGGCAACTTAAAGGAAGAGACTTTACTTGGCTCACAGTTTCAGAGGGTTCAGTTCTTATGTAGGTGGCAGAAATGGCATAGTAGAAGAGCATGCTCAATCCACGGCTACCAGGATGCAGAGGGAGAAGGGAGGAGCTGGGGACAAGCATACGTGACCCTTCCAGGTTGTACCCCAGTGACTCCTTTCTCCAACAGGGCCCCACCATTTAACAGCACTTAGAATTATCCTGGATGGGTCCCCCGATGAGCACAGCGCCCCATGATCCAGTCACTTTCCACATGCATGAGACTTTGAGGACATTGTAGATCCAAATCATGACATTTTGGTCAAAGTTGACTCCATGATCTGTGTGACTAGACGTGTGTGGTAGAAATCACTGCTGCTCAATGATGTTTTCTGAGCACAGGGTGTATTGCTCTTCTCCCCTTCTTTCTTGCAGTTGATGTGACCATGTGACATGCTTCAGTGAAGAAAAGCAAGCCAAGGGGTCAGTGCCATCTGCCCTTGGAGCACACTTGCATCTGTGTGGTATTAAACCACTTCAATTTTAAGGCTAATTTGTTACTGTCATGTTATCTATCCTATTTTCACAGATACAAAGATATATGTTATTAGGAAAATGTCTAAGTTGGTGGCAGAATAATATAAAATTACAGAGGTGGACTTCAACCAGGCTTTCACTCTGAAAGTATGCTCTTAACCACGAGCTTCCAGAGATTGCTGATACATGAAGAGATGAGTCGTGTAGTAGCTTTGCTGGAAGCAGGCTCTGCTGGCCGCCTCTGACAGCCTTCCCGCCCCTCCTCTTGCGGGACTTCAAGGTTCTCAGGTCGTTGGGGTCCATTTGTGGTGCTTCTGAGGCTGAACAAAGTACAGTTGATAGCCAGAGTTACAGAGATGGATTTTTGATTCAATAAGAGGAAGTTCTGTGCCTAGTGAGGAAGTATGAAAATGGAATGAGCTGCTGTCCCAGAAGTGCTGGCATCTTGGTTGTATCAGGTGTATGTGGTAGCAGAGGGAGTTTGGTCACCACAGGACCTCTTCTAGCCAGGCCTCAATGCTTCAGCCTCTTTTAATGAGTAACTTGGCTTTTCTATTCTTTACTTCCGTGTTCTGCTTTATTTTTATTCATTTTATGTATTCTTGTTTTATATTAAAACTATCTTCTATATACTGAACTGATGTTTAAATCTTAAGTTATTTTTTGGAGCTGGTTGGTAAACACAGACATTATTAAAAAAATAAATTATTAGCTGGTCTCAGTGGTACAGGCCTGTAATCCTAGTACCATGGGAGGCAGACGCAGGAGGATCACAAATTCAAGTCCTGCTTGGGCAACTTAGTGACTTAGTGAGACCCTGTCTAAAGTAAAACATCAATAATGGGACAGGTGTAGTGGTGCATGTCTATAATCCCAGCACTTGGGAGGCTGAGGCAGGAGGATAGCTTAGAGTTTGAGGCCAGCCAGGGCTACATAGTGAGTTCAGGACCAGCCATAGAGTGAGTGACTACAGAGTGAGACCCTGTCTTGAAAACAAACAAATACTATAGATAGCTCCTTGCAAAGGCTCTGGGTTCAATCCTGAGTACCACAAATGTATTATATAGAATTAAAATTATATAAAAAGCAAAGCAATAATTCTTAGAATGCATCATTTTCTCATTACTTTGCTTTTTTTTTTTTAAATTTGATTTTCCTTGTATCTACCGGGTCTGGAAAGGGGAAACTTTACATAATGTTCCCTCCTGAACGCCTCTCCTGACTTTCATGTGGGTTGCCCACTGGAGCTGGGAATCAGCCGTGGTGGTGTGGACACACCTCCGTGATGACCCAGTGTGTCATCAGAACCTCGGTCCGAGACCTGCTTGTTAAACACTCCCAGCAACCTACCCTACCCTGCTTCCTTCTACCTCTGCAGTCTCAACTCCACAAGGACACATATTTTGTTAGATTGAATATAGTGCATGCTGAAAACAGATTTATTCACTGACTAAATTAATGACTGACTCATAGCAGGGCCACCAGGAATTTAAAAGGAAGTGAGACGATAGAAACCCGGGCGCAGAAGTGGGAGGATTTAGAGGAGTTGGACATGGCTCCTGTGCTGCCTAGCAGGCCGGTTGTGTCCCTTTACCACAGACAGGTCATAGGAAATTGTGTTGAACACCATTTAGTTTGCAAATACCCACACTCTCTCTTCCAGAGACTTAGCTACTTTTTCATTGCTGTGACTCAGGACCTGACATTTGTGAACTTGGTGGCGGGGGGTGGGGGGGAGGGGGTAGTTTATTTTAGCTCACAGTTTCAGAAGGTCACAGTCCACTCAGGGGTGCCTGGCAACAGTGGAAGGACATGGCAGAGGCAGAGATGGAGGCAGCTCCTCACGACATTGCTAACAAGAGGCCAAGTCAAGGCACGTCAGGTCTTGTCTCATAAGGAAGGCAGGAAGCAGCGTATATATCCTTCTAGGCTTGTTCCAGTGATCCGCCTCTACTCCAGCCTCAGAGTTCTCATTTTCTAGGTGTAGAAGGTGTGGTAAGCCCTCACCGCATGCCTGAAATCCCACCTACACATCTATGATCTGCCCCTCCAGACCAGGCCCCAGTCTCCCAACAGCACACATTTCTGTAGACAACCCATAATATCCAAATGCGTGAGACTTTTGGGGGATATGGCAGATCCATACCATGATAGAGAGCTTCCCTGAGTCAACTGCGGGTTCGTGAGGAAGCCTGGGCAGCTTTTCTCCTCTTAGGTCAATCAGTGCATGCGTATCTGCAAAAAGAAATGCTGACTTTATAGGCGAAGAATCCCTTAAATCAGAAAAATCTTACCCCCTCACCCCAGGTGATCTCAACAGACCAAAAGGGGAAAGTAAGGCTGCTGTGTGGTTTGTCAGTCCAGAGGAGCCATCTCCAGCCGGTGACCCTCCGGGAAGGCTGAGCCAGCGGAAGTGAAGGCAGATAGCACCAGCGTCTCCAAGGCCATACTTAGATTCGCGACCCTGCTGGTTGGCTATCCTCATAGAAGAATGACCCTTGGACCAGTTTGGCCGCATTTCAGAAATGTTTTCTTACGGAAATGGCTCTTGTGTAGAACCACATTCAGAAGCTAGGAACTTGTAGGCAGTGTCTAGATTACTGACATGTAAGTCCTCATGTTGAAGTAGTTGCCTGTGACAAAACAGTTTTCCACCAAACCCCTGGATCCTGGATTTCCTACTTCCTTTGAAACATTCAGTGTATTTACTAACACCAGACCTGTGTTATCCAGCAGAAATTCCAAGTCATGGTCCTCAGACGGACTGTATCCCTTGTACTCAAGGCCACCCCACTGTGTGTCGATGTCCAACCCTGGCCATCCCCCTCCCCAAGGCTGTGTTCATTTGCTATCCACGTGGTCTCTGACACTTACGTTCCTTTGCTATCTATGTGGTCCCTGTCCCTCGTGTCCCTTTGCTATTGCTGTAGTCTGTTATCTCATGAGTGGCAATTAAGGTAGAGTTCCAAATTGATTGTCTTTGGGGTCTATGTGTGGATGGTGGTGTAGACTTCTGGGTGTGTCTGGGGGAGTCGTGGAGGTGTGGTTTGGGGTTCCGTGAAGCCTGGTCCCTTCCTCTCTGCCTCCCCTGCCCCACTTCTCAACCCCAAAGAGTCAAGCAGCTCTGTTCCACCTGTCCACTGTGATGCCTCTGCCGTGGGGCCAGCTGACCAAGGACTGAGCTGTTAGCACTCTGCCCCTTCCTTCATCGAGTTGAAGGCATTGGGAACTGTGTCTGAGGAATGAGAATGCTAGCAAATGCACCATGTGATAGGATTACTTTCTGACAAAAGTCATATTCTGAAGCTGAGCCTGGTGGTACATGCCTGTAATCCCAGCACTCAGGAGCTAAGCAGGGCGACTGTGAGTTCAAGGCCGGCCTGTGTACTGCATAGGGAGATCTGCTTAAAAAAGGTATATTCTGTCACTTAGCATTCGCTGTGCCTTCTGCTGAAGCATTAGTCCTGTTGGTGTCCCTTCTTGAGGTGTAAGTGAAGTGACTGGCGATGCCCGCACCCTCCTGCGGCCAGCACTCTGGCTCTCGCTGGGTGACCTTAGCAGCTGGGCAGTGCTCTGCGGCCTTCGCCTCTAACTCTTTGCTTTTCTCTCCCGACTGCTGTCCCTGTCCAGCCCTGTCTCTGTGTGCACAGTGTCTGACCTTTCCCTGGCTGTGTCTTCTAGAGAAGGACGCGTCCAGGGTCACCAAGGTAGAGAGGGAGCATGGGGGGCGGGGACACACTGTCCATTTACTTTTGTCTATGAGAACCAGCGCTGGCTTGGTTTCTCCTCTTCATAGAACCGGAAGCAGGGGACCATGCTACTTCCAAGGAAATTTCAGAGCCGAGAGAGAGCGGCTCTGCCCTTTCCCTTCGCCCTGTTTTCTGAGTACTCTTTCCATGAATCATGGGCGCCTCGTGGAGAGCACTTGATTACTGGAGCTGCTCGCGGCAGACTTCTGGCTCTGATATACCAGCCCGCACCAGCTCTTTCTCCCTAAGCTACCATGGTGACAGGCCCCCTCGATACGTGTGCATCTAAAGAATAATTTGCATTTCCCTTTATACATTACGCCTGATTCTCATTTCTATCAAGGACAAAGTGCTTATTATACCTGAATAGGTAGTTTCTGAAGGGTTTCTCACATGGCGTTCACAGGAATAAGAGCGCTCTCTCGAACACATGAGCTGCGCCGGGCACCCGGAGGGCAGAGTTTCCGGTAACAAGGCGAATGCCACCTGGCTGGGGTCTGGGTTGCTTTATACAGAGCGGATGTGGCACACTTTTGTGATGCTTTTTCTTCTTTTATTGTAAAACATGATGAAAGTGAAATGCAGTTCATTTCAGAGTTGTAGGTAGATGGGCGCTACACATAGTTATGGGAAAGAATTGTTTTTATTTTTCTTCTGAAGTACTACTTTTGTTCAAATTAAATTGTATCTCTAGCCAGTGAAGCCTCTGTCTGTAATTTGTATTTTGAATGCCTAAAATCTGATTTTATTTTTGAAAAAAGTAGGACACGTCACCATTTTTTGGTTATTTTACATTATAGGTCATCAAAATGAATAGAGACAATAGATGTAGTTACCTCTTTCTTGGTGTGAGGATGACATTAGAGATCGTATGGAAGTAAAAAACACAGTGGGAATGGGCTTTAAAGGTTTCATAAGGAGACTAGATTAGAAATAATTTGGGTTAGAAAAATCTTTGCTTTGGTCTGGTTGATTTGTCCTTCCTGTGGATTATTCTATCTCTCTATATATCTAGTTTTTGGTTCCTTGTGTAGGGGCAGGTCATGCTAGTGGCTGGTCTAGTCTTGGGAGATGACTTGGTAATGTTCTGTTACTGAATTAAAGGCACAAAACCAAATCCTGTGTCCCTTACATGTTTAGACCGACTTTTTTCATGATGGTTATTCTTACTGATTAAATTATCTTGGATTTTTTTTTTCATTTCAAAATGACAAGTGCAAAAGCAGAGATTTTTGTGGCATCAAAAGGATTTTGAATCTAAGATATGCTTTGTATAATTTCATTGTGTTGGAGGATGAGTTTAGGTTGTACTAAAGTAGACACTTTGTTTCTGAAAAATAGTTGTAGCTACTGCCTTAGCTTGCATAGTGGGTATGATATGGGAGTTTTGCTGTGTCCTTTAGGATTTGGAAATAACTAGGACAGTGGAGGTAAAATATATTTGTTTATATATATATATATATATATATAGACAAATATATATATATATATAAAATTCTTCAGCTTTCCAAAGATTAGAACTGAATTCTTTTGGTTAATATATAGTTTATTGTAGTTTTAACTATAGAAAAAAAAGATAAAGCAGATAAAATTCATGTATATAAGTTATAGAAACATGGTTAGAAAAGGTGATTTCTGTAGTTATAGGGAGCTGTGTTGTGAAATTTAACCACTCTTAAAACTGAATTGTGTTAACTATATTATTTACAACAGATATGATTAGGATTTTGGTTTTAATGTAACTATAACTAGATATGTCTAAATATGTGCATATATATCTGTATCTCTGTAGACACATGTAGGTAGATGATACACTGTCACACACACACACAATGAAGCGAAGTATGGAAATTTAATAGAAGCAAATAAATGTAAATCCCCAAAAGATAAAAAACAGTTGCTCCCTGTAATATACTTTAATGTAATTAATTAGTAAACTGAATGATTAAAAAAGAAAAATATACACAGTTGTTCTAACTCAGTTTGCAGTGCAAAATAGCAGCAAATGGATTTTTAAAATATTATTTTCTTAAGTCATTAAGTATTGTCTTGGTTTTAAAAAATGAATATTTGCCCTTTTATAATGGCCTCTAAGAAGTTTGGGAGATTTGTCTTTGGCATTTTTCAATGTTACGATAAGCCTTAATAATGCTGAAAAACAGAAGAGCAAATTGATTACTCAATCCGACAAAATAGAAGCGACCGTGAAAAATATTCATAGGAAACATGAGGTATGTAAGGCATGAGTCACCCCCTCAGTTATTTCAGCGAACGCCTCGGGAGCTCTCACTGGCCCCTGGCCCTGTGTGGGGCTCTGGATGGATCAGACGCACTTCCGGCCTCTAAGGGCACATGCAGCGGATGCTTAGTTAAGTCTATATGTTTTATTCATCTCTGTCCTTTTGTAACCTGCATGCAGTTGAGCACAGAAAAGACCATCAGTAACCTCCCTTCTTATGAAATAGCATCTTATTTGTTGTCAGAATGAACAACTGAGATTGGGCATTGCTCTGTGGAGTCACGTTTGGGTTTCTTAGAAATGTTGTAAGTGGAAGACCACACAGGTTTGGGTTCTCTTGACCGTGCCGACCTGCAAATCATTTAACAGTGTTCACATAGAATCCTGTGGCTAGGGCCCATCGAGGTAATTGTTCCCACTGACGTTAATGTTGACTATATGGCAAGCAGGAGTCTGGGGCTAGATGTGTGTGGTGGGCAGACAAGCAGCCTAGAGGAGGGTTCTCAACCTGCCACCTCACCTGACCATACGAGAGGCCTCAAGTGACGTAGCATGACACCCAAAATGACTGAGAAGTTTCCAGAATATGTGACTTGGAGCGAATCCAGACTTGAATAGATTTCACATGAGTGTATACCTCCATTCCCCAAGTTTAATTCTGGATTAAATCATGGACAGTTTATCTTCCTTTGCAAAAAATATTGGGATAGCATGCAAAAATATAATCAATAGATTAAAATTAGAAGACAAACCTTGAGCTTGTTATTATATAAGAGAAATGCCATTTGCGATTATTCTGTTTCCACTTCAGTAGAGTAATTAACCTAGTGAACCCCTAATCAACCTATTGATAAGCATTGTAAATTTTGAACTGTAATAACAAAAATAGTGAAAGCCATACTAATAACTTTCTTCAAAGTATCTACTATCTAATTAGGAGAGCAAGTCAGCATAGTATTTTCTTCCTGTGTAATTGTGGAGATGAACCTTATACCTTGGAAAATGAAAGGGAAGCTACATTTAGGATCATTCCGGGTCATGGGTGTAGTTCAGGGGCTAGAACACTTGCCTCACGTGCACAGGGATCTGAGCTTGATTTCTTTCTAAGTTACTTTCTCATTGCTGGGACAGAATACTTGGCATCTACAACTTCAGAGAAGAAAGATTTATTTTAGCTCCCAGTTTCGGAAGTTCACAGTCCATTCACGGGTTGGTGGCTGGAAAGTGGTGGAATCACATGACAGGGTTGGAGCTGGGTCTGGCGTCAGAGCTGGAGCAGTGTTCTGGAGACAGAGATCCTCACAGCATGCTGGAACTGAGCCAAGGCCCAGGGGAAGAACAGAACCAGCACGTAGCCCTTCAGGTCAAGCGCTAAGCATCTGCCCCTTTCAGCGAGGCCCCACCTCCCACCAGTACACAGTATCCACAGGTGCATTAGGCTTCTAGGAGACACTCCAGATCCAAACCACAGCAATTCCCCAGCACCATATAAAAATTAGCTGGGTGGCACATGCCTGGACTCGGGAGTCTGAGGTGTGAATTCGAGGCCATCCTGGGATATGTGATCAATTCAGGTCTAGGCTGGACTACAGTAAGATCTGGCCTCAAAATTAAAGAAAAGAAGCTTATACGGGCTAAAATTGGAATAGAAAAATGCTAGCAGATTTATTAAGGAGACACTATTCCCAAGGCGTGCAGATCTGCTCACACAAGGCAAACTTGCTGAGCATGGCTTTATGCTTGGCACTGAAGTACACTAATAGATCTTGCTGGATCTTTCAGCAGTAAGGTCTTAGTGTGGGAAATGGAACACGGAAGGAAATGATTATAGTGTTATGACTCAGCCTTTTAACTGTGACGCGGAAAAGCGGCGTCTGGTCCGCTCCGCGGTGGCCTGTCCTGCTCGGGCTCTCGGTGACCTCAAGTGTATTGCCTGACACAAGAATATGTAGCAACTGCCGCCTGAGACCCAGTGCGCTGCGTGGTGCTTGGCCAGGCCGTGCACTTCCGGGGAGGAGAGTCACGTGTCACCTGTGGGAGGGGGCGCAGGGGGTCGATCAGCGCAGCCCCGGTGTGGGGTGTGGACCTGTGGTTTGGGGGCACCCAAGGAGGGGGAGGAGCAGAGGGTGGCGGGAAGGGCTGCAGACCGCGCGTGTTGTGTGTGTGAACTCCGTCCTAGGCCGTGAGCAGGTGCTGTGGGTGAGAGCACCGGGCAGGGGTGCGCTGTGGGGCTCCAGCTGGAGCCATGGGCCCTCTTCGGAACCTGGCCCCTTGCTGGGGACGTGCTCGCTGTCCCCGCCCCTTCCCGAGGCAGCTCTCGGGGTCTCTTTTTCTCAACTCCCACTCGTGCATGTCTTCAGTCATGTCGCTGTAGCTGTCCCGCTGCCCTGAATCAAACCAAAATGTTGACTTTTCACAGCCATTTTGATTTTGGAGACAGGTCAAAGTCTCATGGTGACAGACTCGGTGCATAAGGCAGAAGAGGGCGCGTCATGGTGTTTTCATTTGACAATCATTGTCCTAAATATTTTGAATTTCTTTGGAACATCAGGACAGCCATGGATAGACACTCGGGGAAGAGGACGCCAGAGCTGCTTCAGAAAGTGGCAAGAATGGTGGGCGGGTGTGGTCGAAGGGTGGGGGGTTCTTGAGGGGGATTTGTGGCGTTGTGTCTTTTGTTGTCATTTTTAAAAAAATGTTTAAGCATTCAGTCATGCCTTGACCACGCCTCCTGTGTTGCTAAGGGGGCCCACGGACGTTTGCCACCATTCCAGCCATGGCAGCCACGAGACGCGCCTGTGGTGGCAGTTTCAAAACCAAATTATGTTATTATAGTGGCCTGTCGGCTTTCCTACCTTGGCCGTGTGTGACACGGCATCATGTTCATTAGGGTGGCTCTAATTTTTATTCATCTGAAAAAAAATACGGCTAAAAGTTAGATGTGTATAAGTGATTTCTGGGGCTGTGTTTAACTCAGTAGAAGTTGAAAGGCAGGGTATGTATTTTTTCCAAGTCAACTTCTTTCTTACATTTGCAGATAAAAAAATTTTGTACCCAAGCATATCATTCTTCCAAATTAAAAAAAAGGTAAAGATTCAGTTTTCTAAAAGCTGTAATTTAAAATTTCCTTTTGGTTAAATATAATCATACTAGAAGTGGCATGTCTCCACATAGGCTTGCTGGGTGAGATTGGATATTATGTGCCTTTTTTTTTTCCTAGAACCTGACTTAAGTGGGAATAAGACAATTATAGACTTATCTGGCAACAGAGTTACCATTTAAGGCTTTCATGAGGGGATGACTTAGATTTTTCTTTTTTAAAGTTTCGGGTACCTGAGTTTCTTCTCTTTCGAGCTGTTGCTTTTTGTTTGATGTTGGGAGAAGCTAACTGCGTTTATCTCACACATTTCTTCTCCACATCTTTGATAATCTGAACTTGATCCCTGCTCCCCCTGAAGGGCCTGGCCACCGGCACTCGTTAGTTGTTTTATAAATATGGACTTGGGCCTCCTGGATAGCACTCAGGCCTCATGGGCAGTACCCAGGCCTCACGGGCAGCACTCAGGCCTGTAGGCAGCACAGCAGGAGCCATGAGAAGAAAGAAGCATTAATTGGCTACTACTGTTTACCCTGCGGGCTGCAGGGCTAACGTAGTTGAGAGGGACAACGTGTCTGGGCTTTCCGGAAGCCCACAGTGGGGCGGGACTGCCCCAACACAAACACCTCTGTGAAGAAAAGTAAAAGTGGCACACAGAGGAGCCGGGCTGGTGCCTCAGTCACAGGCCTAAAGCCACCAGGAAACTCGTGCTCAGCGCTGGAGGCTCCGAGGGGAGGCTCCGAGGCCACCGTGTGGTCCTGAAGAAGTGATCTATTCCTCAGGACACTCATGTGGTGAGCAGAAACGGTTTACTAGCTCATTATTTCCCCCCTGTTTTATTGATATGTATAAGTGCATTGAGCTTGAGTGTTTTGTGCATATACATATTGTGGCGAAATTACAAATCCTTCCCCTCTCCTTTTCAGACCCTCCCCTCCCTCCCCCTCCCTCCAGTTCCCATTATTCCCCACAATAAGTTCTATGAAACAGTTGTGGTCTATTTTGAGTTGGGTTTGACGTTGTGAAAAACTGAGATAAAACAAAAACTGATTTGAGTGTCATACTTTTTTTAGTCACAGCGCTGTCAACTTTTCAATGTAGAACTATGGAGGAATTCTGAGGCAAAAATGGTCCGTAAAGCTCCTTGGGAGGAGCTGCATGGGACAGACGGCTGCAGGGGACGAGGGCTTCATTCCCGGAGCCCTCCCAGGGAGCCACGGTGGTCCCAGCTGGTGGGATCCCATGCAGTGTGGCCACCTCCACCGGTCTGCGTGGGTCTCTACCTGTCACTTCAGTATCTGGGCTGACATGACGACTTGTCTTGCAGACCATGGATAAAAAAATCGGAATCTCCAAAACACCAGTGTTGGCAGCTCAGAAGTGAGGCTTTATAATATACTTATTTTCATAGATAAAAACAGTTACAAACAATTTACTGAGGAAATACACTCATTGCAATGGAAACACATAATATATATATTTTTCCAATCTAAATTTTCAGCCCTGCTCTGCAAATCCCTTTTTAATGTCCTTTAACAGCACCTGGCACAGATTCTATAGCTCTCTGGTAATGTTTCAGTTATTAAAACTTAGCAGAACCCAGTTGAAAACTTTGATCTTGTGTGTAATCCCAAATGTTCCCTCCTAGAATGTGGGTCCAGCTGGAACCCTGATATCATTGTTGGGGTGAAGTGGGTGTGGCTCAGACGCCTTTGGGTCTCGCTTTTTTACTGTGGGGAAGAGAGGGCAGCTTGCAGGATGGAGGAAGCAGAGATGGCAGTGTGGTCACTCTCACGTGGGTGAGGCTGGGAGTGGCTTCTGGTGTCCTGGTGGTGTGTCCAGTCCTCGCCAGTCTAGGCATCCTGGCCATGTGGAGGGGTGCTGGGATGGTACTGTTTGGGCAATGGCTGGTTTTACTCCTGCTATCTTCATTTCCCAGGACTCCCCCAGAGGGAGGAAGTCAAATTGTTCTTGAATTCTCATTATAGGAATACATGAGAATCCTTCAAGTTTGGGTCAAGTGCCTTCTTGGCAGCAGAGAGTACAGAGAGGTGATTCCATTTTGTTCTTCAAAGCACATTCTACCCTAGTTCCCCCAACCCTTGCTGGCCCTACTTACTGTAGTGGTTTTCCATCATCAGAAATCTCTTTTCAGAGAAGGACTCAATCTCTATGTCCCCGTGTTCCTCAAAATTGGTGAAAGGAGAACTGTTGCACTGTCCCTCACCTTGTTCAGCTCCCTGACAACTGTAGAGAGCTGTGCTGTGTCTCCCTAGCAAGCGCCCAGCCAAGGTGGGTGTCGAGACTGTCCAGCCTCTGTGAATGAGTCTCCTGGAGCTGCTGTCATTTAGTTCCAGCAAGGGACAGGGACAGAAAGAGGAGGAAGTAACTTGTCCTCAAAGCTTGTGGAAACTAATGAAAAATCAAAGTGCAGAAAGAAGAAATATTTGAACCAATTTCTGGAGGCTCTTGAATGCCAGGCAGATGGGCTTTATATTAATTTGGCTGTAGGGTCATGAAGCTGAGACCCTGAAGATGTAGCTGAGAAAAGGACAAGGGGCAAAAGCTTATGATCTGCATTGCACTTTGAAAGCTTATTTGGGGGATAATAGCAAATGGCTCGGAAATCTCTAGAATTCTAGTTGTTTGTCTGGTGCTTGGCAGAATTACTTCAACTGTAGTTATTGAGAGGACCAGGGGTCTATGTTTTAGTCAACTAACACATGGAGTCTTTTTTAAAATCAGAAATTTGTGTCATTAGAAGTCGTAGCATGCAGGAGATACATTCAAAACGCACAGCAGTTGTTGGTGCTCGCTTCCTGGAGTTACGGAGGCCGCAGCGCAGCCCTTGTGCACAGCTCTTATCCGGTACTGACTCCACGTGGAAAGGGATATCATGACGCAGTGACAACACAGTCCTTGTTGAGTACGTTCACAGTTGTGCTCCATAGTGAGTTTAGGACTACAGAGCGAGACCCTGTCTGAAAAAACAAAACAAAACAAAATAAAACAAAAACCCCAGCTTCCTGCTAACAGTCATAACCTTTTATGATTCTGTTAAAAAGTGGCATCGATGGCTCTTATTATGATCCTGGTCTCTATACACTGTGGCGATTCATAGTAGGACAATGGTAGCAACAAGAAGTGACATTTAATGAGAACTTAATCCATGCCGGCCATTTTGTCGTCCACTGTCCATGGGCTGCTGGTGCTCTTGCTGTCTTCATTGTCTGTGAGGAGTGATCAACATATATGGTGAATGTTTATTTATTTTTTAAAGCAAATGACTCAAGGCCATGAATTCTCTTCAAAATGCTCGCCCTGACTGTGGACATACTTGTCCCATCCTCTTAACACTTTCTGGGGCCAGCAGTTCTGGAAGTCCAGTTTCCTGAGTGTCCTTATGAGATGTGATCAAAAAATGGGTGATGCTAAGTGCCATCCAGCAGAAAGGCAGGCTCGTAGAACCGTGACATCTATCTTATTCACCAGACCTGGCATTGTACCATGTCTGGCTCTTGCCAAAGTCAACATGGCCATAAGAGGTCAACATTTTGAATCTCTTGGGGGCTTTAAGGTAGCCATGGCAGTATAGCCGAAGACACTCATGGATGTGGATTTCCAGGACTGCTTCAGAAAGTGGCAAGAGCGGCGAGATATATGTTTTCCCAGTGAGGGGGAGGGTTTTGAGAGGGACGCACGGCAATGTGTCTTTTACCATAATGTAAAATAATTTTGACACACACACACCACGATTTTTGGTCACACCGTGTAGTTGAGGGAACTGAGGCATGGGGAGATTAAGTTTTTTGGCCATGATCACATGACATGTAAAGGAGAGACCAGTGTACAATGCAGGTGGCCTGGGTTCACCTGCTGCGCTCATCAACAGTACCCGTCTCAGTGGGGGAGCAGGGACTCAGTGGATCAAGTGTCACAGGCAGGCAATGGGGGATGTGGCGGCGGCCTTCAGGTCTTCACTTACGGTGAGTAGCCTCGGTTTCCTGTGCGTCTCAGCAGCCTATGATTCTGTGACAGCTGTGTTCACTGTCCTTGTTCACTGTCCTCCCTGCCTCCTTGTACTGACGGACGCAGGGACTGTAGAAGCAGATGGTCTCCCGGGAAGCCCTAGAAGGCAGCAGCTCTTCAGTAAATGTCAGTCAGCTTTGAGCTTTAGCTTGGGACATCTGGAGATGCAGTTCTGTCAGCGGTGTGGGAAGTGAGCAAGCTTGGAGAACTCTGCATTAAAGCTACACGTTGCTGGGCCCGTGCCACAGGCTGTGCTCTCAGCGCTGTGGGAGGCTGAGACAGGAGGATCACAACTTTGAGCCCAGACTGGGAAATTTAGCAATTTAGAGAGAGACTATTTCAAAAATCAAAAATTAACAAAAGGGCTGGACATGCAGGCTCCTTGGTGCGATTGCCCTGGGCCCCATCTGCAGGCAGTACCAGGAAAAAAATTAAATGACTAGGGAGAGAATATATTAATTAGTTTCATGAATTCATTAATTTTAAAATGAACCAAAAGGTAAAATTTTTAAATAATAAATGAGCTCAGTTGTAAATGTACAACTTTATTTGGAAGATATAGTTGGAATTCACACTACAGGGAATCCCCCCAAAAGTCCCTGGTTCCCAGTTCCTGCAACTCCTCTGTAACCCCAGGCAAACACTGACATGGATTTCAGTGCCGTGGATTATACCTTCCTTGCGTTCCTTATAAATGGGATCACTTACTCTGCACAGCGGGTTTCTCCTGCCCAGCCCAGGGCTCCTGAGCCTCATTCATGTTGTTTTCTGTGTTGGCACTTTGGATCTCTGAGCATGCCTTACTGTGTCAGTGCACCACAGACCCTCTGTCCAGTTGCCTTCAAGGAACATTCGAGGTGCTTCCCGCCGGGAGCGAGGCTCCTCTGGGCCTTTGCATGTGTCTGTTTTGTGATAACCATTTTCAGTTCTCTTGGGTTATTAGAGTCCAGTGAAGAGGCAGAAATGATGCACAGCTCTTTGAGTGGGGAAAGTTTAAGCCATCAATATGTGAAACCCGTATGCGCTAATAAAAATGTGGAAAAAGGAATTGGACACTGAATAAACACAATTACGCATTCTGAGGAATACTTGAAGCGATTTATTTTCCATGTACATGAAATGATACCTGATCAGAGTGCTTAGGTGGTTCTAAAAAGCTCTTGAAAATAAAATGATGATTGTCAGGACTGTTGGCCTGGTGTCCCAGAGCTCTGGGAGGCTGAGGCAGGACGATTGTAAGTTCTAGCTTAGCCTGGACAACTTAGCAACTTAGTGCATTTCAAAATAAAGAAGGACAGGGGACACATTTTTCTGGCTTAGCAAAAATTATTTTTCTTTCCACCTTGGAGTCGGAGGTCCTCAACTACACTCAAGGATGTATTTTTTGATGTATTTTATTTCTACCGAGAACTAATTTTTTCATTTGTGATTTTTTTCTAAAGGTTTCATTCTCAGATGGCAACATTAATTTAAGATCCAGGGCACCTCACTGTAGTCACTAGGAACCACTTAGAGAGTGCTAAAAAAACGTGTTCAGTTCTGCTGTGAACATCTGAATTCACGTAATCAGTGTTTATTCCTTGTCACCTCTTCACTGTAAGTTGTAGGTAGGTGCATGGGCCAACCCCACAAAACTTATTGTATCCACAGGTAGCCGAGCTGTAGTTCCAATAATACTATATGTGCTTGATTTACTACCTTTTTTTTCCTTTTTTTTTTTAAACACAAAACTGTGTCCCAGATGTACACAACTCTGAACACTGTCTGGCTGTGAGTCCCAAGTAACGAAGTAATAGATATACACACATCTTTGAGGCAGAGCTTGGTAACAAGTTGGGATTTATAATTATACTTGGAAACATTTATTTCATTACTATGCATAAAATGTGGCAACCAATATTGATTAATATTGTATACAGGAATTAGAAGTTTAGAAGTGTTAAGGAGTAATATTTAGACTTTTAAGGTTTTTTTTCACCCTAAATTGTGGTACATCTTACTAGTCTGTACACAATATTTTCTTCTTTCACGACTGCATCTCTTGATTAGAGAATAAGATAAGATTGGCTGTTTTCGTACTTAATAGCTTAATCATTTTTTTTAACAGAAGGATGGAGAGCTTACCACCACATAGCGAGGGGACACACCTGTGGCCCGTGTCGTATTTGCCTAGGATTCTCGTAGTGCGTAGGTAAGAGACAGCAGGCACATTTACCTCTGATATCTGGTTTGGAACATTTGTGAAGATAAAACCTGTGTTCTTACCATCACAATGTCTAATCCCTTGGAATGAAAAGTGGCCCATAGAACAGGAGTCCCCAATCCTTGGCCTGTGGCCTATTAGGACCGGGGTCCCCAACAGGAGGCAAACAGCTGGTGAGTGGGCAAAGTTTCATCTGTATTTACCGTGGCTTCCCAGAACTCACATTGCTGCCTGAGCTCCACCTCCTATCAGATCAGCAGGACCGGTCCCTGGTACCAAAAAGGCTGACGATCACTTCCATAGAAAACAGAACTTTGCATGCTGTAGAAGAGTGAGTAGTTTCCAGCTTTCACAGTGGCCATCAGCAGTGTAAAATTAGACTGTGTAATGTTTCTGGCTTGATTCAATAACTTTGTGAAGGCACAGAATATGTGTCATTTCTTTTATATACTTCAGCCTCCCTTCTATATTAACAATATCCATCTGGATGGACCATTATGGAGAGAATTGAGAAGAGGGAGCCATTTGCATTCATTCCAGAGATGTTTTTGCCTTTGAGGATTTAGTATATGAACTCATACTTTCTTCCAGGGATAGCTGAAATATATGCATACATACATGTATTTATATGTATATATGATTTGGGATGAAAAATGTAAAAGTAGAAATATTATTAACACTTTTAAATGTCCAATCAGTTTCTGTATACAATATTAATATTAATTGCCATAATATTAATTTCAGCACTTTAGCATCTATGTATTCTGCCTTGGGCACTTGTATATTGCCCTTCTGTGCCTGGAATTTCTCAGACTTGCCTGTATAGATCATTGGTTACCCATGATTACAATGGGAATGTTTATACTTTCTATTTGATGACATAAAATGTTTGGTATTGCCTAGATGTCAGCTTTGTGTGTTGAGATTACCTTCTCACTAAAACAAAGGGAACATCAGTTGACATCTGTATTACTTTTTTGTTGCTGGAGTGCAATACCCAGCAACCATTATTTAAAGGAACAAGGGTATAGCTCATAGTTTCAGGAGATTTCAGTTCATTTGTGAGTGGCTGGCAAAGATGAGAAGGTCTGACAGCTGAGAACAGCTGCTCATAACATTCTAAGACGGAGTAGGGCCCAGGGCGACGCTGGGCCAAGAGGATGCCCTCGGTGACCCATTGTACCCACAGTTACTTGTTCGTCCCGGCCAGCACCCACCTCCTGACAGCACATGTGACCCATAGGTAATTTACAACATCTAAATACATGTGGACTTGGGGGGACATTCCAGATCGAAACCACAATAACATCATGGTAACTAAAGCCATGTGTAGCCTCAGTTTGAACTGAGAATAGCGTTGGGAGGACTGAATTGTCTCAGGACCCAGTGCAGGGGTGTCAAATCAGGAGAATCTGCTCCATCTACTCTTACCTACTAACTGACAGGGCTAGGGGATCGGGTGGATCTCATTTTCATGTATATTGCAAAATTTTATTTTGTTTTATAATGTAATGAAGATTTTTAATAAGGAATATTCAAAAATTTTGACTTTGTATTTTAGTGTTTGTGGTCATGTATAATGACCAACTTAGTTGTCAAACGGGAGTTTGTTGTGAAAAGGGGGAAATAGCGAATATTAATTAAATATCCTCAAAACAACTATGATCAAGCCAAGAGTCACTGGCATAAGATACAGAATACAGCTTTTCACTGACATACTGGATGTTGGCGCCTCAGTGTTGGGAGAACTCTATATATCCCATTAAACCAGTGGAGTTAAATTAAATCCCTTGAAGGGAATTTCCTCACTCTTATGCCCCTGGAGAGAAAAAGCTGCACAGTAGAAAAGCACTCTGCCATTTTGTTTTTCCTTTCGTCTTATCTACAGAGGGGAGAAGATTACACAATTGGAGCATTATAACCTTTGGCCCATGGTTTTTGACTATGTAGGGATCGTATGGTGAATGACTGTGGGCATTAGGTTCATGGGTGTAAGCCTGTAATTCCAGAACTCTGGGAGGCTGAGGCAGGAGGATTACAAGTTTAAGCCTAAGGAACTTAGTGATTTAGTGAGAACAGTCTTAAAGTAAAAAAAAATAAGATGTTCGAGGGTGTAGCTTAAAATGTAAAGGACGTGGGCTCAATGCTCTGCACAAAAAAGAAAAAAAGACTGTAGAGACTAGGAATTCAGTCTTTCTTTTCATTGATTTTTCTGTCTCTTATGCTCTCTCTCTCTCTTTCTCTTTTCTCCCTCTCTCCCCCCTCTCCCCCTCCCCCCCCCCTCCTCCTTTGGCTAAGTACAAAGCAGTGATTCTGTGTGGCAGGTCCTCCCTCCCCTCTGGTAGCCACGCCTGCGCTCAGTGCCCGACTTCCCCCAAGCCCTGGTCTCCCGTGCCCATCTCTCCCCATGGTCTTAGGACCATGAGGAAGAGCTTAGCCATTGTTGCGTGCTCAAACTCCAACAGCTTTACTTTGTTTTGGAAATTAGCTTTGGCCTTTTGCCACATAGGAATATATATGAAGGGGTTAACTTCTTTTTCATGCTATAGGAGTGAGATTATAATGGAAATAATTTAAGCACCAAGCATCCCCAAGCATGCGTTTCCTTTAACATGCATTCATGTGTCACTTAAGTGACAAAAAATTTGAGATTGCAAACCTGTTATTATGTTCAGCTATGTTCAGTAATGACTAGGGTAGTTACTCTAGAAATTAACAAAAAAATTAAAATTAACAAAAAATAGTCAATTTAAAAGTACGTTTTTAGAATATAAAGGTGATAATAAGTCATTTTAGAATTATTCTGAAAGAAAAAGCAACTAGGGTGGTGAGCCTCGAAACTCACAGACAATATCTATAAGAAAATTAGCTGGCGAGGTATTAAGTCATAAAATATGACCAGGTTCAGGAAAAGCACAAACAGCATTGATAAAGCAGAGAAACTTCCAGAATGACTGTGTACCTCCTGGAAATACAGCAGAGGAATCTGGTAGGATGGCAAGCAGCCTACTCAGGGCTTGGGAAGAATTTCAGTAACTTTAACAAATGACCAAAAATGTTAAAAAAAAACAAAATCCTAGATTTTAGAAACAAGCCTGGTAGCACAGGTCTGTATTCCCAGCACTCTGGGAGGCTGAGGTACGAGGATCACAAGTTCAAGCCCAAACCTGGGCACTGGAGTGACTGAGGGAAACTCTGTCTCAAAATCAAAACTAAAATATGGGTGATGGGTGGGGAATGGAGCTCAGTGTGAAGGTTCTAGCCCCGATCCTTAGTACACACACAGGACTTTAGAGGCATATTGACCTATGGACCAGCTGCGTTGTGGGATCCATCATGGATCCTGATCAAACAAGCCATGAAAACTATAAAATAATTTAAACAGTATGTCTTAGTTACTTTTCGTTACTGTGACTCAATGCCCGACACCCACAAACTTAGGAAAGGAAAGGTTTATTTTAGCTCACAGTCTCGAAGGTCACAGTCCATTCAGGGGTGGCCGGCAGCAATGGAAGTACATGGCAGAGAGAGAGGTGGAGGCAGCTTCCCCGAACAAACAGGAAGACAAGCTGAGGCTAGTTGAGACTAGTCCCCGCCCTCCAGGAAGGCAGGTGCAGCTTATGTATCCTTGCAGGTCTCCGCCCAGTAACCAGTCCCTCTTGCATCCAGGTGTGGCCGCTGCACACCGTTAATCCCAACTTAACTGTTATCCACCCCTCCAGACCAGACCCCAATCCACCAACGTCACATGGTTCCATTAAAATACATGAGACTTTTGGGGGACACTCCAGATTCTAACCACAACACAGTATGAGTCAGAGTGTTTAAGGTATTTCTGTTAAAAGTTTTTTTTTTTTTTTTGGTGTGATAATGATGCGTGGCTGTTTTCAAGAGTTTCTAGTTTGTTGAGATGCTTAATTAAAATAAGTGTCTGTGAAATAACACGATGTCTGAGGAGAAGAGAATAAAGTGGCTACAGACACAGACAAGCTTCCGGCAGCTCCGAGTGGCCACAGGAAGCCAGTGAGAGCCTTCCAGCACTCTTTTCACCGAAGAATAGGCTTGAAACTTCCTGTAACAAAAGTTTTTAAATCTATTAAAAGCACTGTCTTCATTTCTTTCTCGTTGCAAAGGAAAGCCAACGCTGACTTTACAAAACTAGATGTGTAATCTAAATCACCCCAGTTCTGCTCAAAGATGCCCCTGGGCAACCTACCACAGCCGTTTATTGCACAGGTCAGGCATGCAGCGGTTTCTTAACTCTGGAATACATTTGTTCTTGTAGTTAAAAAGCTATGTCTGTAGATTGGCAGCCTCCCAGCCATTTGCTAAGCCCCAGATTCTCAAGGTGCCTGTTGAGAAATTACTCTGGGGCAGCTGGGGCCCCTGAACTCCGGGGCGGGGACTTGTGGCCTTCAGCTGTTTGCAGCCTTGACTTTCCTATGGTGCTACATAGACACGGCCCTTGTGTGTGTGTCACACCGCATGTGTGGTGAGCACTCCTGGACTGTCTGATGACTCTGACCCATGACCTCTCTGCTGGGAATTGCACGTTCTCTGTGTCCTCTGACATTGTCCGGAAGTGGCAGCAGCTTTTCTGGAGCAGAGATGTGCACTCTGGAGATGGGCAGTTGTGGACCCATCAACCAACACACATTTGTGGATTTTATGGACACAACAGAGAGTGAAGGTGTGTGCTTCACCTTGCTACCTGTTCTCCACAAAACCCCTTTGACCGCCCTGCTGCTCTGATATGGCAGATTTCCATGCCGCCCATGTGACACAGTCACCGTTCAGTGGTCCCTGTTCAATGATCACTGGAGGATCATAAGTATGAGCCCAGCCTTGGAAATGTAGTGACTTAGCAAGATCCTATCTCAAAATAAAAAATAAAGAAGTGTGGGATTATAGCTTAATGCTAGGGCCCTGGGCTCAATCCCCAGCAACACACACACACACACACACACACACACACACACACACACACGCACACACACACACGCACACTGACACACAGATTAAAAAGTAACCAAGTATTCTGAGCTGGATGTACTTCCTCAAGCCTGTTATCCCTGAACTCCGGGAGGCTGAAGTAGGAGGATTGAAAGTTTGAGCCCAGCCTGGGCAACTTAGTAAGATGTTGCCTCAAAATTAATTAATTAAAAACAGCCCGGGGCTGTAACTCAGTGCAAAGGCTGTGGGTTCAATTTCTACTACTACACACAAAAGAAGTACCTAATACGCTGCTGTTTCCAGCCCTGCAGGGGGAAGCCGACTGAGAGACATTGTGGTAGCATAGGGAAGCAGAAAGAAGAGAGGATTCTGAAGGAGAAGGCTACCAGCTGAGCGGGAGCTTCGCGGGGCTGAAGAGTCTGGGTTTCTGAGGGTGGCATCGGGGAGGGGCAGGTGAACCTTCTGTTCCTATGCTTCCTCCCTCTTTCAGAAGCTGGGATTGGCAGAGGGCACAGAAGCACTTGTTCCCTCATTTAGCGTGTGACAGGGACTCCGCTGAGTCCTGGCTCATCTGGCTCGGCAGAGGAGCAAGCACCAAGACAGTGAAGGGACAGGCAGTGGTTCGGGGTGGGATGTGGCTCAGAGAAATCAAGTCTAGACAGCAGAGAGGACGGTCTGACCCGACTCCAGGCACGGGCTGTGTCTTTAAGAGCTTTGGATAGGCAGGTGGTTATACAGTGTGAAGGTTTGGATCCGGAATGATCCCCCAAAAGCCTCATGTTTTGAAGGTGATTCAATCCCTGGGGCTAATCCATTTATTTCTGGGGCTGGTAAGAGCCGGGCCTGGCAGGAAGTGGTGGATCCGTCTGGCTTGACCCAGAAGTGGCAGATCAGTGGGGCTTGACCCGGAAGTGGCAGATCAGTGGGGCTTGACCCGGAAGGACAGATGCTTGCTCAACCCTCCCTTGCTGTTGCTGTTCATCTTGCCACACGGTTGACAGCTTCTCTACAGATACGCTTCTGCTATGCCCTTCCATCATTGCTGGTTGACCATGAATGGGCTGAAACCTTCTGAAACTATGAGCTAAAATAATCTTTCCTCCTTTAAGTTGTGGATATCAGGTATTGTGTCCCAACAACAAAAAAGTACCTAAAACACTCAGCTTTGGGAGTGCAAGGGAGTAGAGTAGTTAACTCACTTCCATTTCAGGTAAAAATGGCGTCATTTCCGTGTGCTCACACCTGGACGGGCTGCACGGTTATCCATTCTGTGCCTATGTTTCTATATAAATGCAAAAATGGGAAGCTACTCTACTGCTTCTTGGGGACATTAAGCATAATTTATATCATTTAAGAGTATTTGTCACCCAAAGTGCTCAATCCATTATTCTAAGTGTAGAGATTTTAAAATTTATCTTTTATGAATATATGTTTGTGATACATAGTTGTCACCTTCCCCTGGGGGAGTTGTCATAGCCCCACAAATCTTGATCATTTTCACAGCCGTTCCCCACCTCCCATTTCCCCAGTGCCCCATCTCATCTCTCCAGGGTCTGCCTCCCTTTTCCTGCCATTTCTCCTGTATTTTGCTCTTTAAATTATTTATGTTTGGGGTTTCTCTGGAAACAGAAGCCATGCCTCAGTTCACCTTCCTTGCCTGCTCTGTTTTGTTTAGCACTGTGGTTTTGAGGTGAATCCATTTTTCCACAAACAAGTCAAACTTATCCTTCTTTGGAGCTGAGGAGTACTCCATCTGTATGTGTGTACCACATTTTCTTTATCCATTCATCTGGTGGTGAGCCTGAAAGATGAAAGATCAAGGGGTGTGTGTGTGTGTGTGTGTGTGTGTGTGTGTAGTGCAGGGAGTATAGTGTAGACATGAAGAATGGAGCAATTCACAGAATGTCATGGAAAGGATTGATTTGTGAGCCAACTGCTGACAGGGCCCATGGGTTCAGGTACCAGTCATGGGCTTCTGCTGAGAACAGTCTCAACCATCTGTTCTTGGGAGGTGGGCTGGATGGTTCCTGCTTGGCTCTCAATAATGGCCTTCAATTCACTGCTAATCATTTCTGAGGTGATTCTGCATGCAGATTCAGTTCTTAGCTACAAGAACGTGGGGACAAATACCATTTAGGTAATAATGCATTTTCATGTCACCCAGGAAAGACAAACTTCTGGCTGCTCTCCATGGAGAACCAGTGGTGTTGTTCTCCCCCACTCAGGAAAGGCTCCCAGAAAGGGGCAAGGGACCCAGGAGCCATTCTTGGTCTAACTCTGCTCTCATTAGAGAGGGTAGGATGCATGGAAGATGGGGAAGATTTGGGAGCTAAGACAGCTTGGGTGCACCGTAAGATCAATTTTAGACTAGATATTTTCCCACTCAGTGCTCATTTACTTTCTGCATTTTTTTTCAGTATCTTGTGAAGTTTAAAATAACCAAGAGTTTTTGACCAGGGAGACAGGGAGAATGGCTTCCCAGGAGGGTTGATTCATCTTGCACTTATGAATACATTTTCTCCAAGGCAAATAAATTGCAGAGTTAGCCCAAGAAATGTGCGGAAGGTTTGCCTACCCTAACTGCACATCTGGAACCAATGGATTTATCCTCAGATGCCATTTCGCCTTCCCATCATGCCATGCAGGCTCACAGTAGCCCTTCCTTGCTTAGTGAGCATTCTGTAGACTTCCATTAACTCCTTCACATCCCTACCTGCTCCATGGCCTCTCCTAAACCTCTAAAAATGTAAGGACTAGATTGATAAAAGATTACTTTCTATCTTGGGACTTGTCAAAATTATCAGCAGATTGTTTGAGGTTTAATTTTTAAAAAGGAAAAAAATTGATACATTTTCAACTGGTAGTTTAGATATAATTCCTTAGTAAAAAAAAAAAAAAGTTTGTGACTAGGAAGAAACCCGGTAAAATACTTACAATATATTTTCAATCACCAGTGACTCAAGTTTCTCTTGAGGGGAGGGAGCTACATTATCTTTTCCTGTGTACATCAATTTATTTAAGAAACATGAACTCAGAATGTATGAAAGAATGAAATATGTATCAGAACCTTTGAAACTGCTAAAAGAAAACCCAGGACAATACACTGAAGTACAGACACAGGCCACAGTGACTCTCAGAGCAGGGCTCCAGTAGCTCAGGAAGCAACAGCAAGAACTGACAATAGGGATTGCATCCAATTTAAAAGTGTCTGCACAGCAAAGGGAACATGGACGTGTTACTTGGACAGCCTGACGAGTGGAAGGACGTCTTACCAGCTAGTCTTTTGACAGAAGATTCATATCTAGAATGTATGAATACTTTTAGAAGTTAACACCCAAAAAGACAAACAACTCAGTCAACCAATGGGGGAGAGAACAGATCCATCCCAGAAGCAGTACGAATGGCTTGTGAGTATATAAAACACACGTGCAACAGTTTTAGCTACCAGGGAAGTGCAAATTAAAATTCCACTGAGACTTCATGTCAGCCCAGTTAGAATGGCTGTCATCAAGAATATGAAACCAATAAATGCTCTCAGTGACATGCGGGGGGCGGGAAGGAACCCATAGAGGTTGTTGGTGAGAATGGAAATTTGTACAGCTACTATGGAGGTTCCTCAGAAAAAAACCCTAAGTGTAGAAATACAGTGTGATGTAGTTGTACCACTCCTTGGTATGTAGCCATGGGAAGTAAAGTTGGTGCCAACAGAGATACAGCATGGATTCCCATGTTTCTCCCGGCCAAGCTACAGAATCAGCCTCCGTGCCCATCGATGCATGGACGAATAAGGAAGATGTGGCAGAGAGGCACAGAGCCCCGGCCGGTCCTGTGGAAGGGTGACATCGCCGCTGCATTTGCAGGGAATGCCTGGGACTTGAGATCAAGTTAAAAACAAGCCAGACGGCTTAGGAGAACTAGTGCCTCACGTTTCCTCGCCTGTGCGGAATCTGGGGCAGAGCAAGTGGGGGTGTCCGGAAAGGACGTGGTGGACTGTGGGATAAGAAGGCGGGGCCAGGATGAGTGACAGGGAGATGGAAGATGTGTATGTGCATGAGCATGCCACAGTGAAATCCTTTACCCTGGTAATCAATATGTGCTAATTAAAATGTAATAAGTAAACAACCTATCAGGAATAAGACAAGACCATGTCAGCCTGTGCAATGACTAAGCATGTCCTTCTCAAACTTGGAGCCAAAGTAGGTTAGGAGATAGAATAGAGACCACAGTGCGTTGCCATGGAGGCAGGCCCAAGTGGAAGGAATTGTAATGGTCTAAAAGCCAAGGAGACAGGAATGGAGAGATATTACCATCAGAGGAGGGAGGGTACTAGCCGAAGGGTGCCCAGGGCAGCAGGCACTGGGGTCCAGAGCACCGGGAGCGGTGACAGGGCTGTAGTTACCAGAACTGGGGTTTAGGATAGAGATTTCCTCCTCGGCACAAGATAAAAGCATGACTATTAGGGTGAATATAATCACAAGTGGTTCTTTTTGCAGATACGATTCTTTTGTGAAAATGCAGCATTGTACTAAAACTGAGAGGCGAACGTGCTTTTTATAAAAAGTAGTTGAAGCTAAAAATTGTTCTCTTGGTGCTCCCTGCTTTGGTTTTCTGGGAAATTTTATGAGGCAGCCTAGCTTGATCTCTCTGAAGAAAGTTCTCATTCTCCCATGACGCAGGTCAGAGTGGGTCCCCCGCCACAGGTGCTAAAGCAGATCCTGCGAGAGATGTTTGAAATACAGACCATCCTCAGGTGTGACCCACTGCTTGGTGAAACCAAGCTCCTCTTCATTCTCTTAGCATGGTGGTTCAAGGTGAAGTTCTGATAGTCGACATCTCTAAAGCCTCTGTTTCCTCATGTTGAAAATTATTCACTGAATGACTCTTACGGTTGATACAAGATGCACAGCAGAATCCCTGGCCCTTCAGCTCATTGGAATTCGTGTTTTACTTTTGTTTCTCACAAGTCATCAAGTAAGAAAAGACTTTAAGTTTGCCAAGGGTCAACAGTCAGGTCCGAGCTTCCTGTCACCGGCCATGCCCTTAGTCCGCTGCTCTTCCTACCGCTTCTCTTGTGCCTGTCACCCCGGCTGAATTGTGTGACAGTCCTGTCAGAGATGTCAGTCAAATTCCTTTAATGATGCTCACCAAGGAAGATGACACCCAAAGTCCCAGCTCTAGAAGTCTCTTTAATATATTAGGTTTTCTCCTAAGCTTTGAATGGGACTTTTCACTTGTGAATGCAACACAGAGGTCTTTTTTGCAGCTACAATTCTTTTGTGGGAACGTGAGTATCGCACCAAGTGTAAGATAGGAAAGTGGAGCTTTGTAACGATTAACTGAAGCTAAAAATTGTTCTCTACTGGTTATTGCCTTGGTTTCCCACACAAACTTAGGAAAGAAATCCTACACGAATCATGCAGAAGTTACAGTCACCTCTCCTTTGCGCTTACCAAACTCATGCTCTCCCTCAAGCGTATCGGTGGTCCAGATTTAGCCATATTTTAGAAGACATGAATTAAAAAATTATTTCTTCCTACTCACCTAATTATTTAGGACTGTGGTGTCGTTCTCAGAAAAAGGGTACATTTATAAGTCATGAAGTTACATGTGCAGTTTCTCTGATAATCGTCAATAATTAATGCCAAATAATGGGCTGTGTCCCGAGACAGATTCTGGCCTCCAATAACGTGCGATCATTAGTCACGAGCAGATTCAGCGCTGTGAGCCAGTGTTTCAACTGTCGCTGGAGCATGAGAAGTCAACCATGAGCAGTGTGGTGGTTCTGATGCACCGGCATAATCCTCAGAGTCACTAACAGTCCCACACCGTGGCAGCTCTGTGACCTTTGGCCCTCCGTGACTGCAGCGCGGAGTGAATCTCCAGGTGCCTGGTGGCTAGCGAGGAAGGGGGAAAAGGCAGCAATTAAGCCATCACCATTTTCAAGGGAGGGCAGAATGACAGTGCCAACAGGGAACAGGTCCATCTCTGGCCGATCACATGTCTGTTGGATGTTTACCACGTGTGGAGCATTTCATGCAAAGCGCTCTTCCAACGAAGAAGGCTTTTGTGTCATTTCAGGAAAGGGGGATCGGAAAGGGGGATCGCTTGATGCATATCATTTCCTGCCATCTTCACAGCATTTCTAGGAGAAAAGAATAGAGGTATCAGCAATTTGCCATTTTATAGATAAATGATTGAGGTCTTTTGATAGGGAATGCTTTGCCCCATGGCCTGCAGCGCTGGCACTGGAGGTTCATATCCGTGTGCACATAGTCACTCATTGAAGACACTCGTTGAGCACTGCCAGGTGGGCCAAGCTCCCACGCCATCTGGAAGGTGGGAAATAAGTCAGTTTCAAGGAGGAAACAGGGAGCTCTGGAGGGGTGATGGCAGCAGGCGACACGTGACCGGTAGAAAAGGGGGTCCTTCTGTCCTCTTGTAGGAAGAGAAGAGGTTCTGCCTGACTTAAAGTTCTGCACCTGTGAGCAGCGTTCTCCTCGAGGGAAGGAGGAACAGTGGCGGACAGCGAGATGGAACCCCAGTGTGGGATGCAGCCCTGGCTGGTGGCTAGGTAGAATGGCTGGGCTGTGTCCTAGACAGCTGGGCACAGATTTCAAACTTTGGAAGTGGGGGGTCACGGAGAGGTTTTGTGCTTGAGAGTGACCTCAAAAAAATTCAGAGGAGATTGACGTGACTGTTGTGACACTTGAGATTAGGGTTAAGGGTCATTTTCTCCTTGATGCAAGCAAAGCAATTGCCTTTGTGATTGACTGGCTTGTGCAATGTAGTTATTATAGTAATCCTAACATTTGTTTCCTTCGTGATTAACTGGATTGTACACCATAGTTATTATAGTGACCCTAACAGACTTTTCTGAATTATTCTTTTGAAGTATGGGAAAGATATTTTTAAATTTTCAGAGATAATTGAGAATTTAAAGTAACCGAGAACTGAATAGCAAAGCTCTCATTTGATTGAGTATATGAAACGAACACTCATCCTCTTCGGTAACCACAATAATATTTTCCCCTTGGCTCACAGGCTAAGGCCTGTGCGTGTTTCCTCAGTGCACACAATTCTGCATGTGTGTGCAGCAGGTGGGCATCGCATTCCACACACAGAATAGGAGATTTTGAAAATAATCTGATTTTTCCCTGGATGGTTTGTTGAAGGACGTTCCCTGCGAATTCATGTTTTCCTATTATGTTTCCACCATTGCTCTGTTGCTGCATTTATTTTTGTGGAAGGTCAAAATAATTCAAAAAATGAACAAAAGGAATCCGGGCGGACTCGTTCAAGGTTTAGAGGACACTGTAGATTCCCAGCACCTCTTCCGCCCCCGTCCTGAGTCCGAGTCCTTGAATGACTGCTTCATCGTCCTTTTAATACTAGGTTTCCCCACTATTACTGATACAAAGTTTATATTTTTAAAAGTCATATAAACTTGTGTGTGTAATTTAATGCTATCAATCATTATAAAACCTTACCTAAATATGACCCTAAGAGACTGTCAGAATCTGTTATTTAGAATTATTGAGGTTCTTGAGAATATCACAGCACATATAAAAGGAAAACATCTATTTTGTTATATAGTTAAAGCAATTTTTTTGTTGTTGTCCTGGGAATGAGTCTGACACCTCTGCCCTGAGCTCCATCTCCAGCCTGCTTTTGTGTTTGACTTTGAGAGAGGATCTCGCTAAGTTCCCCAGGCTGGGCTAGAACTTGTGATCCTCCTGCCTCAGCCTCATCGTGCTGGGATGACAGACTGATTGGCTAAAACAAATGTTGGTATGGTTACAGATAGACACATTACAAAGTACACATACATATGGGAGTGTAGATTCCATTGTTAGGCTGAGGTTTATTAAGAACAATAAAATAGACTTCTTTCTTTTCTGTTAAATCTTTTTATGTTCATGTGAATGCATGGCTGTACTGTATCTTCATAACCATTATTAGTAACTTTTTAAATTATTGGTGCTCAGGATTTTAAAGAATTACATGACCTTATAGCTATGGACAAAGCCATAGACTTTATAACATACTGTACATATACACTGCTATTAAAAACTATTACTTGTATTTGTAAAATTTGAAGTATTTTTCGCGGTCGGTAACAACCGCCTGAAAGTATGTTTCTGTATAACATTTTAATGTTAGTGTGACCGACAGAGGCAATTTAAAAATTATAAAGTCACTATGAAAACATTTAGAAAGTATGTAAGAAGAGTCACTAATCTGTTGAGGGGCTGTGACGTGTGGGCCGGTCCCACTCCACGCACTCACCTCCCCGGATACCGTGTTTCACTGCTTTCATTTGAGAAATGAAGCAAGGCTTAAAGATGACACCGTGTTCCCTGCTTCTGTGGGCCTCTGGGCTCTCCGCCCCGGGTCTTCCAGCTGGATCTAGGCAAAAGCCAGACGACAGGGATGCTGGGGATCTCAGTGTTTCAAGTTCCGCATCCTGGGAACATGGAAGCGGAGGAAGGACACAGAGTGGGCCCCAGACAAACCAGCTGGGAGCGGACACCACGCCCGCCCAAGTCGGTCAGGGGCTCTGCCCGAGTGTGTGCCTTTGCCCCCGTGGCTTCCTAAGAAATACGCTCCGTCCTTCATTTGTTTAAAAAGTATTACGCACTTGGCAGATGAGTGTGGTTCAAAGGCTGCTAAAACAAACAGCTTCGTAAGTTCCTAAATGAAAAACCTGAGTGGAACATGATGCTCCAAGGTCAATCTGTACAAAACACATCAGAGAGAGAGAGAGAGAGAGAGAGAGAGAGAGAGAGAGACGGGGAGAGAGGTACAGGTCGGTAGAAGCGGCAGAGGAAGCTTACGGTGAGAGCCGGGCCCTGACAGAGGTAGGAGATCCAGCCGGCTGGGTGTGCAAGCCCAGGCTCTGCACCAGTGGAAGCGTGGGAGACCTCCGGCGCTGCGCACGGGTCTACGGCCAGGTCGGTGCAGGATGTGATCAAATATAGAGGGAATGTCTTCAGTTAGACACCTGTAAGGACACACTGTGATCCATCCCCCTCACAGGACACCCCCGAACTTTGCACTCACCCGATGGTTCCTGATGCTCTGAAGCCTTCTGGAAGCCCTGTCATGCCTTTCCCTGTGCTGTCGTGGCTGCCCCCGTGTCCCGAGTCTGACCTTCTGTGGTCATTTTGACTTTCAGAAAGAGCCAGAAGTTGCAGGGTGCCGGATCCGGTGACAGGGGCCTCCGAGGACGCACTGCCACGTTCTCACGCGCTCGCCTTGCCACTAGACGGCGCGTAGCAAGAACACACGCTGTCGTTTTGACCCCACCTGGCAAAGACACTCATGACCGAGGACCCAGCACTGCTTCACAGAGTGGCCAGAACTGTGGGCTAAGCCTGGTGGGCGTGGTCTTCATTTCAGTGACAGAAACATGAGTGTGTGTGAGTGGCGCTGAGTGGCTGTCCTCAATGTGGCTGGGCTGAGCTACGGCGCTGGTCATTTCAGGTTTTTAATGGATTTAAGACTGTAATGCTTTTAATTTAATGAGAGCCACACCCGCGTTTTCAAAGGGAAGCATACTGCTAGCGGACATCTCTGTGAATTGTACTGGTGGCGTGCATGAATAATATTAAAAATACCATTTTTTTTCCTGCTTCTCATTGAAACCCAGGGGTGGTTCTGAGAGCCACCGTTGGGACTGCATGCCTTCTGTGACGCCCTGTGGTGCTTGGCCCCGTGATCCCACAGTCCTCTCTGTACTTGGGCTCGTCTGAACTGAAGCTGCTCTGGATTTCACCCATGTGTACATTGCCTTGAATTTTGACTCGTCTGTTTGAGCCTTGACGCGAGAGAAGCTTTGGCAGTAGCTGTTCCCCACGGCTCACTCCTCGCCTCTTCGGGCCTAGCAGAGCCACAGATCAGAGAACCCCACGCCTGGAAGGGAAGCTGGGATGTCTCCCACAATTCCTTTACTGCTGGAGAAGCTGAGGCCAGCAGTGTTGCCTGACTTGCTTACGACCGTATGACAAAATCAGTCTGGAACAAATGGTTTTGTTCCCATGTATCTTCAAATCGAAGAGGTGCTTGGTCCTGATACTGTCCAGCATTCTGATCGGGGCTACCATAACTGAGCCGTGGTTTTAAGTTAAATGGAGCAAGGTCTGTTTGTATGGTGAAAAGGAATCACTCCCCCTCCAAATAATAATAATTAAAAAAATCTCAACCTACTCAAAGCCTTTTGATCAGCTAGTAGCTTGAATCAACTGAAAATAATCACAGAATCGTCAGATTTTTAATATCTGGCAGTATTGTTTTAAAAAGAAAATTGTGAATAATAAATATAAATTCTACTTAATCCATCTTCCTACGTAAAATGTACCGTGCTGGCTCCGGCCTCTCTCGAGGTCACGTGCCCTCTGCCTCGTCTCTTGCTCTCTCCTTCGTGTTGGCTTCTCTCTCCTACCAGCCAGACTTGGGCAGGTCTCTCCCCCAGCACGGGGACGAAGGCCATTTCTCCTCCCCTGTTCTCATTCTTCTCCAGTGTTACTCCCTTTTCTCTGTTGCCATGGAGCCACATTCCATGAATGAATCGCTGACTTTTACTCCATTAGCTCAACTCACCTCTCAAGCAGTTCTGTCCTAAATTTTCATGATTTCTATGCATCCAAAAAGCATTCGTTGAAAGCGAGTATGTATATAATAAGCAGTAGCATGAGGGTAAGTGCCTATAATTCACACATACAATACAGGAATGAAGGTTTACTGCACCTTCCATGGGGAGGAGAGCCGTACTGATGGTTGGTGATTGTGGAAGGTGGGTACGTAGGGTCACATTTGGGAAGGACTTTTCTTTCCATACCGTCTCTTCTCCCCCCAGTGTTTGGACCTATTAGGGTGTTGTGGCTGTCTTCCCCTTAAATTCCACTTAAAGAGGGAGTGGGCTTGTTTTTGGAAAATTATTGGCAAGATTTGTCCTACATTTGTGCTGAAATGGAAAGGCCTTTGAATAAATAATTTTGAATATGAAGAATTCTTTGGAGGATTCACATTAATCCATTTTAATATTAATATGAAGTTATATTTGCAGGAGTAGATACTAAACATTAATGGAACAATTACAGTCCAAAAGGTGTCCCAAGTGGGGGAGCCATTCAATGAGGAAAAGAGAGTAATTTTAAGAAGTAGTGTTGATGTTTTGACCTACAGAGGGAAAAAATTTACTTGGATCATAATTCATGTCACATATAAAATTAACTCAAAAATGGGCTGGAAGAATAGCTTAGTGGTTAAATCACTTGCCTAGCAAGCACAAAGTACCAGAGTTCGATTCCCTAGCACTGTATAAGCTGGACATGGTGGTGCACACCTGTAATCCTAGCACTCAGGAGGCTGAGGCAAGAGGATTGCCATGAGTTCAAGGCTAGTCTTAGCTCAGAACTAGCCTGAAATACAGAGCAAGATCCTGCCTCAAGAAGAAAATGAAATTAAAAAATTAACTCAAAGGCACTTACACATGCACACAAACTTAAGTATAAACATCTCCAGGAGACGGTGTAAGAGAGAGATTTGTGTCAGCACGGGATAAAGGAAGCTTCTTAGACCACATAAAAAGCATTCAACAGAAAGCAAACAAGTGAACTGGAGATCATCAAAACCATTTTCTCTCTAGAAAGACTGTATTGTGGAAATCAAACTATCTTCCTCAGCCTTAGAGGGAACATTTTAAAAACATGTATCTTGTAAAGGACTTATTGTTTTCAGAAGATATAAATGACCCTTACTAATGAGAAAGAAAAAAAAAACCAGAAATAACTAAGGGCAAAAAATTGCACATGTAATTCACAAAAATATATATGAACAGGTAATACATGAAAACACATTAAACATTCTTTAGGGAACCTCAGGTGGACTCTGCCATCCCCTAGAGCCATGCTGTGCCCTAAGTCTGTCCCCTCTTCTCCGGAGCTGGCCAGGCCCTTTCTTGTGCTGCCTTCTACGTGACGCATGTGTCATTACTGTCCACTCTGCACTTCGCGTCTTGGGGTCGGAGCTCTTCGGTGAGCAGAGTGATTGTGTTACTAGTGGTGTTAGTGGTGTTTGTCAAATGGTAAACGTATGCCCTTCATTTTTGTTATAGATGGATGGCGCATAGGATGTAGGATCAAAGCCAGTGCTTTATTTTCCATTGTATATTAAAAATCACGAGCAGATTTCTATTTGCAGCTGTCTAAGGAATGTCCAGACTGTTTTCCATGATGGTTGAATCAGATCGCAGTCCACCAGCAGTGGAGAAGTGATTCTTTTTTGCCACAGCCTCGCCAGCAATTGGTTTTGAGCTCTTGACAGGACGGTGTTTCTCACCGAGGTGAGGTGAAACCTCAACGTTGTTTCTGTTTGCCTTTCTCTGATGGCCAGGGACGACGGACACTTTTTCATGTGCTTGTTGGCCATTTGCACTTCCTCTTCTGAGAAGCTTCTTTTTTATTTTAGCTGCCCACTTCTTGATGGGGTCATTTATTTTGTATGGTTTTATTTTTTCAAGCTGAGACTAGAAATCCCATTCGCTCCAGCTATTGCTCTACTGGGCATGTTCCCAAAAGAAATAAAATCCATATACCATAAAGACACATGCACATCCATGTTTATAGCAGCTGAATTCATAATAGGTAAATCCTGGAAATAATCTACTTCCCATCAACAGAGGAATGGGAAAGGAGATGGGCCACCCACACACAATAGAATACTTTGCAGTCATAAAGACAGATACTTGAAGCATTTGAAAGAAAATGGGGACACCTGGACTCAATAATGCTCAAATAGACCAAACACAAATGACTGGTTATGGACAGGTGTCCTTCTTATGAAATGCTCAAAAATAATGGCATAGATGGCCCCAACCTGAGGGACGGGGTAAAAAGAGGGACATGGACAGCTAGGAAAGAGATGAGAGTTGGGGTGGGGGAGGGATGGCTCAGGGCAAAGATAAGAAGGAAGGAAAAGAGGCCAAAATTGATGTAGATGGTCACTGGTTCCCCAAGCCATATGTTTCTAAGGTGTTATAGAATTCAGAATTCATGTATGTACAAGTGATAACAAAGACATCAAAAAATAAAATATAATGCGAAAACTCATGAGCAGTTGATAACGAAGCAGGAAAGCCAAGAGGTATAAACCATGGAATGGGGGAGTCGCCTTGTTTGTATCCTACACTACCGAACAGAGCATTGGATTTAGCATCCTTAACAAATGATCATGGTGCTGATTTTATTATTACTTGCGCCATGAGAAGAGAGGAAATAATAGTGCCATAAGTCACCTGTAAGAGTTCCCTAAGAAGTGACTAGGAAGATTTGATGCAAACTTTACATTCAGTACTTGAAGCTTGTTGTTATTTTTAGAAGTGATCTACATTTATATTTGTATAGTTTCACAATCTGCAGGAAAAAAAGCAAAATTTTCATCTAGAGTGTGGGAGCTAAAAAGTTAAGTCTCTGCCTGCAAGTCCTGGGCCGTCCCAAAGCACCACGTGGGTGAGACTACTGAGGTTCAAGTCATTCGCGTCTCCCATATGTGGATGCCTCTTCCTGCCTCTTCCTCCCTAAAAAACGAAAGCGCACAGACATCCTTACCCCAGTCCTAGGAGATCTTGGTGGATAACGTCAGTAACCTCTTTGATTTGCAATTATGATGTACAGCTTTAGTGGCAATGCGGGTGTTTCTGTGAGGACAGGAAGCTTTGGAGATGCAGTTCTAAGACACCTACGTGTGCCGACCCGGACCCCTTTCCGTGTCTCATTCTTTAGGAAGACCCCAATCCCTCACCCTGCCTGCACTGTTCCTCCTGTAGAACTTGCTGACTGTCTCTCTTGACAGTGTATTCTGATCTAAGTGAACTCTTGTCCTTCCCTATATTTCTTAAGTATTGACAAGTTCCTTTAAGGCCGGCACCCTCGGCCCTTTGTGTGCCATGTACCATGCATGGACAGGCCATTGTCGATGATGGGGAAAGTCTAAGGCGCAGAAGATGAAACGTGCTTGGTGGCCCTATCATGAGATTTAACCTGATAAGAGAAGACAGGACGAAATGTTGCTTCGTATTCATTGATTCACCCGCCGGGGGTGGGAGGGTCACGTCTTAGTTACTTTCTCATTGCTGGGACAGAATACCTGCCATCCACAACTTTAGGGAGGAAAGATTTATTTTTAGCTCACAGTTTTAGAAGGTAACAATCCATTCCGAAGTGAGTGGCTGGGAAGTCCCTATTCTTAAGGCCTCATCACCAGCTGGTAATGCTTTTGGGATGTAGTAGAAACTTCCTGGTTGGAGGAAATTAGGTCACAGGGGATACATCCCTGAAGGGATATTTGCACTCTGGCCCTTTTTCTTATTTTTCTTATTTTCTTATTTCTGGCCACAGTGAGGTGAAAACACCTCTATACCATGTGCTCCTGCCATTATGTACCATGCTGCCACAGGCCCAACCTAACAGCACCTGCTGAGCATGCCCTGAAAACTGAAACCATGAGCCAAAATGAACCTTTGCTCTTCATAAATTGTGTATCTCAGATGCTGACTAATATTCTTTCTCTGTGTTTAAGACAGAACCCAAAGTTCCTGAAAAAAAAAATCAAGCGTCACCTTGTGGTATTTTTATCTACAGGAGATTTGTTAGTAGCACCAGTGACTTTTCCTTACATTAGAAATGATTCAATTTCTTAAAATTTTCCTCTGTAGTATTTACTGCAAAAAAGAACCCCTCACCATGAAATCCATTAGGGCATAATTTACAAAAGAGAAACATGGGATTATTTTGTCATTTTCTCAGTTGTGTTTATTGTTGGAAATTAACGTTTGTCTAAACAAATTATATACTAAAACGTCTTTTTTTGTCAATGTGGATACTGATTTGAAGTTTGTACCCTACTAATAATTTACAAAGAACACATATTATAGTAGAAGTTGGATGTAAATGACTGTTCAGGAAATACATTTTACTCAGAACAGCATTTAGCAAATTTACTTTCTTGTCTGATGACTGCTAAGCGAATGCTATTGTCTCTTTGTGATTTATAATTTTCTCCAGCTCCACTAATGGTTTGAGTTCATATTAATTCTTAGCACTTTTCAATTTTTATCTCCAAGTCCTCAGTGCTTCTTAGCTAATCAAGCAAAATGATTTTTGTCTCCAAGAAATGCTGATACCTAAATGTTGGGTGCAAATCTTGAGCAGTTTAACATAGAATGGGCCTTTTCTTGTGAATATATTTTTCTTCTCAAGTTTTTGGCTCCCCACTATTTGTGTCATCCCATTTCTACTATTTCTGCCTGTTTCTTTTGTTTATCTTTTTCATATTCCAATTTGAAAAGAGTAGTCATTGAGGATGATAGAATTTCTCAAAGTGTGATGGGACTAGTAGGCTCGAACTCAAGGGAGGAGTTTTGTACTTTAGATGTTGATTTCTGGGTGTGTTTATCCAACTGTTGAGTCTTGAGGATTAAGTTTTCTAGTTCCTGTTTATTCTTACTAACTTCTTCATATTTTATAAGTTTTATGAAACTTATAAATAATTGAAGTCCAATTACTTCATCTGACAATTGAGAAACTCAAGGTCCCAAGCTCATGGGTGGCTATGCCTAGTAGGACGCTGGGGCTGGAAGTAGAGGCCACAGTTCGTTCCACTGGATGTTCCTCTGCTGTGTTCTGTATTAGGCAGCTAAAAACGAGGAAGCCTTCATTTCCTTGAGCCAGCCCATATGCCAGTTATTTTGAAAAGTAAAAAACTCTCTGGTCTATTGTAGACATTGATAATTTATGAATCAGTAAAATTTCCAAAGAGTTAGAAGATTCATCTGAATTTGTTCGTTTTTAGTTGTTTCCATTAAGGTCATTAAGAAAAGGAAAACATGTCTGTGATTCCTGTCATTGTCATCATGTCATAAAAGGCCATTTTCGCAGGGGAAGTGAACGCACAGGACATTTCCCGTGTAGTTAGGAAGGGCAGCAGTATCTGAACGGGAAGTGGGGCTTCCACAGCACTCCCTCTTCTCCGAGGAGTGCTGCCACCCCGTGTGGCCAGGTGCCTCCCTCTGTCCCCGCCCTCTGAGCCTTTCATGCCAATCTTCATACCAACAGCTCCTGTATACGTAGACTGGGGCTGGGGGACGTGAGTTACCGAGCTACTGACTGTGAGGAGCCACTTCCTTAGAGATGGTGTTGTCAGTGAAACGAAGGGCTGCCTCAGAGTCCCGTCTTCCCAGCTCCCCTCTTCTGGTTTCCTGCTGGAGGGTTCCATCGTTAACACCTATATGAAGTCGGTGGATGAGAGAGTCTATGAAGTGTAGTCTGAAATGTCTTGCTCCTATTATCAGAGAACAGAGTTTAGGAGAGTTGCCTTGGGACTGAACGACCTTGATCAATAACTGATGTTATCTTGTTTCTCGTTCGGTCTCTTATGCAGAAGACAACCTGCTTTGCTCTTTGTGCCTTCTTGAGTCAGGAGAAAGAGAAATAGGGCAGAGAGAAGAAATAGCGGGAAAGCACCCACACCACCACATCTTACTCTAAGTGAGGCCCACCCTGGGACTTGAGCCATTGTATTGTGACCCCAATGAGGGGCCCATACTTCTTAAGTAGGGGAGCCAGCCAGCCAGTATTTCAGCTTGAACCAGTAGATGGGATCTGGGGAGATTAGCAAAGTTACCTCTTCCCAGTGAGGATGCTTCTACTCCTTAGAAGAGGGTCAGCCCTGGACACACACCTCAGAGCGGGCATCCAGGTACAATCTGATTTTGCCAGAAAGCCAGTAGCACAGAGATTGCAGTTAAGTGCCCAGTTTAGCAAGATTTTGCCTGCTCTCATTAATTCTCCTATTCTGCCATGATGGAAGCACTAGAGCCCAAAGAGGAAGTATGGGAGAAAGAGGAAGACCACTGGTTCCCATTGTCACTCCAAGTCCTGCACCCTGGCTGCTGAATGGGGTGGGGCAGGACCCGAGACCAGCGGCAGTTAGAAGCCTGGAATAGGGAGCTCAACGTGAGCTTTTGTTAAGGAAGACAAAATAGATTTGATCTGGCAGATGGAAAGCAGTTAGTGGAGAAAATTAAACCCAGTTCATTCACATCTGTGCTCTACCAAGCTCACAGTGTTCCTTAAATCACAAACAATAAGATGAGAATTTGCTGAGCACCATCTTCAGAGCAAAACGTCTAGGCCGGGAAGAAATAGCGTTCCCAGGAGCTCTTATTTCCACACGGTGTGGTCTTGTGCACACTTGACTTGGGGTTTTTATGTAACTCTAATCATTGACTAAAATTCCTGCCAGCCAGGGGTCACTAGGATTCGTAACTGCCATCGTCAGTACTGGTACCGCGTGTACACCCGCCTGGGTGTGTGCCTCCGCCTGAGCTTTGAATCTGTGAAGGAAGTCAAAGCTGAAAGCTGCAGTTGTAAAAAGGCCCCCGTGGTCCCCGGATGGGGCAGGCGGCCGCGAGGGCCTGGCAGACGCTTTAAAGGCATCTTGCGAGTGTGGAATATGAAACGTTACGGAGAACTAGAGAAGTAGGTGAGCAACGATCACCAGCATGTCTGTCCCCGGCCACTCGTAGAAAGTTTTTGTTATAACGAAGCATATAGTGTTGTACTTATTGGAAAATCGATCTTGCGGGGAGAGAATAACCTCAAATGAAGAAGATCTGACCTCTCATTTACAGCGTTTCTCATGAATTTGAAGAATGTAAAATCTCAGTACTTTTTTAAAACATCACGTTTTTTGAATTCTACTATTGGGAAAACTACTCTAGAACACCAACCAACTTGCACTTCCACTATCGGCCACTATCTAAATTTAAAAAATAAAAGCCATTTCATTCACTTCCATCTCGAAAGATGCTCATAAGCTCCAACGGGCTGCATCAGGCTAGAATGGGATCTTTCGTTTTTTGGTCTTAACCCTTGGAATGCGTGACTTGGGGCATATTTCACTACCGCTTCAGGATTAACCACCTCTCCAATAATTGTGCCAACTTTGATTGATTTGTTACTCTTAAGAGAATGCTGAAATCTGTATGCTGAGGACTTTGAGAGACACAAGGTAAATCGCTAATCTGTGATAGTCCAAGCCAAAGGCAAGAGGCATTAGTTATCAGCAGTCCCGAAGCAAGTGCAACCCCTGACCTCACGGTTTGCCGAGTTCCCAAACAGAATCACAATTGTCCTCCACAAATGAGGATATCGGATTATTTCTGCCTCACAAATGCAGCGTGAGATAATGCCTGTTCCTTGTCCGAAGCGCTAACACCATTCTAGGACTCCTGCTAGCTTTTATTGATTTATTCTTTGAATAATTATTTGTGGAAACAATACTTGGGTCAAGTACTGCAGTAGGCACCTAGGGTGGCACATTTTGACGCTGCCTTCTGGTTCTGTGAAGTGTCCTGAGCAAGCCTAGGTAAGTCAAGACTGTAGCAGGAGACAGACTGGCCCCTCAAGGAGAATGGAGTGTCCGGGAGCGCAAAGAGGGGTGCTGCTTGCAAAAACGCAGACTTGGTGGAGATCGGCCGTGATGGCGCGGTGTGCCTCTTCGAAGCTGTAGCAACAAGGGAAGCTGCTGCCAGCCCTGTGCCCGAAGGGAACGTCGGCAAGAATGGCTTTCTGGCTAGAGGCCTTTGCTGTTACCATCCCATGGCCATGGGACAGGACCTCTCGTTCCTCTTCCCTCTCCTGCAACTGCTTCCCATTGATGGACACACCCCGGAGCCACAGAACCAGGGACTCTGCAGACACCACCGCCAAGGACCAGCTTCCCAAAAGGCACCAGGTGGGGTGGAGAAGAGGGGAGAGTGGGCCCCAGTGGCACGCATGAGGGGAGCCAGATATAACCTGCCATCCTGGCTTTATTTTTTTCCTGTCTTACATATGAAATGTTGAATTATTTTTTCTGGCTATAAAAGTAAAATATTTCTACTGCAGAACATTTGGGAAAGTACCCTGTAACCTGTAATCCTGCTGATTCCTGGCCAGGACCTGTTTCTGGTTGAGGGCCACAAATTTATCCATCCAACTCTCACACTTGATGATTTACAAAATACAAACTTTGTTCTCGTGGCTGAAGACCCCCAAGTATACCCCTACTTGTCCACAGGACCTGCGGCTACTTCCCTGGATGCTTTGTGTCACATGCTTGGTTACTGTGGCATCTTTCTCTACGCCTTACGCTCTTGGCACATTCAACTCTTTTCTGGTTCTTCTGAATCATATATCCTGTATCTTCTCCACTGAACACATTTTACTTAATATTTAGTTGCAGGAGTGAAAGCTCCAATAACTTACATGACTTACCACTATCATTTTATATAACTTCTTTAATATTTTTCCTACATTCCCACTTTCCTGAGGTTATAGTCAGCAAGAATGTGGAGTTCTATATTATGCATTTAGAATGGAACTGAATCTTGCAGCTCCCCCTCCCCCTTAATCCTGGGAGAATAAACCTTTCTCCCCCCCCCCCACCCCCCCGTAAACCTTGTAGACAAACGAGACGGAGCAACACTTTGGCATAAGGTGCCTGGCGCTCGTCTATGGGGTTATTTCAAACCCTTAGAGGCTTTGAGCTTGGGCCTGTGGCCACTGTGTCAGCCTGGCACGAAACTCATGCTGCAGTCAACCCTTAGTGTACTCCGGGGAAATTCTTTTCCTTGGCACCTTGGATCAAATATCTGAAGAGCCTGAGAGGTTCTGCCCCTTGGACTTTTCCACAGGCAAAGACTTTTCCTTCCCCTATACCTCTATTACCTATTTTGTCAGTTTTTCCTTCCAACTGCTGCATAATTCAGTTAAATTGTACGATGGAAATTCAACCCTGGCTTCCCAGGCAGTGGCACAGTGACATTAGTCAGTGTTTCAAGTCACATGCCTCTGATTCCACCATGCCTCCCAAGTGCTGGGATTACAGGTGTGCACCACCATGCCTGGGTTATCATATAGGAGTTCTTGAGCTCAGCGACACTACAGGACGTTTTTGGTACCAGGATCTTATACAACCATTGCGCGAACTTGAGCATTCTGAGGTGTCTATTTTCAGTTCAGTTCTGCAGACTGAAGTTCTTATCCGTCTGTCTTCTACTATGTGACTGTACTTTAAATTAAGGCCCGTTTATAGCCCAAGCCTCCGTGATCCAGTACAGAGTCGGCGTGCATTTCAATTTTGGGAATGTTATTAGAGTTCTCTCTTTTTTTCCCCCAGCATCTCTATCTCAAAATGACCAGATTTGTGATTTAAACCAGGAAATTCTGGCTCTTTCTCAGCACTAGTTGTGAAGGTCATCTGTGGTGAACACTTGTCTGTACATTTACACGTGTGAGCGGTTCAAAGCGATGGTGAAATCTGAGATGAAGACTTTTTTCCCTCTCAAGTACTTTTTTTAATGTCTTAGTTACATTCTCACTGCTAGGTCAGGACACCGGACATCCCCAACTTGAGGGAGGAAAGATTTATTTTAGCTCACAGTTTCAGAAGGTCTCAGTTCGCTTATGTGCAACTGGTGGTGGCAGAAACACATGTCAGGGCCACAGCCAAAGAAAGAGCTCTGCACGTCATGGCAGAACAGGGCTAAGTTTGGGAGGAAGGCTGGAACTAGTGCCTGCTCTCCAGGTCCAGACCAGAGCACTTGCCCCTTCCAGCCAGGCCTCACCTCCCAGCAGTCCACTGTATTTGCCACTACTGGAGGCTTTTGGGGGACAGTCTAGACCCAAACCACTTACTTTTCCTTTTTGACAGTGTATTAAGGAATCTTGTTTTTAAAATTCTGAATATCATATGTTTTACTGTATTACCTTGGCAAGGAGCTTTTTGGACTCTATAGGAAAAAAAACCAAAAACCACTAAAACGATCTTGCAGATGTTTGGGAGAAGGAAATGAAGTATTTTATGGGAAAGTACTTAGCTGTAAATTCTTACGTGAATGCGCATTATTTTTTATTCATTGTGGTTATCGATTGTGCGGGAGCCTAATTGTTACCCACGATTTTATCTTCTCTCCCCAAATATCTTTGCACCAATTTCTTGGATCTATGCATTTTTGTAAGCCGCTTTTCTCACCACGTTCAATTTAATCAGCTTGGTAAATTGTGATATCTGCTTATACACGTGCCTCGTGGAGATATGTCAGTTGGGAGATCTCGCCACGTATTTTTCTTTAAAGATGCAGAGCTGGACTTTTAACTGCATGCAATTTTCCTCCTGTAGGTCTTAACAATCACCCGCAAAGCTGCGCTGGAGAGCAGACTTGCTGAGAGGGGACACTTCTGCCTCTATGATGAAGAAAAGCCGGAGTGTGATGACAGTGACGGCGGATGAGGTGAGTGGCAGAAGGCGTGCGGTCGTCATAGTACCTCTGCACATGGCTCCATAAAGACACTTGACAATTCTGCCTGAAGGTAGCCATGGGTGGCTGGCGCCCCGCTCTGTGATGAGGTCCTTGGAGGTCCTGGCTGTTGCCTGTTCCTAGACCTGGCTGTACACCCCAGGAGGGCAGCAGGAACAATCCCCTCCCACGGCTTACAGAGCACTAGGGTTCTCACTCCCTGAAACATGAAGCTGCAATCCATGCTTATATCCTGACCCCTAGTGACCTCCTCTTCTGACACCGCTTGCATTACCCAAACTTTGATGACTCTTCCGTTCTTTGACCCGTGGTCCACCATCCCTTGAAACCTACTCCCCATTAATAGTAGTGTCATTGGCACCTCTTCTTAAGAAGTTTCTGAGGTGCACCTTGGTCTTGGTTATGCACCCGCGCTCCTCAGCCCAGCAGGTGTGCCTCAACTGGGCGTCACTGGAAAGGCAGATTCTTAGACTACAGCTCACACCTGCATGCCTGACTGTCTTGAGACAGGGAGTGGCAGGTGCACAAATGTGTCTTGAAAAGTCCTGCTGTAAGTCACTTGGAGAAGTCTGTGAGCTCACTGTCATCATGGCTTTGCATTTTGTTAGTGGAGATTGCTCGTCCCCTCGCTTTCTGCTGACCTGTTCCCATTAGCGTGCCCTCACCTGTGCGCACCTGGCCAGCGGCTCCTAGTGATGGAGCTGCAAGCGAGATGCTGCTATTCAGGTGTAGGAAAGAAAGAAGGGAGGGAGGATGGAAGGGAAGCACCTTCCCAGCAGCGGCACCCACTGAATTTTTATTCCATATCTCATAAAGACATGAAAGATGAGCTGGAGGAATAGCATAGTGGTTAGAGTGCTTGCCTAGCAAGCCAAGGTCCTGAGTTCAGTTCACCAGTACCCCATGTGCGGGGTGTGGTGGCACACGCCTGTAGTTCCAGCACTTAGGAGGGTGAGGCAGGAGGATTGCTGTGAGTTTGAGGCCAGCCTGGGCTCCATAGTGAGTTCAGGACCAGCCTGGACTACTGAGAGCCTGTCTCAAAAAAAAAAAAAATCATGAATGGAGTCTTCCAGAAAGTAGCAAAAACAGTGGAATAAAGAGAGAGCGTGACAGTAACGCAGCAACAATCTTCTGTGAACATTCATGTAGACATTCACCATGTGCTGTGATCACCCTGTGAGTGTACTATGGTCCAGCACATGCATGCACCTGTAGTATACATATAATGTGTGTGGGTGTGCATGTGTGTGTGCGTGCACGCATGTGGTCTCATAGCCAAAAGGCAGATCCCTGTCTATACTCCAGGTGCAGTTTGCGTTTATAATCATGGAGATTGTTTCAACGAAGTGTGGTTGGGAAGAGTGACAGTGGTTTCCAGGTGGCTCCTCTGTAATTGATGACGGTCCCCTGCGGTGAAACCACAGCTACCAACGACAGCATTACTTTCCCATGGCTTCATGGGACGTCATGATATTCAGCCTTGCTGGGGTTCTGAGTTGCTTAGTGCTTCCCATAATGCCCAGGTCTGATTTCACAGGGCTTGAAAAACTCCAAATTCAGCATGAACGTAAGAACACTGCAGATTCTTGGGAAAATGTCTCATGCCATTTTCTGATTGGGAGTTTGGCTGAAAGAATTAAATTAGCAGTTCACAAAAATGATGGAAACAGACAAAAGACACGAGTGTAACGACAACAGCAACAAATCTTGTTGATTCCTTATGCGCTCACATCTGTGCACGGCAGGGGGCGCTACTTTCCCCTCCATCACTGGGGTTATGCCCTGGCTTTGGCACTGAGCTACATCCCCAGCCTTTTACAGTTTTTTATTTTGATACATGGTCTTGCTAAATCTCTACATCACCCAGGCTGAGCCTGAGCCTGCAGTTCTCCTGCTCTGCCTCCAGAGGGCTGGGACCGCAGGCCTGTGTCACCACACTAACGAGGTCTTGATGCGAAGACAGGACAAAACTCAACCCTACAGGTATCCTCTTACTCTTTTCCCTGCAGATATTTCCCACTTAGGTTCAGGATTTCACACTGGCTTTTCCTTCATGAATACTTTTTTGGAATTACATTAGCTAGACAAACCCCCCTCCCCCTAAAAAATCCCACCCTGATTTTTAAACTCAGAATTATTCAGATATATGCCATTGATCCAAAACTAGGTTGTCTCATGAGGAATAATTGGGTCGTCAGGTACATTTTGGAGAGTCGAATACATTTGATAAGTTGAGATTTCCAGAGATAAAGTCCAAATTCATGTTCCTTTGAAAAATTGTGGATTTATGAATTTAGTGAGATAGTTGGTCAGAAGATTCTGGTTAAATTAGGAAAATAAGGCCAAGACCACAAGTTCAGCTGTGGAGAAATGACTTAGATTTTGCCTTTGAGCTTGGTCGTAATTTGAGGGCAGCATACAAGGATAATGGGCAGGAACTACGGAGTTTGAGGTAATTCTGAACAGCTGTGCAGGAGCAGATCGTGTTTTTAAAGCAACATTACTGTTGCCAATATTTAACTCCGTTTCTGGGCAGCGGCTCCACCATGCTCCTACTCCGTGGCAATGTGTGTTTGCTTTACCTGAGGTCTTCTTAGAGCCTTTCAACACGAAAAAATGACTTTACATCTGTAAGCACAAACCTGTTGGCAAGTTAATGTGGAAGATGGTTTGTGGTAGGTGTAACTTCATTACTTTCCAAATAACAAGCACAAAGTAGAGACCCATTTAGCTAATGAAAGAAATTAAAAATGGTTGGTAATATTTTCTTTTCCTAAAGGAGAAAAATAAGCGATAACTTTCTTAGGAGGCCTGGTGGTTTAGCCGAGAGGCATCTTCATTTCTGTTCATTAAAGGATAGTTTTTCTCATAGGACATTGACAGGGCAGGGAGACTTTGATGTCAGGTAACTGGACTTTCTTTACATGTTTAAAACTAGACCAGTTATTTACAGTCATGGTTTATGGCTTTTAGCTCTGAAATCTCTTGGGGAATATTTTGCATATTTTATCTCCTCGACAGTATGTAAGTGTTTCTTAAATAAAGAGACATTTGATAAGCTTGGTGCTAGCTTTGCCTTGGTCTGTAGTGCCTGAAACACCCCTGCACACACACACCTCCTGGCCTCGCCCAGCGCCAGGCCTGCTCGGGGTTACCCTTATAACAAGTTACCATGCAGAAACTCTTATTCATTCCAAAATATTTTAAGCCAGGGGAAATTCTAGATTGTTGTCTACTTCCTGTTGCTGAGTTGTGGTTCTACTGAAGTTTAAAAAATATTTCAAAATTGTAAATCACATATGAGAAATTGTGACAGGGTCCTATTTCCAAGTAGGCAGAGTGGGGCTTCAGCAGTGGTCAAGGCTTTTCTTGTACAGATTCCTGTCATTAGCATGTGGTCCTGTGTGGACCAGGCAAGTAGATGTTGCTAAAACATAGTTCTGTGGCAGAACTACTGTGCTTCTTCTGCAGTTGCATTCTTCGTAAGCATCTTGGCACATCTGTGGCAGATGCACATCAAGTATTTGCTGCTTGTTCTCAGCGAGACCCTCAGCCTGATGGGAACTGTTCTAGTATGAACTAGTGTTGAGTTCGATGGGTTGAGGGGAGGAGGGTAGGGAACTTTTGTTAATTTAAACCTTGGGAGACCAAGTCTCAGGTGCTCCTAAATCCAGTTTGATGGACTAGCAGGAAGTACATGTGTTTTTAGGATCACAGGATGGTTTCTAGGAGAACAGCTGTGGCTACATGGTAGGGCTTCCATTTTTCTCTATTAAGATAAGTATATAGGGTGAAAATAACAGGCTTTAACTTCAAGTTAGGCTAGGTAGGCCAGGTGCACACCTGTAATTCCAGCATGCTGGGGGGTTGAGTCAGGAGGATTGTTTAAGTTCTAGCCCATTTTGAGTAACTTAGTGATTTAGGAAGACTCTGTCTCAAAACTAAAATACATCAATCAATCAATCAATCTATAGAGGTCAGAGTTGTAGCTCAGCTTGGAGAGTCTGAGTTCAATCACTAGTACTGTAAAAACAAACAAGCGATCAAACACCTCAGGTGGCTTTCCTTGGTCATTGTGGTGCTGAGTTGTGTGTTCTGTCTTTGAGCACGTGCGAATGGAACACAGACAGGAAATTCTTTGGGAATCTCACTCCCAACAGTACCAGGAAGCATGGTTGCCACAGATGTCACCAAGGCTCAATAACTCTTTCCCTTGGGTATGACACAACACTTTGTCCTCTGAGTATTCACTTTGTGTCAGCATCAGGGCATGACCCTGAAGGTGGTAGTTCAGGACCTGATGGGGGCGTATCTCTTCTTTTTATGAGCTCTTATATAATTTGACCAAAACAAAACAAATCACCAACTACGAGAAGATTTTTCTGTAGGAATAGGAACAGCCAGTTGCCCATAATTGTCAACCCCCTGCTGTCTTAAGACAGAAAATATTTTTACTTTCAGATGCTGAGCAAGGAACCTCACAACTTTGTGACAGCCTGTTCCCATGTTGCAGAATAACATCGACTTCCTAAATATGTTTTCAGTTTAGAAATTTGTATTTTTGTAAGTTAAGCAGCAAAGAGAATATAAAGAGAAAAAAAGAAAGAAACCCTCAGTCCACACCCTAGTCTTGGTAGGCATGGTCCAGTCGCCTGCAGATCTCCAGGCATCCGTGGCTGAGCGGTGCGTCCTCAAGGCTGATGACCACCAGGGGCCCCCGCCCCCGCCCCCATCCCGCTTTTGGCTTCATCCATTCCACCTGTGAGAGAATGAGCCGGGACTTCACCCAGGCAGCTCCTAGCTTCGTTTCTTCTTTCTCTCTTTCGTTTCAAGCCTGGGAACTTCATCCTCTCTCTTCTTCTTCCTTTTCCCCTGTGGTTCCTCCAGACCGTGAAGGATTATTTTGAGTGCAGCTTGAGTAAATCCTACAGCTCTTCCAGCAACACACTTGGGATCGACCTCTGGAGAGGAAGACGGTGCTGCTCGGGAAACTTACAGCTGCCACCGCTGTCCCAAAGGCAGGGTGACAGGGCCAGGACGCCGGAGGGCGAGGGCGTCTCCCGGCCGACCACGCTGCCCTTGATCACGCTGCCCAGCATCGCCATCACCACCGTGAGCCAGGAGGGGTGAGTAGCTGCGCTGTGCCGTGGCCGTCCTCAGTGCATTTCCAGTTGCTGTCAGTACGATGTCATGGTGTGCCTGTTCGGGTGGTGCCGGGGATCGGATCCGCAGCCTTCACGCTGAGCTACATCCCAGGCTGCATTTTGCTTTTTGATTTTAACGTAGAGACTTTGTAAGTTGCTGGGTTGTCCAGGCTGGGCAGGAACTTGAGAACTCCCTGCCTCCGCCTCCCAGAGAGCCAGGATGACAGGCCTGCACCACCTTTCCTAGGCAATGTCATGCTCTTAAAAAATGTTTGTGATTGGTGGAATAACCAAGATGGTTGACATTTTGAGGGTTTATTTTGCTTTGGGTCACAAGGTGAGGTCTTTTGTGTGAAGTGGCAATGTTTCCTGCTTGTTAAATGGTAAGGGGCATGTTGTGTATCGAGCCATGGGAGGTGGGAACGAGACGCGGTCAGTTAATATCAGGCAAAAGCCAAGCAACTGCCAGTGTTTTTTTTTTCTTAAATAAAAGGTCTAGCTAGTGTACGTCGTTACTTTTCATTTAGAAGAGCAAAGTTATTTCATACTACTTTGCTTTCCACACATCCCTAGCTCCTTTTTGTTATAACCCCATTTTACTAGTCTCAGTTTTTAATTATTTATGAAATAAAACATATGATGATGATGCTATAAAATCAAAAAGGAATGAAAATTCTGCAGAGCTGTCCAGTGGGTTTTACCCGTGGTCCCTGACCTTTTCGACCCCAGGGGTTGGGTTAGTTGAGGACCCTGCTCTTCAGAACCAGGCGGGGCCCTTGTTCCGAGGCAGGTTGTCTGAGATCAGCTTTGCAGCGGCAGCAGGTGGCGAGGGAGGCGTGAGGCTCCACCTCCTGTCACTCAGCAGTGGTATCAGAACCTGATAGGAGTGGGGCGGGGCATGGCCCGCTTCTCGCCTCCAGCTCACTGTGCATCTGTCCTGGTGGCCAAGACCAACAATGGGTCTTGGCCTGGAAATTGGGAACTCCTGTGTTTTATAATCTATGTTTGTGAGCAAGGCTACTTTACATGTGCTCAAACATCAACCAAGAAAATGAAATCTTAAAATTGTAGTGAAAATTGTGCCGGGATGCTAATTAAAAGACGTGACTTAGCACATACTTAACCATAGGTACTTTCCTTTCCTTCTCTCTTTTTTTTTCCCTGTGCAACTCCAAAATTTTCCAAGAAGGCTTGTGTGCATGAAATGGATTTTTTTCATTACATTGAAAAATATTTTCTCTATATTTACAAAACACATGACACTTTTAAGATCACTTTTTATTTCAACCATTTATTAAGAGGAAAGACTAATCACATCATTACACAATGTCTTTCCAATAAATCATTAAAATCTATGACTTTGTGTGATGCGTCTTGTAACCTGGCTATGTACTGAGCTCTGCATTGTGATCAGTGGACCTGTATGAGCTCTTTGAGGGACATAGGGCATGTTTCAGTCAGCGTTTATTTAATTTATGAGAATTAGAGAGGCTGAAGGAATAGCTCAGTAGTTGAGGCGCTTTCCTAGCAAGCACAAAGCCCTAAGTTCAATTCCCTAGCACCACAAAAGCTATGTGTAGTGGCACACACCTGTAATGCCAGCTCTTGGGAGGCTGAGGCAGGAGGATTGCCATGAGTCTGAGGCCAGCCTGGGCTACAGAATGAGTTCAGGACTAGCCTGGACTACATAGCGAAATCCTATCTCAAAAAGAAAAGGAGAGAAAATAAAATAAATTAGATGACTGACACCCCAGAGATCCCAGCGACAGCTTGGAGGGTCCGTTCACCCATCTGTGTGCGATGGAGGTAACACATGGTGGTAAACAGGGTACAGTGAAGATGGCATGGCAGGCCACCTTGTGTCCGGCTGAGCTAGTGTGGATACACTCACAGCCGATCACGGAGAACTACCATGGTATTCACCTGCCGTAGACCTTGCCTAGTCCCCTTGCCCAGGTGATTTATCTTGGTCACACTTGTGCATAACTCCAGGGTGTGTGTGGGTGTGTGTGTGTGTGTGTGTGTGTGTGAGAGAGAGAGAGAGAGAGAGAGAGAGAGAGAGAGAGAGAGAGAGAGAGAGAGAGAGATACTGGGGGTTGAGCCAGGACCTTCCCACTGAGATATTCCCCTCCCACTGTTTGAGATAGGGTCTCGATGATTTGCTGAATTCCCCAGGCTAGGCTTGAACTGTGTTCCTCCTGCCTTTCTCAATGCTGGAATGACAGGCCTGTGTTACGGGCTCAGCTCGGTTTGGAGTCTTAAAGACTTCCAGAAGGCAAAGAGGGTGGTTCAGTGATAACGTGCTGGCCCAGCAGTCTGGGAGCCCTGGATTCCATCCCACCACTTAAAATAAAACAAAATACTTCCAGACTAAGTTTTCAGCGGGTTGTCAGTAGTACAGTTGTCCAGTTGTTAGTATTAAACTGCCACCGTATCTTTTGAAGAAGTCAGGCTTTGCTGAGCTCTGTGGCTGGCCCTTCCCTGTGGACTTTTCTCTTGAGCCGGAACTCCCCACTGTCAGCAACAGCAAGCGGGAATTCAGTGTCGGTGATTGTTGGTGCTCTTTCCGTTGTTAGGCGTTTTGAATGACACCCCAGATAAAATGGATTGTATGAAGTTTGAGCGTGTGATATGCAGGAGACGTTTAGGAGTTATGGAATCGTCCCTTCTCTGGGAGAACCAAATGCAGACTCTGGCTTTTGGGGCCTGCCTGGTTTCCTTTGCACGTTTGTATCTGAATCTATTCCCGGGCTCTGATAAACCAGACAGGATTTCCGTGTGTTTTATTTTTCACCACAAGGCGGCAGCATTGCCGCGCTATTCATTCCTCGTAGGTCTAATGCTGCGGGACTTCATATACGTTAAACACCCAGTGCCCCGCATTCAAATGGACAATCATTTGAGGATTGTGTAAACAGAGGCCCAGGCCACTTTGCAGGACACTCGTTTTAACACTAGTGTTGGGAGCAGTACTCTCTGATCGGCATGCGTATCCATTTTACATTTGCGGTGGTGTTTTTGACTGTAATAATTGTGCAACTCCACGCAGGCTGGGTCCTCTCTGGAGTACTCGTGCTCTCTTAGGTCCGTTGTTTGCCTGACTTATATCTATTATAATAACCTTGCACAGGAGGCGTTATTAGCCCTGTTTCGACAGGGCAGGGAGCAGAAGGTTGGCTGCCCCGCCCGTACGTGAGGCGGCTCCCGAGCGCAGGCCGGGCAGAACCCTGCGATGCCATGCCGCCTCTGCCCAGCAGGAGAAGAGGTTGCACTCAGCGAGCAAGCAAGAAAGGAATTTTCAGGTATTCAGAGTTTACCCTTTACCCTGTGCAGTTCAGCTCTGATCGTGCGTCGGCCACCCCGGGCAGGCTGCAGGATGCCCTACAAGCTACATGCTCCTTTCGGTGAGCGATGATGTAACGCCCGACGTCTGAGCATCTTGATCTCCAGAGGAGAATTGTGCGTGTCTTGGCAGGAGGGGACAGGGACTCAGGCTGCGGTGACTTTGCCGTACTGGGTGGCCCGTGACCTGTCACCTCACATCAGGAAGCCGTGGCACCAAAGATGATAGTGACCACCTCCACGTCCTCTAAGGGTGGGTGGGAATCTCGATTCCACCTCGACCTTGAAGACAGATGCTAAACAATTTAGATGGCAGCCACGCGTACCTGCGAGGCCCACGGTCGCCAACGGAGGCTTTTATGAACTAGTGCTGTCCCTTCTGCCTCAGGGTGTTCTGGGTTTCTCCGTTGGTTGGTTTGTTTATTTACTGTGGCACTGGAGATTGAGCCCCGGGCCTTCCTGCCAAGCTGCATCCCCAGCACGTTTTTTGTTGTTGTTATTGTTTGGTCTTTAATTTTAAGACAGGATTTGGCTAAGTCACTGTATTTCTCGTGGTGAGCTCCAAGTTGCAGCCACCTGCCTCAAACTCCTGCAGTGGTGGGATGACAGGCTTGTGCCACCAGGTCTAGATACACATCGCTTTGGAAGTCAGACGTTCTGAATGTTAGCTCCACCCTGGCCGTCTCCTGGCCGTCTCCTGGCCTGTGGTCTCTGGCCTGCTTACCTGGGAAGGCAGGCATTCCCATTCCTCGGGACAGTGAAATAATGTACTTTCATACCATGCATACATATATGTTTTTCATATACAGATATTCAGCAAGTAATGGTAATATTCTGTTAAGTTGCTTTGTGAGAAGGGACTGCGCAGTGCCCATGGTGGCCACGAGGGGTCTCTAGAAAGCTTTCAGTTTAGAGTAAGGCTAAAACTACGTTCGTCAACTTGCTTCATAGAAATAAAAGATCATTACAGTGGCTCCTCTCTCCAAACTCACCTTCCAGTTGATATCATGCCTATACTTTTATGCTTGTCTAATTAGTTCAAATCAATAAGCATTTATTCAGCACTCAGTATGTGCTGGGGAAACATGTGTGGATTTTTAAAATACTCGCAAAGGACCTACAGTATGCCTTGTCCCAGGCTCTGGAGAGCGAACAGTGAACAAAGGAGATCAGCGTTGGCTCCTGGAGCTCTTCGCAGCAGGCGTATCTGGAGTGCACATGTGGGGTGTGGAATGTTTATACAGCGGAGGATAAAGTGGAAGGATTGCAGAGCCAGAGAGGCTGCGATTCTCCGCACACTTGTCTATACAGCCTTCGTTGAGTGGGAAAGGCTGAGCAAACGTGAGTGAAATAAGAAAAAGCCCCTAGACAGGGGTTCCCCAACTCTGTGCCATAGACTGGTACTGCTGTGTGGCCTGCGAGCAACCAGGCCTTGCAGCAGGAGGTGGGGGCATGCAGAGCTTCAATCTGTGTTTACAGCCACTCCCCATCACTTGCGCGACCACCCAGGTCCCACTTCCTATCAGATCAAGGCATTACTTTCCCATAGGAGTGGGACCCCAACTGGGGACCACACATGGAAGGGATCTGGGTTGCATGCTCCTTACGAGAACCTAATGCCGGATGACCTGAGGTGGAGCTGAGGTGGTGCTGCTCACACCGGAGAGCGGCTGCAAACACAGATTTGCATGAGCAGGGAGGTCTGGCTGCCCAGATCCCATCTTGTCTGCTCACCGTCCTCCTGCAAACTTGGGACTCCTAAGCAGAAAATGAAGCTTCTCGGTGCGGTTGAGGTGTGGGTGTTCACTAAGCCGTGTGGGGAACAGCTGGCTGGTCAGTGCATGTCCTCAGCGTGTGCACAGTGGTCCGAAGCTAGCATGGCCACCTCCCTTCTCCATTCTTCCAGTAACTGTACGTGCCTTCCAAAGACACGACGCTTCTCCCATCCATCCTCCCGTGTAACAGGCGGCTGTGACGAGCTGAGCCTGGACCACATGATTCCCTGATTCCCTTCCACCCTGGGACCTGGATTTCTCTGCTGCCTTCAATTCATTCCACCCCCTGTAGCTTGTGTGCAAAGATCTTTATGCATTGGCATGGACCCATGAAATAGCAGGGTTCAATTCCCAGCGGTGTTGCCAAAGTCCTTACTTTACCTGCTTCTGAGGTGACAGGGAGGGGAGACATGGCCTCTGAACGTCCTCAGGTGCCAAGTGATCAGTTAGTGCTCATGTTTGGTGAAGTGTATTTCAAGTCAAGTATGAGTATGGGCACACACAGGCACACACGTGCACACACATGCACATATATGAACACACGAGCACATGTGTGTGCATACATGTGAACACACACATACATCTCTAGTAGTTCTCCAATCAAACTGAGTCAAATCAAATAACCTTCCTATAAAACTTGTATATCCTTTCTTTCCATATAGGTAGCTGAGGTAGCTGTTTATTCATAAAAACCTTCCTGGGTTATGTGCTGAGTAATAAAAATGGTTAAATGATTAGGAGACTTCCGAGGCAGATCACTCCAAACTGTAAAAATTAAATTATTAAATGATGCTGTGACTGGAAGCCAAGCCTCAGCCTCTAACAGACACATACTTTAGTCCAAGCAAGACAAGAATTACTGGTCCTTCAGGTTGGAGCAAGAGAAACGAACTCTCAGAAACCACAGTGTGGAAATCAGTTCACCATGCCACGCCGTGCCCTTCGGTGTCTGCTGTGTCCTCGGTAATGTAAAGCAGCAAAGCGATGGCTCAAAACAATAGATGCTCACAAAGTAACATATATATGTATATGGAGAGAGAGAGAAAGAGAGAGAGAGACAGACAGACTGACAGATATGTTTGGTTAAACACTGTTCAAAATCCTGAGGAAAAAAAAGCAGGAACTGTGCCTCTCCAATAAGCAAGCCCTCTTCCACTTGCAGCTGGGTAATGGATTGCTGTTTGCTGTTTAAAACCACGTGGTACATGAATGATTTATTGTGGTGGGAAAATACTTGGGATATGTTGCCCAGTGGTGACCCAAACCCAACAAAGCTTTGTAATTAGAAATTCTCATTATCTTGTGTGTGGTAAGTGTAAGACCGGAGCCGTGTAATCTGTAAACCGTGGCAGTGCCCCATGGGCATCCCTAGGTCAGTGACCAGTGCCTTCTGCTGCGCCCTGTCGTCCTCTGGGATGGCTGAGCTTTCAGGGGATAGAGTCGTCCACAATTTACTATAAACTGAGGCCTGGATGTGCTGAGTCGGGAGCAGGGACAGGTGCACAGCTCTTTCCATCCCTGCCCTCAACTAGGGGTGGTTTTGGGAAGGGGAGCTTGGTGACTTCCAGGAGAAACACCACCTTGGGCAGCTGGGAGCTTAGAGAGTTAAGGGTCCCATCTGGCTCGCCAAGCAGCAGGAGAACAAAGCTTCTACTGTACTATTAATTAGAATTCAGCTTCGCCTGGTCTGTGGTTACAAACTTCAGTGAGATCCGTGTAGGATCCTATTCTCCAAGGGTTACAAAGCCCATATTGTTGTTCAAGTAAGTCTAATACAGAAAGACGACACCCCTGGAGTCAGAGTGAAATTGCTCCACCCCTTCCTGGGTTGGCCGTGGAACCGTGGCCAGCGGTCCTGCTTCGAGTGAATACTCTGATTCCCTGGAAATTTAAGACTTGGCCCTTTTTCATAGCTTCTCGGATAAAAGTAAAAAACATCTAACAATAGAGGTGGCCAACTATGGGGTTTCCCAATGCAGAGCTCAGGTTTCTGCGGATTTATTTCCATAAAGCAAAAGTCTTATCTCACTTTTTACCCCCAGTGCATAGCAGAGCTCCTGACACACAGGTGTCCCAGCTGGAACACACAAACTTGACCAAGCTAGGAGTGCCTGCCCGGGCCCGACTTGCTGTTGAGCAGAAGAAACTGGTGGAGACAGTGGATGAGGAGAATGGTGACCTCAGTCTGGCCTCAGACCTGTCACTGCCATGTACAGCTCTCCACTCGTGGGTCCTGTGATCTGTGTGTCAAAAAGACCTTAGACTTGGTAACTCCAGTGGGAGGTTTCTGTAGCTCTGAGGACCTTGGGTTCCAAGGCAGAGTTCAGGTATTTATGAGTGTGCTGCCTAGGTGTGTTCTGCCAGTGCGACAGGCGTTGTGCTGTGTTGTGTAGATGGGCCTGTGAGGAAGACGCAGAAGGAAATGAGACGTGCATGGTCCCTGGACTCAGGGTCCCCTCCTTCCTCCAGAGGAAAAGCTGTGTTCCTCTCTCTCTCTTTATCTCTCTCCCCCTCTATGTCTGTACACACACACACACACACACACACACACACACACACGTATGTACATATACAGGATGTCCCAAAGCTCTCCATACATAAAAGATATTTAAAATACATAACATAACATAATACAATATGAAACATGATTGCTCAGGATTAAGTTGTTATTTTGATGTGAAACTAATGTTGAGAGAAAAATTATGCAAACACTAAATTTTATGTACATGGTATCTCACAAGTCACCATACATAGGAAACACCAACAAACTTCCGGGATCCATATTTGTAATTCACTCGTTACTTTCAGTGGAGGGGTGAAAGTGATTATTCTTGTTGGGGAAATTGTTACGGTAGGTGTCCCTTGAGATGAGAAAGGGGAAATTAGACTAAGCTCATGGTTTGCATTTCCTTAGTGAATTGTTTAAATGGATCAATATAATGACAAATTTGAGACTTTTAGCTTTTTGGTAACATAGTGGGTATGTCCCATATTCTATTGTGGATGTAGATGTATATTTAAATATAGCTTATAAATTATATATTATTGACTATCATATGGTGGTATGCCGTAATAAACTGATTATTTGAAAAAAATGTTTCCCTTGAACACACACAGTGAGTCAGATTGTCATGTAATTACTAGCCAACCTATATTTTTCTTTTACTGTAAGATTTTTCTTAATGCAATGCATCTCTAATGCAAAGGAGATAATTATGCTGAAATATTTATAGCTACATTTTGGCACAGCAGAGTTTTTTATTGCTTTGATTTGATACTATGGGCAAGAGAGGATGTTCTGTGATTTGCCATCTATTTTTACGGGAGAAACACCCCATTTTCTAAGAGTGTGTCCTCAGGAGGGTGGCAACGAGCCCACTCTAAGCTTACAGGGCCTGAAACAGCAGGGGTTTCTTCTTGCTCATCTTGGGTGTGGGTGAACCGGATGACCACCATCACCCTCCCTGATACCACCTCAGACATTTTCCCAGGACTTACAAGATGGCCAGAGCTCCGCAGGGTCCGCAGCAGGGCATTGTTGACTCGTATCCAGCCAAAGGTCATCGGTCAGAACCAGTCCCGGGTTGTGATTTTTAATTTAACTTCAATCTAAAATATTATATCTGTATTTTATTAATTCATTCATGTATCTAACCCACCCTTATGGTACTCCTGTGGAGGAGGTGTTCAAATTGATTTCTGTACATGGGTATTATGAAAACCTTATGTGAAGTGTATCAATAGTTTACAAAGTAAATTAACAATGCTTCAAAGGCCATAAAGGTCCTATTGTTTTATGTGAAAGTGGAAGTAGATGTCTAACGATGGAAAACGCACCATAAAGTCCCGTGGTGGGAGCTCGCTTGCAGTCATGCCTCTGATCACTTAGAAAGGGAGGATGGATGCATCTGGCGGACTGTTGACCTGGGGATGCTGGCACATGTCACTGTTACATATTCTGATCCATTCTCTATTTCCTTAACTAGCCCAGCTTGGCTTTGTGTCTAAGGTATGCCTTATACTTTAGTAGAAATTTAGCCATAAAGATCATTAAGTTATAAAAGTTCACTGTCAGCAGGAGGAAATATTTGTTAGACTGTAATTAACAAGTACAATAAGTTCTAAAGTAAAAAATAAAGCATCTGTTGAATAAAATGGAAGTACCAAGCAGCCGTGGAAACTGACCTGGAGGTGCCAGTGAGACCTTGTAAAAGCAGAGTAGATGAGTCACGTATTGAGACTCTGGAGCTGGGTCACTGGTGTAGAGGAGCAGGAGGACATTGCAAGAAGTGAGAGTGGCTAAATTCACGGAGTTGTGGAGAGGTACACCTGGAGGGCTGTGTAGAAGGGCTGTGTAGAAGGCTGTGTAGAGAGGGGCAGGATGTGGAAAGACTACTTGGGCCAAATGGGATTGGACCTGGGCTTGGATTGAACCTCAGAAGAGCGTTCCTTCCAGGTGTGCACAGGGAGCCCCAGAAGGCTCGGGAGAGACATCAGCTAAAAGGACTGGCATCTATCTTGCAGTTACCTAAGATCAGTGACTGTCACACAGAAGAGAGTGACACAGCCAGCCTGAGATAGTCAGAACCCAGAGGAGGACACTGGTGAGGCCTGGAGGCCCACAGAACTGAAATCATGGCATGCTCAGTTTAATTCTCCCTTGACTAGCTGCAAGGCAGCTGAAACAAGTAGCTAATTTTTGTACTTGAATTTATAATATTATGACTATGTGCTTAGAAGATGGCACTGGTCCCTTTAATAACTCTTTTGCTTTTTATACATAAAGCAGCTCCGTTCCTCTTTCTTTGAAGTAGCAATGCATTTGTTGAAAAGCAGCAGACACATTGATGACAGGCATTGCCTCTCGGCTATGAGAATCTATGCAGCTCGAAGTCCATATTTAGCTTTTCCTATTAATAGACAGGAATGGGAACACTGGGGAGATTTCTCAGGGAGTCATTTTGCTTCATTCCATGAAGAGCCTTACGTGACTTAGATACATGAACACACTTGTGAACGGAGCTGTGTCTCCCAGGTAGCCACTGGTGTAATTGGGAGAACAATATGGTTCTGGTGTGAAACCAAACTGCCGAGGGGGCTGTTTATTCCAACTCTTGCCAGAGCCAACTACGATGGGCCTGGACAGTGTTCAAAGAGGAGGCTCCCAGCAGAACTCTCCGGTGTTTTCAGAAGCTCAAGCATCAAAAAGGAGCGTGATCAGTACTAAAATTACCACCTGTGAATATCTTTCCTAGCTTGCCTATGCAGGTACAGTGGTCTGTTCCTGCAACTGTAACGCCATATAATTTGAGAGATTTCAGAAATGGGCATTCTTAGCAAAAACGAGATGAAGTGGATCATGCACTCTTCTTCCCTTGGGCTTTTAAATACCATGTTCCCTAGCTTGGGGCTAGGCAGCCGTTGTCTCTGCTCCTGAGAAAAGTCTATTGCTGTGACTTCTCACCGTTAGGAAATGATACTTTTTGTTTTCCAGTTAGAGGAGGTGTAGACTTTGGTACAGAAAACTTAATGTATGACAACTCTGCATTTTCTGTTATTTTTAAATAGATATGACAATTGGTTTTTAAATTTTTAAGCATCTCGGTTGCTTGCGTTACCTTCCAGGCGAGTTTGGATGTGTGTGTTGAGTGGTCAGATGCCACAGGGGGCTGGTTTTCTGGTGAGGTGGTGACTCTCCCATGGGTCAGATGCCCCAACAGTCATGGTTATGCAGCTCTCTGGCTTGCTGTGTTCCCAAAGATCATCTGCCACTTGGGTTGTGCAACTGTTTCATTTGTCGAATTCTTCCAAAATCCATGTACCTTAACCTATTGAGTCGGCAGGTTACTTTCCCCCCCTACGACTTTTTATAGGCCTAAATTATTTGAGATGAGGTACCATAAATAGCTGAGTATTTCTCCAGGAATGGGACTATTTGTAACCTTCAGTAGCACCCTACTGAGAGGAATGCCAAAGGGAATGCAATGATGGAAGTGGAATTAGATGCCAGACAGAATCAACCTGAAGTGTTGTGAAATTTACCGAAAGTAGACTGGAGGGGAAAAGCTTGAGGTACAAGAGATCACATCTTGCCTAATGTGTCTTATTCAGTCTTTCTGCCATGGTTAGTTTTGGGAAGTATTTTCATTTTCTCCTTCACTTAGATACAGTTACACTGTAGCTCATCTTCTTAGAAACATGCCTTTTTTCAGTAAACAAAGAAGAAAATGTAATGTATTGTTTTCAACTAGTGATACTGATACTGGGCAAGCGCCTCACAAAGTCAATGAGGGAGGCTAGGACCAACGGGACAGTGAAGGGAAGGGTTCGATTATAAAAGAAATGGGCAGTGAGGCACAGAAAGCTTCTGCTAGCCAAGAGGAGACCCACATGGGGTGCCACTGTGGGGGCTTTGTCTAGGGGTTTTATATCTGAATTGAGGTCAGTGCTTTTTCAACCTGTAGGGTTATGACATGCGTTGGTCACACCGGAAGCAAACAGTGGAGTCTCTGATCACACACTAATCATGTGGCTTTTGACCAGTACCCTTGGGGTCAGTCAGAGGTGACCGAAGGAATAAGGATGGTCTGGTTTTAGCATTGAGTTTCTTCTTTACTCAGCTCCTTGGTGGATCTCTGTTTCCAGTGAGTCCACAATGCAGTCCTGTCCAGACACGTGCTGCATTTTGTCATCTGGTGTCAGTCATCTTGAGTCCACCTTGGGTTCTGTAACTACCTAATAACGCTCCCTGCTACTCCAGTCTTGGACCAAACATTGACTGCGGAATCACTTTGTGTCATGCATAAAGTTTAATATGACATATTGTTGCCTGAGAAAGTTCTTGGTTGGTGACTGGTTTGTTTTGAATATTCCTTTGATCGCATTTAGGTAAGGAAGGCCCTGGGAGCAAAGTGTTCTGTTGACTAAAAATCTATCCCGTCTGTTTTGATCAAAAAAAGTCCAGGGCTAGCTAGCTATGAGCAATAGCTAAGTGACAATTTTGGTCAAAAATCAGTTCCAGAACTGAGATTTCCCCCCCTGTTAATTGGAATGCCACAAAAATATTCCTTAATTGAGTTTCACTTCCATGGAACTAAGCGGAAGGCAAATGGGTTGCAGAGGAAAGCTTCCCGCCAGGTAATGGCGGGTGAGTGCAGGTTCACTCACGCGGGGACTCAAGCTTATCAACTATTTTTATACTCTGTTTTATAAAGCAATTCATTTTTTTCCCAGAGAAAGATACATTAGTTCGAGAAAGAGCTTGGGAGTAAAAACAGGGCTGGCCTTGAAGAAAGCCTTTGGTATTTGCTTGTTTTCATCTTGGAATCTCAGAACTTTTAAGTGTTCAGTGGGAGATGAAAATACACATTGTGCACAGTTACTATAATATTTGTAGAGCTACATAGCAGACACCCGGGAATTGGCAGTTGTCTTACCCAACTGTGGCAGGATACCTGACATCCACAATTTAAGGGAGGAAAGATTTATTCTAGCTCAGTTTCACAAGATCTCACACAGTCCATTCATGGGGACTAGCAAAGGTAGAAACACATGGTAGAGGCTGGGGAGCTGCTCACCCCACAGAAAGCAAGGGAGTCTGAAGACTCAGGCAAGGCTAGAGCTTTCCTAGAAAGAAGCTGTAATGATGTTTCTTCTTTTTTCCTTTACCTAGTTCAAGCTGTCAGTTGGGCCCCTCCTCACCCAGAGTAGACGCCCCTTCCTCACTTACTGGCCCACAAGTCAACAACACACACACTTGAAAACTCAGCCCTGGGCACCCCCCAATCTCAACAAGTTGAAACCATCATTTCAGGTCAAGCCCCAAGCATTCACCCCTTCCGGCCAGGGCCTGTCTCCCAACGACACACAGTTTCATAGTTATCCCACTGTACCCAAATACGTGAGGCTTTGGGTGACACTCCAGATCTAAACCATAGCACTGTCTGTTTTCTTTTGTTAATTTACTTTTTAATGATTATTCAAGTGCTGTTGGAAGCGGAAGCTCTCAGGAAGTCATCTCAGGAGGAACTCAAAGAATAGCTCTCTCTCTCTCTCTAAAAGGCGATTGTCTCAGTTTGGTTGAGAAACTAGACATATTCACACAACAAACAAGTCCCACTGAAAGAACTCTAATTTAAAACATGCAAAACAATGTGGCAGTTATGGAGGGTAGAGGTGTGGGGATGATGTGTATGCCACCAAGCTGGGGGCTCTGAATCATCGTCATACTCTCCTGTAGTATCTATTTAGAGATCTCCACACATGTGACAATAGTGGAATGCTTTTAGTAAACTTAAAAATGTGCTTGAGAGCCATTTTTACTTTAGTCACTGCGGTGTGTCCAATAGGATGGAGGCGTATCATTTGAGTCAAGTGTTATTACTATTTCCGATAAGCCACTGATCGCTAAGACTCTGTAGACAATTCAGGTGTTCATACAAACACTTGGGTTTCTCCTCTCCCTTCTCACATGGCCACGGGGATGTTAGCCATGGTCGTCTTTCCCACTGAGTCCAGCCTTTTAGGCTAGTGTATCAGGTGGTCACAACCGGTTATTTGACTGACATGTGAGATCACACCTACTTTTCACTCTGACCCAGGGTGAGGAAGGCTATGATCCTCCTCTTACCTTCAGTGACCTTCTAGCACAGGAAATCTATGTGGAGGAATCTTGGCCAATTACAAATGACAGTTCTGCCTTGTCGCAGGACCTCACCATGTACTGGAACAAGACAGTGGACCAACTTGTTAACCACAGGAGGGTGCCGTGGCTCACCAACGGATGTGGGCGGCCATCCGTGTCACCCAAAGATTTGTGAGTGTGCAGAGTCCTGGCATCACCGCCAGGGCTCCTGATTCGGAAAGGCAACAAGATTTGTGTTTAGGTCAAGAATACCTTTAGGCTAACCAGAACTTTAGGCCTGCAGTGCTGAGCGTGGAGAGTCACACTTGGCAAAATACCAGTGTCGCAAAAATTCCATAGAATTGCAGATGGAAATGCTCTGTGGCATCGGTAGTGACACTTACACCATCAGGCTGATGAACTTCCTATCTTCTCAGTACGGGTATCTCCAATGTAAAGCCCATCGAGTGGAATTGTTTTAAGTATAACCTGAGAAGTGCTTCCTAAAAATAGTCTCTCAGCAAACACCTGCTCCTTGTATATGTTTTACATTTTGTGACCGTGACGGAAAAATCGAATGTTGTTCTCAATTTTATGGAAACGGGGATCGCGATCTCTCCTTGAGAAGTGCTCCAGTTCTAGTCTTCAGACTCCCGCTTTCTGTGATTCCTAGAACACACCGCATCTGCCCTTTGCTCTGGAAAGCTTGCTTTGGGCCCTGGGAGAAATCTTTATTTTTATTTAAGCTCATGAACAAAGGGGAACCCAGCAGCTAATGGTATACCAGGTAGGAGCCATGTTGAGGCTAAAATTTCCTTCTCTACAGATAATACTTAAAAATGAATGTGATAACGTCTGTCACGCTTTTAGACCTCGGGCAGAGTATACGTTTCACATGGAAGTGCCAGACTGCGTTGCAAGTGCAGGGCCATTTAAATTGTAAATGGATGATTTGTTCATTTCCTCAACTTGCTGCAGAATACTTGGGGTGCATGTTGACGCGGATGGATGAGAACTGAGGAAGGAGGAGCTCCAAGGAATGGCCCGAGCATGAGGAGCCTGCAGGCACCGACTCCTGATAAAGAACTCAGCCCGTCAGGTCATCTGTCTTCTGGCCTGGCTGCTCAACAATTTACCAGGGATTTAATTGGTTTCCACATAAGTATTTTCACATGCAAATTCTTTCAAGATTGCTACCTTTTTGTGGTAGTAATCTTAATTAAAAAAAATCAAGAGTCCTCTTTAGGAAAAGTCATATTATCAGTGGCAAAATAGTGCTTCCTTATAATGCCATGTTTTTGGGCAGGATAAATGATAGCTGAGAATAGAGACGGAATTAGTCCACTGCCCATAAATCTCCTTGACAACAAGGGTTCTGTTTTGAATGTGGAATTGGTTAGAATTTTATACAGATGTACAGGTCTCTCACCTTGGCTGCTTGGTCTTTTTTTTTTTTTTCCAATCTGGGATGTTAATAGGTATTTTTTTCACAATCACATTAAACATTACTTATCACATATTTTTGGCAACCTAACTCTGTTACATTTGAAATGTTTCCCTAAATTTTGTCGCCACCATCACCACCACCATCTTTCTCAAATGCTTATTGAGCTGTGAAGAACTGTAAAAATTAAATTCAAGGGGTATTGTGGTTACTTTACTAAGAGGAACCCCCTTTTTTGAGCTTTGCTCTAGGAAAATAAAATGTAGGAACTGGTCCACAGATCCGTGGTTGCCTACCGAGGATCACATGGCACGGCACTTGAGTGTTGGCCACCCCACAAGTCGCATGCTTCTCCCTGTGAAATCCAAGAAAGCCTTCGGCGCCTTTGCAGATTGCCTTTCCGCCGTGGCCGAGGCCCTGCCTCTCCTGTGAACCAGTCCCGGTACACAGTGTTACCATTGTGTGGTGGGCTGTGCAGCGGCTCCATTGGGAAGGTCACAAGTTCAAGTCTGTGTTGCCTGCCCTGTCTCCCAAGAAACGCTCCTGCTGAGGATGTGAGCGCTGCGATCTGTCTGTGCTTCTGGAAGGCCAGGCCGTCAATGGAACCCCAGGGGCAGAGGCTAAAAGCCCATTAGCTGTGGTGAATTTTAGGACAAGGCTTATTCCTGCCTGCTGCCTGTCGTTTCAAGTGTGTCTCTCGGCATCTCTTCTTGGTGGCTATAAAAATGAAATTTCCTAAGAACTTGGTTGAAATGACTGAGAAAGAGGCACAGGGCGATTAGCAGGAACCCAGAGTGGAGGCATTTGTAGTCTGATGGGTGACTTTGTGGGTTGGGCAGACACTTAGGAAATACCTACCAGAGGCATGGGATGGGGCTGGTGCACACCACTGGGGAGCTTTATAGGTTTTCTTCCATGCAGAAGCTCTATTCTGATGGGGATGTGTCTGAGTTACTTTTTTGTTTCTGGGACACAGTACGCGGTGTCCACAACTTAAAGAAGGAAAGGTTTATTTTAGCTCACAGCTTCAGAAGGTCTCAGTATGTATGGGTGGCTAGCAATAGCAGAAACACAAGTAGAGGCTCGCAAGGAGGAAAAACTGTTCACAGAATGGCCAAGGGAAGCAGAATGAAGGAGGAATGGCGGGGCTAGCATATGTGCTTCCGGGTCACGTCTCTGGTATCCGTGCCTTCCGGGTCAGCCCAAGTCTCTGGCCCTTCCAGCCAGGCCCTTCCTCTTCACATCCTGTGGAATCTACAGATATTCCTCAGCACCCAACTACATGGGGTTCTGGGGGAACGGTCCAGATCCAACAATATCAAGTTGCTGCTAGATTAAATAGTGGTGCTTGGCAATGCTGGAGAGTGATAGAAGTCGTTAGGAGAACAACGCTAAATGACGCGGGAAGGAAGGGGGAGGTGCTTTGTCCCAGGAGGTTGTGAGGAAAGCCTCTATGGGAGGAGACGCGTGAACAGAGCCCCGAGGAAGTGAGGGTGGGGACACAGAAAATTCTGGAAAAAGTGCTTTCCAGGTAAGGGTAAAAGCAAAAGCTCCCAGGACTGAGAGTCCTTGGCTGTCGTGTGCAGGTCACAGGTAAAACTCATACTCATCTAACGTGAGGATGTACCCTTTGTAATGACTATGCACATGTTTATAACATACATTTGAAAATATCTCATTAACCCAGGTCTGGTGGCTCAGGCCTGTCACCTCAGCATGCTGGGAGGCTGAGGCAGCCCGATCCCAAGTTTGAGCTTAGCCTGGGTGAGTTAGGGACTTAGGAAGACCGCATCTCAAAATACAAATAAAACAAGAGTTAGGCCTGCAGCTGGGTGTCAAGGCTCTGTGTTTAACTCCATTGCAGAGAACAAAACAGAAGGAGAACTGAGAAAAAAGAGCTGTCCTCGCATTAACAACTGTGTGTACAGAAGAAATGAAATTGCATCTTCTATCATAAATCCTTTTCCCGGTAGAGCCATCCCAGGGTTAAAACAATAAACTGCATACATAATACACTGCAACTGCTTTTTAACAACCAAAAATGTACCGAAAATGGTGTTTTGACTGTCTGTCTTCAGTGTTCAGCTGTTGCTGTCACGATTCAGAAATCTGGCTCTCTGCCTGAGGTGGCACCTCTCCTTAGCTGTAAAAACTCTGGTAGAATCTACAACTGTCATCCTAGGCTGGGGTTTTGAAATATAAATCACTTGTTCTCAAAGGCAGAAGGTGTTGCTGTTCCTTTTTTAAAAATTTTGATTCTCATTGGTTCTCTCAATCCTTCAAGTTTGCTCTTGTTTTGAGGAAGATGACATTTTCTTTAGCCACTGTGTATGGAAAGGTGCCGCCTGTTTATCTCAGGGATATTGTACCGAGAAATCCCAGCACGTACCAGGAAATGCAGGAAGTGGAAGTGGGAAGGGGGAGGGCAGGGACAGGAAGGAGGGAGGAACAAGTCCCCGCAGGGGCTGTGGCAGCGGTTAGTGTGATACAGCATCCCGCCATATCTTCTGATCAACATGCTCCTCCGTGTTGAAAAAAATGAGAAAAATGTGAAGAGATTAAAGAAGAACAGAACCAGGAAGGCTTTAGTCTGCATCTTCTCTGACTTCTAGGGGGTCAGCGGCAGAATGAGAACATGGGTTCTAGCAGACCTCGCACGACTTAAGTGGTTTAAACTCTCTCAGCAATTAGGGAATAACTCCTCACCTAAACATTATTCGCAGTAGTGACAGTAAAGGGGAAAGGTATCTAACCTAAGAAGTCCTGTGCTTACGTTTCAGGAACATCTATTAGAAGGTAAGAGAGGCTGGAGGTAGAATCCCAGGACAGTGTTTCTGTCTCTAATGTTTATGATAAGAAAAAAGAGGCATGATGAAATGTCTAGATTTTTAACAACACGTGAAGGTCCCATAAATTCTGATTTTGAACTGCAAATGTGCAAACATACTTAGACATCATAAACTAATCTTTCACTTCCAAAATAAAGATTGCTATCAGTGCACTCAGACAAAATTATTTTTTCTCTTTTAGAAAATTTACTTTATTGCTTAGGTGGAACTAATTGTAGTTACATACTTGAATCACTTCCTGTTGTCCTGAAATATGGCATCTGTGCAAAGCATGTAGGGTTTTAGCTTCCAGGTATAATGTAATTAGAATTAGCAGGCTTTTATACAGTGAATTTTGATTGCATTTAGGGCATAGCTATGTTTTTCTTTCTTTTTTGCAATGAAGTAGAGGGGATGAAAGTGGGAGTATTGATTGTTGATGGTCTCGGGTTCTCGTTGTTACTATCTGGCAGTTTTGGATAAATTATTCACCCTTTTTATAATTCAGTGTCTTCACCTGTAAAGCGTTGGTTAAAGGCTTCGGTGAGATATTATAATGTCATTAAAAAAGCGTAGTTTCCAGTGGAATGTCAGTGAATAGCATCTATTACATCTTATTCCTCTGCTGTCTCTCTCCGCTATGTCTTTCCTTCTCCCTATTGCTCACTCTGAAAAAGGTCTGAACACTTTCTGGATTAAAACAAAACAAAACCAAACCAACCTTCTGGCCTTCGTACCAGTGAGGCAACCCATTTCTTTTGTGTGGCCACTCAGGCTGAGTGGTAGGGTTTTACTGGAGCAAACACCTTCATCCATAGGTGGGCTTGGGACATTTGATCATGGTGGAAACCAGAAGATATTTGAGGGGATGGATGATGTCTCAGTTTCCTTGAGGAGACTCCTGGCAGAAACTGGAATGCTAACGTTGCATCAGATGGAAATGAGAAGCATCACATTGGAGACTGGAGAAAAGGCCTGAGGATGTGCTAGCTGTGTGTGTGTTTGTGTGTGTGTGTGTGTGTGTGTAGCAGAACTTGTCAAGGATGAACTTACAGAGTGGAGGAGGAGATTCCCAGGTGCCATGTTGACGGCACATGCTGGTTTCTCCTTGATGCTGATAGTAAACTGTGAGAGAACTCTCAGTTTTGGGAAGACATCAGAAGACGAGACACAGATTATCAGTCCGCAGGAGCCGCTGCTCAAAAGTCTGCTCTCTAGATCCCTGAAAAGGCGCCAGATCATCTGCTGCTCCTCAGTGATGTCATCTCTCTGCAGAAGTGAAGACCAGTGACAGCAAAAGCAAGCTTTAAGGAACAACTCTGTACGATGCAAAGTACAAGCCCCACATGTCAATAGATAGCACCGTGTACAAATGCGGCAAGCTTTGGGAAAAGCTTTGATGAAATACCATGGTGTGTAGTCCCATCATTGGAGAAATTCTGACAACACCTGCAGCTTAAAGGAGTTTATTCTGGCTCATGGTTTTTAGAGGATTCAGTCCATCACCAGTCAGCTGGGGAAAAAAAGGATGGAGAAAGGGAGAGGATGTATGTGTGTGTGCACAGGAGAGCACACCTGCCAGGGATGACAGTCCACATGCCCAGGCCTTGCCCCCAGTGACTCGCTTCCCTACCTCCAGCAGCACACGTGTTAGGTTGCTAAGCACATCAGTGAATGAATCCACTGATAGCACAGCACCCCCATGAGCCAGTCGTCTTCCAAACACGTGAGACTTTTGTGGGGCATTTTTGATCTAAGCAGAGCATGCCACCCTGGCTGTGGCAGAAGCTTGCATCGTCACTATGCCAGTCCCTTTCTAAGAGGTGCCAGTCGTAACAGTTTCACTGCTGCTGAAAAGTTCAACGACCAAAAACTCTTGAAACTCAAGATAGGAGTTTAGCTTGGCTATGAGTCCGTGAGAAAATCAAAAAGATGAGCACTTTTAATGGACAGAAGGGAGGGAGGGCAAAGCAAAAACAGGGCAGCAGGGCACACATTCAGTCCTGAAATTCCTTACCCACCACCCAGGGGAGGTGGTGTGAGAGCTCCAAAGGGCGTGGGAAGCCTTCTGTCTTTTTTGTGCTACTTTTTTGTTGCGGTGACAAAAGATAAAACATGCCCAAATTGGAGGAGGAAAAGTCTATTCTAGCTCACAGTTTCAGAAGCTCACAGTCCGTACATGGGTGGCCAGTAACAGTGGACACACATGGTAGAGGCAGAGGCAGCTCCTCACAGCATTGCAGACAGGAAGCCCAGTCTATGAAAGCAGGAAGAAAGTAGCATATATCTCTCCAGGTCTTGTCACCTTACTCCACCCTTTCAGGGTCCAGCCTCAGTATTCTGCCCCTTCCATGTTTAAGCCTCTAATCCACCACACACCTGTAATCTGTAATCTGCCACCACACACCTCTAATCTACCACATGCCCATAATCTACCCCTGCAGACCAGGCCCTCATCTCCTGATAACACATGCTTCCATAGATAATCCACAACATCCAAACGTGAGACTTTTGAGGGACATTCCAGATCTAAGCCACAGCACACAGCCTCCATGGGCTTATCGACTGCAGGCCGCATGACCTCTCTGGGGCTACCTCTGCTCACAGCCTGCACCTCCCTCAGCACACACTCCACACTCCTGGCATTTCCGAGTCCCTGGAGTCTTCACTGTGCCTTTGCTTCACTCTCACAGCTTCAGGTGCTGCCGTCTCGGGGGCCCATTGCCTGGCTTCCCAGGCCTTCTGGCATCTGAGCGGGAACCTCTGTGGCCTCACAACTTGTGTATTCGCACACCTGAAGATAGGGATGATATCAAGCCTGGTCCCTTGGATCACCGCTACTGCACCTGCTCAGTGCCTGGTACCCTGCCACCTTCCCCTAGGCTATGCTGAATGAGTACGTGGGGGCTGGGCCACTCTCAAAGTAAAGTCTTTCAAAGGAGTCGAACCTTTTATACCCTTGAGCCTATGGAAAGTGAAGTCTGTCTGCCTAATTCTTGAGATGCTGTCAAGCTATTTTTTAAATCGTCCCTGTGTAAAATACTTGTTTTCTATTTCATTTTTTTCTACAGTGTTGGAAAGGGAATCCAGGCCTCACACTGTGCTATAGTCTCAACCTTTTTTTTTTTTTAAGTTTTGATTTTGAGATAAGATCTCACAAAGTTTTAGCTAAGTTGCCCAGACTGGGCTTGAACTTGCGATCCTCCTGCCTCAGCCTCCAGAGTGCTGGGATTTCAAGCCAACATTAACATTGTTAATACCCACCAGGGCAAGTTTTGGTTTCTTTCGATGCTCATCATTTATCAGTGGCCTACCTTCTGCACTCTAGCTTTGCAGGTGCTTCCTTTCTGGTAAAAATGTAAACTTTTCACATTTTCCAGCCTAGTTTCTGATTTTCACTATGAACCTGGCAAACTCAGCCAGCAGTACTTGTCACAGTGTAAAAATTTGGCTGATTTGGAATTTCCTCCACCACATTCTTAGTCCCCAATCCTTAATTTCAGTCTCCTACAAAGGCTTACAATGGGGCAAAATGAATTCCCCGCCCCCCGTAGTATAACACGTGGTCTGTAGTCCGGCGGCCAATGGAGTACTTGCTCCCAGCTGAAACCCCTGAGCCTGACCTTTGCTGTCCACATTCTTGTCTCTAGTCTGATCTTCCACGCTTCGACCAGAATATCCTAAGGCTTTTCTAGCTCATATTGCCAAACCTTTCTAAACTCCTTCCACAAAACAGCTCTAAGGGCTTCTGGACCATGTGATCAGTTACTGTCAGAGCAGCAGCCACACTCTTAGTACCAGTTTTCTCTATTAATCATTTTCCTGTTACTGGGAAAAATATCTGAGACCCACAGCTTTAAGGAGAGGTTTATTCTGGCTCATAGATTTGCATCAGTCTCCGGTCTTCACTTGGCTTTTTGGAGAACCATCCACCACAGGCTCCCACTGCTTGTCCTGCAGTCTCTGACTGACGTCCTTCTGGCCCAAGTCTGAGCAGCCCCTGGACCCTCCAGCTCTTACAGGTGAATGTGGCCAATTTGAACTACCTCTTTCCCCTCCAAATAAATCCCCTTTATCTCTATAAATTTGATTCAGTCTGCCTCTCTTACACCCATAAGCAGTACAGGTGCCGTTACACACCTATTGGAATGACTGAAGTAAATGAAATTCTAAAAGGAAGGGATGAAAGGAAAATACGAACATCAGTGGGTAATATGAGAGCATTTTAATTGGAAGGTAACAAAACTCTTCTAGATTCTGATGGTGGAGCTAATTGCATGAATCTGTGTGTGTGTGTGTCAAATTTCAGGAAGGCCAGTAGGACTGCATGTTAATTTAAAAACTAAAAAAGACCAGTAACCAAAGAAATGTTCTAACAGATAGTCCCTTCAAAAGTTTCTCTGTAAAGCTCAGCATGCTTACATAAAGTGTCTCAAGCCTCTGACTTTACTTATGCTAATATTGTACTGTTTTGTATGTGAAATATTTATATGACATTAAATTTGCATTATTCTTAATTCTAGGATTTCATAACCAGTCTTGACAATGTTCTATTTTCTTCATTAAAAATCAGTAAGTTGTTAATGTTACCAAGTTTTTAAAGATTTCCAATATGAACAAATTGAACGTTAATAGTCTATGTGGTGAATAAAATCTTAAAATTGAGTGGTTTTTCTCTAATTCACAAGTTTTGGAGCATTTTTAATATTTATATGTATTCTATATATTAAAATACTAACTTTAGGCCACATTATTCCTGGGTGATAGCTTAAAAATGCAAATACGAAGTAGATCCCGGAATTACTGTCTTTGTCAGCACACGGGAGGCGATTGGGTTTTGCTGTACTTTCATGGGTGCTGTCCTATTTCTGGGTCGCTAGCGTGTCCTGGTCGAGTGGCCTTGCAGAAGCAATGATTGTCCTGGGGGACTTCTAACTGCAGCTCCCTACGGCCCCACTTGATTCTCATCTCTGTTTCCCAGAAGAGTCCGCAAGGATGGAAAACAGTAAAAGGATGGAAGCTCATTTTCAAATAACCGGTCTTTCCAAAGACGCCTTTGTTTCTAACATGTCAAACCTTTGTCCGCAAAAGTCGGCGGGGTGGCAGTCCCCGTGGCAGTCCCCGTGGCAGTTCCCGAGCTGCCTGGCAGGCCAGCCTGATGCCTGGGAGCTGGAGCAACTTCTTTTGATGTAGCTTTTTTTTTTGAAAACCTACCACGAAACCTTTCTCTCCTTGTATTTAGGTGGCTGACTCATCCTTGCTCATACCCCAGGATGTTAACAATGACCTAGAAAACAAAGAGAAACTTCCTTAGCATTTTTCTTCCGTGTTATCTGCCTCTTCCGAATGTGCCTTGGGAAAGAAGCCTGTAGTTACTCTGCTAGCACCGAAGAGCCCAGCGAGGAGCGAGCTTGGTCAATCCATCCTGTTGGCACCCGCCGAAGGAATGGCGCTTCCGGCACACTGGTCCTCAGCTTTTCACTACAGAGGGGTTATAGATGATATCATCATCATCATAATGATAGCGATAGTTGAAATGGTCAGTATTAGCACCTGCTCTAAAATTTGAGAAAGGTAGTTTATTTCAGATCTGTTGGATGCTTCCTCTCTCATTCTGTTTTGCAAGAATAAAATACAAAGGTCATTTACTCCCCTGATACTTAAGTACTTCACCATCTGGCAGACATTGAGCTGGTTGGGATTCGAGGAGGGAGCCAAGCAAGGTCCTTTCTGGCCTACAGTGTAGACCCAGCGCGCTAAATGAACAGTAGGTAAGTGGTGAAGGAGTCACGTGGGTGTTAGAAGTTGACAGCACCATGGAGAGAAGGCGAAAAGGGATGAGTTTGTGCGGTCGCTGGGGAAGATTCCATCCAGCAAATGCCACCGTTCAGACATTGGAAGGAGGCAGGGGAACTAACCCTGCAGGGGCCCTCGGGAATCTCCCATGGCAGGTTCCATGAGCACGAGGAGGCTGGTGTGGCTGCAGGACAGTGAGTAGTGCGGGTGGAGGGTGATGAGCTCAGGAAGTTACTACAGGTAGGCATAGACCGCTAAGGTGGGGCCGGCCAAGACCATTGTGTGGCTTTTCCACTGAGGGAAAAAAGTGTCACTGCTTGGCTTCGAGTGGGTACCATTTCATTTCCTCAGTGGTACCATTTCTTTTTTTTTCTTTTATTAGCATGTAGTTGTGATGCATAATCATACCGTTGAACTGGAGAAACTGGTGCATTTATGCATCACATCGGTGGTGCCCTTTCTGTGACCCACGTAGCACCATGATTAGGACACTGCTCTGCAAACATCCTTTCTCTTCTCTGAGAATCATATGATGCCCCAGAAGGTGCAGGGTAAGCCCAAACACTCTGGAGCTCTGTTTTACTAGCGAAAAGGGTTAAGTGTCACCCTGTGGCTAGCATTCATCTCTGCTCATCACATATAGGTAACCCAACATGATAGATTCCTTCAGACTCAGGGACCTCCAGACTTGGGAAGATAAACTCCTAGCGATGTGGCAAGGGCCCCTGGAAGCCTGTAGTCTCTCTTCTATTAGGCGTGTTCTCTCTTTGAAAAATTTTAGGTGGCATGAATGTGGTCTCATAAAATGGATGCTATAGCTGGTGTAGGAAGGCCTGGATTTGATTGTCACGTCAACTCCTAAATAGCTGTGCAATTCTGTAGCTTGCTGTTCTTATCTGGAAATAGACAAAATAATATACATCCTGTAAGTAGTTATTGAGTGCCTACTCTGCCAGATCTGTCTCTGATTATAGAAACACAGCATTATACAAGACTCAGCCCAGGCCTAAAGGATCTGATATAATCGTTAATATCATGGGGAAATCAAGCAGGACTTCCAACAGTGTGTACCAATATATTTAGGAGAATCAAATAAAAGATTACAAAGTGTCCTACCGTATCGGAACTCTGTAGGCCTGCAGTGCTGAGGTTACACCTTTATAATCATTTTTTTTTTGTGGTGCTGAGTTTGAACCCAGGATCTTGAGCATACTAAGCGGGTGGTCTTGCGCTGAGCTCCGTGCACCACCCCTGTGATTCTTCTGCTCCGTAGTGTTGTCATTGAATTATGCTTTTCCATGGTGGCTAGATAAGGTTATTTTCATTCATTTGGATAATATCTTGTTCAATCATGTTAGAATAATTCTCTAGCTACATTTATGAAAACTGAAATTGGGCAATTGAGAGAGGTTGTGATTTGTGGTGATGCAGTTCTGTAGGGAGCACAATGGCCACTGTTTCGGACTGGTGGAAGAGCCAGGGGTTCTGCTGGTGCTGGTGACTGCTCCGTTCCCTTTGGCTGAAGACAAGAGATGTGTGTTGCTTTAATTCACTGGGGTTCAGGGGCTTAATGGCAGCATTCTGGTGATGTGTTGTCGTGATAAACAGGACACAGGCAGCAAAATGAAAATGTAATTAATCATCTAAGTGTTCATATTGATAGACTTAAGTCTACTCTTCCTTTAGAAAGAATAAATTCTTTTTTCTCAAATATCCAGCTTTGTGTTTACAGTAAATGGCAGCAATGTCACTTTGAGGTCACCCTTGTGCCAGGTATAATATGATTGCACAAAAAGTGAACTTTTGTGTCTTTAAAATGCTTTAGTTTTGAGACAGTCAGTTGAAAAACTGTCATTGAGAGAAAATTTATTGCAGGTCAATTTTTAAAGTTCAGAGGATATTGAATATAGAAAAGAATATAATTATTTAATCTAAAACAATTTCATTACAATATGTTGAAATTTTAAACCCATTTTTAACAATCTTATTATATCCATACTATTAATATATAATTTTCTCTGGTTGTAATTAACTGGCCTCTTCAATTTAGCATAACTAAAATATTCTAATTTTCTTCATAATATTTATGAATATTGCACTATTTGATTGTTATTGACTTATATAAAATTTGTAATGATTATTTTATGATATATTCTTGATTCTTATTGCTTTGACAGGATGTAGATAATAGAAATTTCATTTTTTTTTTGAGACAGGGTCTCCTTCTTAGCCCAGGCTGATCTTGAACTCACTGTGTAGCCCAGACTGGCCTTGGACTCATGGCAATCCTCCTGCCTCGGCTTCCCTAGTGCTGAGATGACAGGTGTGCACCACCAAACCTGGCATTGAACTCAGGTGGACCAGAATTTTTCTAAGAGAGGCAGATCTAGCAGGCTTTCTGTTTTTTTGAGAACTGTATTTCTTTGGGTTCAGAAGTGCCATTCTAGTTGAGATGCTGGCACAGTAGGTTAAGTACGGAATTGCACATGTCGTCTCCAAGACTGCTCATACGAATTGGAAAGTAATGACATTGCACTATGATGTCACACTGGGTAAGTTTATGGCGACATTTCTTATTCGGAGTTCCAGTTTATGCGCAGATAAATTTAGGTTGTGAAATTTGCTATAATATCTTTGGAAAGAAATTCTTACAAGGCTTAGGATGTTTTGGGAGGCTTGGCAGCCGACAGGAGCATCACCTTTTGTGACTTCAAGTTGCTCTCTCATTTTTTGCTTATCGGTCACTCTGATCAGTGGTGGAATTATACAGCCTCACATCCTCATTTGAAATCATAACTTTTTGGGAGAAAGATCTCAGATTTTAATGTGTAATAACCCAGCAAGTAGTAGGCAGTATTAATCATATTTTCTCCCACAATACCGCTGAGAGTCCATCTTCTTAAATAGGTGGCTCAAGTGTCCTCAGATCTTTAAAACATTATCTTAGGGCCCACCTGGACAAAAGCACAATGTTTTAGTTTTAGCTATGACTTCAACTACTGGTGTGACCTTGGACAAGTCACCCAAGTTCTCTAGCCATGTTTCCTTGCTGCCTGCACGCGGCCCTGAGATTCTGTGCAAGTCTCAGATTCCATGACTGTACATGTGTTCATAATGTGTGTTAGCTGGGTAAATATTGATGGGCTTTGCAGGATGGGATGCATACGTCAGGAGCGTAAGCCCTCGTGTGCTTGAGTCCCCCGTCCCCCCCACCCCCCTCCAGGGGCTGGCACGGGCCCCTTTTGTTTCACCAAGTGGCCAGGTGCTGTTCGTTAGCCCTTCTTTAGCCAGGGCATGCGATGTCTAGAAATGATTTCCTGAGCCAGGAGGTCCTCACGTGAGCGTGGTAGAAGCGACTCTCTCCCTTTTCCGCTGACATCTGCCCGCGGGTCATTCTGTGCTCTGCCACCCTGGCTAGCTGGTTCCAGGCCTGCTGTGTCTGATTTACTGCCTGACATCAGACCAGCCTCGCTGACAGCGGTGACGGGCGCAGGCTCCTCAGAGCATCCAGGAACCCGAGGCACCACTTTCTAGTTCCTAGTGACTTGAGAGGATGGACGCTGCATTCCAGGGCCTCAGCACAGGCCAGGTGACAAGAATGTGTCCTGGGGCCGGGTCGTCCTCGGGCTCCCCTGAGCGTGTGTCTCCCGTGCAGTCCTTAGGAAGTAGTTTCACACACATCGTCCATCAAGTGCACACAGCCATGCACGAACCACAATAGCACGTGTACCTCCCTGCACACGTGTGTGTACAGGCCCATACGTGCACACACACACAACCTGGTTTCATACTTGCCCTGGGAGCTCCCCCTTTCCCCAGATGCTTGTATCTTTCTCAATTCTGGGGAGCTTTGACTGTCAGGAGGTGCTGCACAGCATGGCACCGAGGCTGCTGCAGCGACCTAGGACCAGGGGGCTTAAAATACGAAAACGAAAACGAGGGCCGTGTTTATTCGAGTGAAAATTAAGCTTTACATTCCTGGGAGGAAAGAAGCGAATCCGCCCTCTTCTGCGCGACACCCTTGATTCCATCAGCGCTGGCCGTGGCGGGAGCAGCCTCGCAAATCCAGTGCGAATCTGAGCGACAGGGGTGGGGTGGGGTGGGGTGGGGTGGGGGGAAGACAGCGCGGCTGTTTAAATCATCCCGGGCCAATCGCGGCTCGCGGGCGGAGTCGCCGCTGCGCGCACCGCCGAGCTGGGTAATTCTGAATGAACTCTCCACGTTACACCTGCCGCCCGACTGGGGTCCTGCCCTTTGTGCTAGGGAGACGGGGCTGGAGGCGGGGCCGGCGCTCCCTCTCGCGGATGAGATTTTGTTTTTCTGACTGTGTGTGTGGAGGATTTGCCGGGAGGTCTTATGAACAGTTCATGAGTCGATCCGTCCGGCTGAATGAGCCCGGCGAGTGCCAGCAGAGCAGCCTCGCCCACAAGCAGGCCACCGACACGGGCAGCGCAGGCCGGGGCCCGCCGCAGCCAGGCTCCCGCCCCTCGGGCATGCTGCTCGGCCCGCGGGGCCCGCCGCCTGGCCGGTGAAGCGGGGGACAGCGCCGACGCCGGGCGGCCTCCGCGATGTCCGGGGCTCCGGGCAGCCAGCCGTCCCCGCGCGAGGCGGCGGGCGCCGGGAGCCCAGCCCGGGAGCCCCCGGAGCCAGAGCCCTGCGCCAAGGAGCACCTGCACCTGGAGCTCGAGCTGCCCCGGCTGCCGGGGGCCAGACCCACGTCCCCCAAAATCTCTCCCCGCAGCTCGCCCAGGAACTCGCCCTGCTTTTTCAGAAAGTTGCTGGTGAATAAAAGCATCCGACAGCGTCGCCGCTTCACGGTGGCACACACCTGGTAAGACGGGAGTCAGGTGCCCGCGGCGCGGGTCGGAGTCCGTGCGTGTGCCGGCGAGGGTGACTTAGAGATACAGAAAATGCGACAGACGTCGGAGTTTTGCTCCGGCCACGGACCAAAAGCGGGAGAGGGGAGGAAGAGGCGGAGGGTCAGCACCCACCTGCCCCCCGGGTGACCTCTCTCCCTGGCACCGTGGGGTCCCTGCTAGCGTGAGCACCCAGCTGCAACAACAGAGGAATTGTTAAAAGCCAGCTTTTGGGGTAGGCTCTGTTGAGGTGATAGAGTGACTTTTTTTTTTTTTTTGTTTTGTGGTTGCCGGTTCATTCATATATATATATATATATATTTATATTTATATTTCCCGTCCACGGGTGCTTTCCTCTCTGTTCTGCCTCACTTCTTTAGGCGGGAGGGAGAGGCGGTCATCACGCACCGCATTCCCGTGGTTACAGTGTAGAAACCCCAGGGCGCCTTTTGATCTACTGGCTTTTATCTCTACCCCACTTATGGACAAGGGACACGCAATTGTCATTTCTGGAACTGCGTGGCTAATTACTTTTTTATTTATGGTTCCATATTGTGGTTATCTTTAAGAGCCTCTTACTTTAAAATAGTACTTCAAAGTTTATAGGTATTTTGAGAATGCCAAGTAATTCAATTTAAGAAGCTGGTGTGACAGGTGCACAGAGCCTGCCACCGTTAGCGTACACGTTGGAGCGACATTACGGCGCCCTCCATCCACCAGGGTGATCTGGAAATCTGAGGAAAAGCACAGAGAGATCCCGTTGACTGTGGGCCGTGGGCCACTTCTGATTTCTTTGGAAGACATGTTTTCTTTCAGAATGAAGTATCCGTCAAAATCGGATATCTCTGCCCAGATTTTACTTACTAGGGAGCAGAGCCGTGGAGGAAGGAGCCCTCGCCAGCAGGGCTGGCACAGGGATGTGGGTCTGGGCGCACGTGAACCCAGGGGATCTGATGCTTTTTAAAAAGATGAACAGTCACTGAAACTGTGTTCTACTTCTCTGACGCTTTTGCCTGCCTTATCTACTGCATAGCATATTGGCAAATTGAAGTTACCCATCCAGAGAGGTCGCTTGCTGCCAGGCGTGCTGGCTCACACACGTAATCCTAGCACCCTGAGGGGCTGAGGTCAGGGGGAGTGCAAGTTCAAGACCAACCTGGACAACTTCGCAAGACACTGTCTCAAAAATATTTTTAAAAGGGCTGAGATGTAACACATTGTAAAGGCCATGGGTCCCATTCCTGGAACAGATAGGTAGATAGATGGCTTGTCCTCCGTGAGCATTTCGTGTTTAGCCATTTTGCCTGGTTAAATATGTTATGGTAACTCTGTTTTCTGCCTATGGCTGTTTGAATCTGATGGCTTTGTTGAGTAATTTTTTTTTTTTTTGGCCAACTTCTTGATGAATTACATCTTGGTATTTAACTTTAAACTGCTACTTGTAGAACATGCGTGGTAAGTTTTTCAAAACCTACGGGTAGTGGGTAGCAATTGTAGAGAGATCTACGTGATGGTGTGCACTAATGGGAAGAAGCCCTCGCCTACATATTTCACCCTGCCCTTAGATATGTATATTTCCATATAATTTTCTGAGTGATAAAACTGCACAGGGGAAGATCAATAAATGTATTAGTTCTCCAGAGGAGAAAAAATACAGTTAATAGTTGTATATATCTTACTAGTACAGGGAGTTTTAAGTGTTTATTTTGACTGGTGAATACTGAACAATTATATTGATCAAGTCATTTTATTTTAGATAGATAATTTTGAGAAAATGGTTACCATCCTCCTGAAGACTTCATGATATTTTCCTTAATATAGAGCTTAGTTCCTGAGCATGGAACAATGCGACCTTTCTTTTCCTTAGAATACATTTTTGATGTGCAAGAAACACAGAGCTATAAATACTAGTGGTAATTTTTTTCTTTTCAAAAGAACCCAAATTTTGGAACGATTGGAGGCCCAGTTGTACTCGTCTCTTCTACCAGTTCTCTTGTAGCAAGTTGCAAAAAGAACAACGTGCTGGTAGCAGGTTAGCTGTGCTGATAAGGTGATACACTTTTAGCTAAAATCAAGCAAATTATTCCACAGTCACGTGACTTTGGTCTAATTTGCTACAAATAGGCCTACAGAACTCCTCCATCATCAGACTTATAGAATAACTTCAGTTATGACTGTGGTTCACTTTCACTCATTTTTAGTCCACACCCCCCTCTTCGTGCATCTCTGCAGAGGTGTGCTGTTATTTGATCCCAGCCCCTGATTAAGTGTCTCTATATGTCTTATCAGAGCATGGACTTCAGCACTTTCAAATCCATTTTCATGAAACAAGCAGTGACAGTCCCCTTTCAGAAAATAGCACAGTCTTATGTGCGTGAGTGACATTTCTCCAAATCTTAAAAATTATGTGCTGCTTTTTTTTTCTGCATGTCACATGAAATAGTGACACAAGGAAGTTAGAACAGAAGTTCTTTATTATGCCATTTTCTCATGCTGAAATGTAACCAGCCTCTCACGATCAATGATGGGTATTTTCTGAACCATGCATTTAAGTAAGACGTTCCAAGACGTGCACTTAGAAGTCTCTAAAAACATGTTATTACTTTACAGTAGACGGGAGGCTTCTTTTAACAAGATACGATTGTTTTGATTCTGCATCCAAATTAAAGTAATTTTCATGAAGAAACTAAACAACCCAGAGGATGCTGTTTATAGCTTAGTCCACTGAACTGCTTTCTTTTCATCTCCAGCTATTTGTAGGTTTCATGGTTAGATGGATGTGTAGCTCTGGTTTTGAAAACCTAAGTTACGAAGTATGTCGGAAGACTTCAGAAGCAGTTATGAAATTCCGACTCAGGGATTATTTTTCTAAATATCTGAAGACAAGTAGATATTAAGTATGTTATTACTGATCAAAATATTTATACCCTCCTAATTCCGAAGGGCCTCTGTGGAGTGTCTCACAGCTCTCCGTCACCCTTGGGCTGAACCCTGATTACTCCCTCTCTGACATACGAGTGCCTGCCCTGTTTTCCAGACAGGAGAGAAAATATTTCTCCAACCTCAGTAGAAAGCTTTATAACTTCATCATTCACACGCTAGAAAATTCTTCCTCATAAGCAATCTATATAATGTTGCTTTGTTTTCTTGTTTTGCCATCCTGGCGAGTGAACTCAAGACCTTCACTCTGAGCAACATCCCCAGCTGTTTTTTGTTGTTGATTTGAGACAGGGTCTCGCTAAGTTCCCAAGGCTGGGCTCAAAATTGTGATTCTCCTGTCTCAGCCTACCAAAGTAGGGATTATATGTCTGCACCACCAGGCCTAGGTTATACTTTTTATATAATATGTAGTCTTTCCCTACTCAAAGATGGTAAGAAAAGACTTGCAGGAACGAATCTGAATAGCGTTGGCAATCACTCCCATGGATTTTTATTGACTTGAGTACTGCTGTGAGCAGAAAAAGAAACAAGCATTTCTGATAAAACTCACAGGAACTCCAGCGCCTGCTGTACTACAGCCTCATTTAAGTTGTATACTCCAAAGTTGGTTCTTTTCAGTATTGTTTATGGATATTTAAAAAAATGTATTCTGGATCTCCTCATCTTTTTCTAAGGATTTTTATTCCATTAGTCACTGCTTTTTGACTGAACTCCAACCTCAATTTGCACATTCTCCTGTGTGTCCCAAGCCCTCCTCCCAGGGCTCCCCAGGTCATCGTTAGATGTGGTGGGATGGATGCTGTATGTGGTGTGTGGCTAACGGGCTAAGTGGCCAGCCTGAACTTGAACTTGCTGTCTTCCTGCCTCAGCCTCCCAGGGTGCTGGGATGACAGACCTGCACCACCGGGCCCAGCTTGTTTCGTATCATCCTCTGACCTGAGAGGTTGGGGACTTCTGATTTGTTTAACACAGGTATGGTTCAACACCACTGTGCACATTAATTAAAAAAAAAAAAACCCCAAAACCACTGACCTTGTTGGGCTGCTTCTCGCTAGAACTTAGGCGTGTCCTCCTTGAAGAGCGAAATGGCGACTGTGCTTGAGACTGGCGTGGGAGAGAGTGCCTGTGGCAGCACGTGTCCCCGGCAGAGCGGGGCTGGTCCGCTTTCTGTACCTGCTGCCCTCCCACCTTTGGCTGGCCGCAGACTACACGCACTGTGTACGAAGGGGCAGCGGGCAGGGTGGCTTCCCGGGGAGCTTCTCTCAAACGATATTTTCTGGATCATCAGTGTCCTAGGAACCATTGGAGGAGTGTCCGCCCAGCCGGGTGGGAATGATGAGCTGTTTGCCGGCTCTGGTCGGAGCCGGGCGCCCTGGCTCGCTTCTGCCTCGGGGGCCATCATCTCAGGTACTGACAGACCAGACTTACCAGATGAGTGTAGAGAAACAGAGATTTTCGTGGCTCTGATTAATAAAAAGCACACATTTCTAGGTCAGATGCTTCTGATGGGTCCAGCGCTGGTGATCGGATGAACGAGGGGGGTCAAGGCATTGTGGGTACCACTGATGGTGAACATATAAAATTTCAAGAACCTAGGAGTTGGGCCTGCTGGTGCAGTCTTGTGATCCCGTCACTGTGGGAGGCTGAGGCAGGAGGATGGTAACTTTGAGCCTGGCCTAGGCAATTCAGCAACTTACAGAAACCCTGTCTCAAAATGAGAAATGAGAATGGGCTGGGGGTGCAGCTCAGTGTGAGCCCTGGGCTCGATCCCTGGCACCACGCACACACACGTGTGTGCACGTGCAGACACAGATACACACTCACACGTGTGCGTGCACACATACAAGTGAGAGGATAGTATGTGAGTAGCTTACACTGAGATTTACTATTAGTGTATGGATTTTCATATTTCTCTCTCCACATACGAGGTCATGCGTATGTGTGTCGTTTAGTTGATGGGAGTGCCTTCAGATGGACAGCAGCTGTGAGCGGAAGAGGCTACTGTGTGCTTTAAACATAAGGAATTTTTAGCACCCCATCTGCATGCTTTCATATGCAATGGAAGGGTTTAATACTTAATAGTATAGTAACATATCGACAGAAATAAGTTTGTGTCCTCTCTGTTCTCCAAAGGTCAGCGGTTAGCCGGGTGTGGTGGCCCTGGTCTGTCATCGCAGCACTCTGGGAGGATGAGGCGGGAGGATTGCAACTTGAAGCCCAGCTTTTGCAATTTAGCAACTTAGTGACATCCAGTCTCAAAATCAAAGCATAACTGAACTAACTAAAATGTTGGAGGTGTAGCTCCATACCAGGGCTCTGAGTTCAGTCCCCAGTGGTGTAAAATAAATAAACAGATTAATTGATTAATGTAAATAAGTAAAAGTAAGCTATTGGAATGGTTACAGTCCAAGGTTGCAAGCCACTGCAATAGTTTTATGACTTTTCTTGGGGACAATTTGTTGCGTTAGGTACTTGAAGTGGTTTGTAAGGAAATTCCTGTGAGTATGCAAATTTTTCTTTCCCAAGAAGGGACGCAGTTTCTTGAATCTGAAACTATAACCCTTGTATAATTTATGTTGAATGTTCTATAATGTCTTATTTATGTTCCATGTGGGGTTATATCGTTATGTAATTTATCTTGATATTATTATTAGTTTTATTTTTGACTTAGTCCTTGTTTTGTGCTATTTCATCCAGAGTCAAGAAAGCCAGGTTGAATGCTGGTCTTTTCTCTGGATTGTTGAAATTGCCATCAACTAATTGTCTTCAACTTTAGTTTCTTCATTTGTGAAGTGGATAAAATAGCCTTATATTTGAGTATTTTCAGATATGAATTAAATTTTAGAACATATCTCTATACCCACTAGCCATCTCGCCCTTGGGGTGACGTGCTGAAGTCCTCAGCAGGGTGTCTGGGGCCTTGTGAGCCCCATCATAGATGGCACTGAGTGGCTCGCTCTCTGACTCTCATGTGTGTTTCTGCCTGACGTGACTGGTAAGGCAGGCATTCGTTTTTGTTTCCTGGTGAGTGTTTCTGTGCAAGCGTGAATGAGTCATGTTGAGTGTGGGCTCAGGGGGAGTTAGACTTTTTAATAGCCACCAGAGAAGGTGCCTACCACTGTGTGACCCTCATGACCCAATGAACCGAGCTACAGCATACCAAAATGCAGTGCAGATCAGAAGATCCCAGTCAACAGCTTCTGTCCCAAGGCAGTCTGTTTGGCTGTGAGAGAGAGAGAGAGAGAGAGAGAGAGAGAGAGAGAGAGTGAGTGAGTGAGTTTGAGACAGGGTCTAGGTCTGTAGTCCAGGCTGGTCCTCAACTAATTATGGAGCCCAGGCTGGCCTTGGACTCAGGGCAATCGTCCTGTCTCAGCCACCTGAGTGCTGGGATTACAGTGTGCGCCACTATGCCCAGCTTACATGGAGCTGGGAAATCAAACTCAGTACTTAGAGGTTGACTTAGCGTTTGCTAGGCGAGCACCTTAACCACTGAGCCATTTGTCCAGCCCATCGGCAATATATTTTAGAGGCCACTTCTTCTCATTCCCTGTGTGAAGGTGGTAGGGAGAGAGCCGTGTGGCATCCTTCCTTCCCTGGCACCGCCAATCTTGAGAGTCAAAAACAGCAGCAACAAGAACCTAGAGAAGGTGCTTTGCGTATTTCACAATCAAACAAGTAGAAAGCCAGTGTAAGCGGGGCCTGGAGGTGCAGGCCTGGAAGCCCAACACTCTGGGAGGCTGAGGCAGGAGGATCCCAAGTTCAAGCCCAGCCTGGGCAACTTACCAACTTAGTGATATCCTGTCCCAAAAGAAAGGGTCTGGAGATCTAGCTCAGTGTGATGACCCTGGCTGGATCTCAGTACCACAAAAAAGCAAACGAGCAAACAAAAAACCCCATGACAACTCAGGATACAGTGGATAAGCTCCTAGGAAGAAGGCCAGCGCCATCAGAAGCTCATGTATCGCAACGTGTCCCCTTGCCTCCCTCTGCGTTCCTCCCCAGAGTGACTGACATCAGCCTGGTTGTACCATGCTGAGGACCCGGAGTCCTCCTGTGGGTTATCGTGTCGTGATGACCTCAGCCATTTATGCTGAGCCTTCATCTCACCCCCAGGACTATTTATGCCCTGAGGAAGGTTGGGACCCAGGACAAGGTTGCCTGAGGTCTGAGCCCCTCTCCGTGTCCTCCCTGCCTAGGAGCTCCTCCCAAGATTTGACTGTTTAGGGATGCAGAGGGGGAGGGGATATAAATAACGACTAAGATGTAACAGGTGTGCGTACCAGTTCTCCACGTTGGAGGCAATGTATCTTAAACATGTGCTGGTAAAAATAATAATTATGGGGAAAGTTTTTAAAAATTAAAAAGCGAGGACAAATAGTTCAGGGCTGTATCTCAGCATTCTGGGGGCTGAGGCAGGCGACTGGCAAATTTGAGCCTAGTTTGGGAAGAATTTAGCAGTTTAACACCTTGTCTCAAAAAAAAAAAAAATTGGCTGGGGGAATTTGAGGACATAGCTCAGGGGTTAAAGCACTTGCCCTAGTAAGTTTAAGTCCCTAGGTTGGATTCCCTAGCACCACATAATCTGAGTATGGTGGCACATGCCTATAATCACAGAATTTGGGAGGCTAAGGCAGGATTGCCATGAGTTTGAGGCCAGCCTAAAATACATAATGACTTCCAACCTGGACTACAGAGCAAGAACCTGTCTCAAATACACACACACACACACACACACACACACACACACACACACACACACACACACGCACACAGCTGGCGATGCAGCTCAGTGTGAAATTCTTTGGGCTCAGTCTTCAGTACCATAAAATTAAAAGAGAAGAAACTCATGGGTGGATTTTGCCTTCAGGAAGATGACCGTGGCCTGCCCCTCACGCATCAGCCACCGTGAGCTCACCCACGGAACACAGTCTTGCCTCTTACTAACATGGCAGTGAGCGCAACAGCAAGGAGCTGTCTTGGCGTGGTGTCTTAGAGCCTCGAACTCTGGCTTTATATTTTACCAGAAGTGGAGTTTTGGGAAAGCCATTCAACTTGGCGTGGTTGTGCTTTCTGTGTCTGACAAATTGCACCAAGGCCGCTTTCCTCTCATCAGCCCTTCAAGAGGATTAAATAATGCAGGTAGAATCAGCCGTGCCGTCCCTGGCCGACAGCAGGTGGTCAGCTCACCAGGACGGCCGGGGTTTGTGACTGCGCATACAAACATGGATCATCGTGTGAATTGATTACCTAACTTATATGTCGTTGCTTAATTAAATGCAGCGTTTAGTTGTTATTGAGTAATTGCAGTGCATCTTAAAGTCGCTCTTCCTAGACCCCTTAGCTGTGACTCCGTTTCCTGGATATTGCTTACTTTATGTCCTGTATGAAGCATCTATATCCCACAAAAATAAAAATATCTGGTCTAATAAGATAGGATCATTCCCATTTTCTCTTTTTCCCTATTTTTATTAATGTACATATGCGATACATATTGGCTACTATCAGCTCAAGTATTTTATGCACACATATATCATCAGCATTATGAAGATAACCAGAAATGGCTTTGGCCCTAAAGATTAAAATCTGATTCCCTTCTTGAATTTTGATGCTTTCCTCCATTAGTGAAACCAGATAGCAGTGAAACACTGTTTCTTAAGTGAGTGGCAGTGTTTGTCTACTAGGTCAGAAATAGTGATAGTGGTCTTCCCAGCACCCTAGGACGTCTCCGGACGTGTTTTCCCTTGTCAGCCAACCCTGACTGCCCAGTGACCTGCTTATGTGAGAAAGTTTATTCTTAACAGCCATGGAAGGGCGCCTTGGATTTAGCATCAGAAATCTAGACATGCCTTCTGGCGCCACCGCTGGCAAGCTGCTCGTAATTTATGTTGAGGTTTGGTCTGTTTCCAAGGGAGGAGGATGGTCGTTTAACCTTTGGTAGCCTCTACTTCCTCATCTGTAAATGTTCAAGGACAAACGCAGTAAATGCATATTTCTCTTTGTGCATGACACTTACCAGTGTGAATTAGTTGTGTTGGGAGAATGAGAGCGGATGGAAAGGACAGAAAGAAGGTATTATGGCAGAGAAAGCCACGCGCCTGGCTGTGGAGGGGCTGGCGGTGTGGACAGAGCGCGGTGCTGGCGGTGTGGCCGAGCTCCCTGCCCTTTCTGCAGATGTCTCCTGAAGGCGAGTGGGGCCCTGTGTTAGGGGCAGGCTCGAGACTGCGCCAAGTGGGGTCAGAATCCACAGCAGCTCAGGATCTCGTATAGGCCGAGGGTCTTCGTCTCGCTGTCCTACTTCCCCCAGGCAGATGAAAAGCAGCTGTGATGACCAACACGTAATGCAGGAAACACTGTGTTCAGCCTTTCTCCATGTGACGTCGCAGCGCTGAAATCAAGTTGCTCATGTCTTGGTTGCTTGCCAGCATGCCCAAAGGTGAGAGCTGACATGGGGGTCACGGCTGCTCTGTCGATGAAGACTTCCTTGGCTTCCTGATCAAGCCGATGCCCGCTCCTTGTGGTGGAAAAGCTTGTAAATGCTGTGTCGTGTCTTCAAAATTAAGTATGTCTACTAAAATGAGCTGGTACATCATTTAAAAATCTTGCAGCTTGGTTGGTGACCGTTGTCGTTTGGATCTGGAGCGTCCCCCAAAAGTCTCATGTATTTAAATGTTATAGATTGTCTATGGAACCACGTGCTGTTGTGAGATGGGGGCCTAGTCTGGAGGGGTGGATTACAGGCATGTAAGTTGGATTAACGGCGTGTAGTGGGGGCTTACCATACCTTCCACACCTGGATCCAGGAGGGGATGATCCCTGGGATGAGACCTTGAAGGATTTATAACTGCTTCCTGCCTTCCTTGGACTACTGGTCTCAATTTGCCTTGACTTGGCTTCCTGTCTGTGATGTCGTGAGAAGCTGCCTCCTTCTCTGCCTCTGCTGTGTCCTTCCACTGCTGCCAGCCGCCCCTGAGTGGACTGTGACCTTCTGAAACTGTGAGCTAATGTAAACCTTTCCTCCCCTAAATGTATGGATGTCGGGTATTGAGTCAGAGCAACGGTAAAGTAACTGAGACAACAATGATGAAAAAGCAAAGAAAGTGCTTCTGGGTTTGCAAGTACCAAGTTCCATCTAAAATGATAAAAGTAGGATTTTGTTTTTGGTAACTGTGTGAAAGGTGTAAAGCCAAAGCTTCACCTGCAGAAAGCTTGCGCAGTTCGCTGGGGAGGCACCGTGTTACTGAGCTTGGGACTCAGGGGTCTTAGTTTCCGGGTCAGCTGAGTCCCAGCACCTTGGGAGCTTATGTGCACACATTTGCTGCTGGAGCTGATTTTTTGGTCAACTGAGACTAATAATTCCCTGTCCCACCACTCTTTCTTTGTGCTTTATGATACGAATATTCAGTAGCAGTGCTGATCATAGTAACATTGTACTAGCATTCACAAGAAAAAGAAAGGTTTCCAGAAAAAGTTTTATGCATATCAAATTTTAAAAAGTGCTTCAACTTTAAAATGCAATTCTATATTTTATGAAAAGCATTCCTGGAAAGTGTGCCATCTGAAAGTGTAAGTGTCTGTCATTTCAGGTCCCTTCTGGCATTGGTGTGAGGCTCTTTTCAGTGGCTAACGTCCGGGTGGACACTTCTTGGTGAGCCACCTCTCACGTGGCCTTGCGTTTTCACTTTGCAGAAACCAATTTAAAATATCCTCAGGCACCTTAACATGTAGACTTGAACATGGCAGTGGAGTATCGTGCATTTTCTCCATGTAAACATTGTGTGATGTTTAGATCACGTGAAATGTATTTATGTTCTCAAATTCCTATAATTTCTTTCTTGCTCGATTGCTCTTTTGTTTTCTTTCCTTCCTTCCTTCCTTCCTTCCTTCTTTCTTTCTTTCTTTCGAGACAGGGTCTCACTCTGTAGTCAGGTTGGTCCTGGACTTACTATGTAGTCCAGGCTGGCCTCAAACTCATGGCAATCCTTCTGCCTCAGCCTTGAGTCTTGGTATCTCAGGTGTGAGCCACCACTCCTGGGTAATATTTATGTGGTGCTGGAGGATCGAACCTGGAGCCTTGTACTTGCTAAGCAGGTGCTGTCACTGCTGCACCACCAGCCTATCTGCTACTTCTTACCTCCCTTCGCCCTCAAATGCAGTCCTCTCAGACTTGTCCCTTCTGTTTCTGGTCTCATCAGTTTCCCAGCTGATTAAGTGACTTTCCTTAGTCTGCAAACATGTTCTCTGTGCTCCTCAAAAACCCCTCTGTGATCGTAGGCACTCCTATTTGTTTTCTCCTTTCTACTAAAGCTCCTCCAGATAATTGCCCAGGCTGTTGTCCTCATATGCTCCAGGTCTGTTTTGAAAACTCATTGTAAGTTCCCCTGCCCTGTCTCCACTAACAGTGTTCTCACCGTGGCCCTGCTGTGCCAAATCTCAGCTCTCTGTTCTCTTGAGTTCAGCACATCCGTGGTACCCATGGCTGAGACCTCTGCTTTGCTGAACCCTGGTCTTGACTGGGCTTCCATGGCACTGGGCACTTCTTGCGGGTGGATGAGCACCTCAGAGCCCTCCTCCTCCAAGCCGTGGCTCACAACTCCCGGATCTGCCCAGTAAGCAAGTGTCCGTGGTGGGCTGTGTCTTACTATTATTTTTGAGACAGGGTCTTGCTCTGTCAGCCAAACTCATGGCAATCCTCCTGCCTCAGCCTAGCGAGGGCTGAGATAACAAGTATGTGCCACCACTACCTAAAGAACATGGTGTGACAGATAAGAGCTCTGGTCTCTTTTCCTGGAGAAGAAGTGCAGTGCTTTTTCTCATTGCCTGATACCTAGCAGAGCTGCCGAACTGAGTTCTTCCATGTTTTCCCGTGAGGCATCCGTCTTTTTGTTCATGGGTGGCAGACTTATTCTGGTCCTCACTTGCTGCAGGGGTATGGGCAGTCAGAGGGAGAGCTGATAATAGAATATCTGAAATTATGGGTTCTGAGGGAACCCACACACTTACTATTTGTCAAACAAGTAGAATATTTTAAAAATGTGAGCAGATGTATAATAGAAATTAGCAACATAAAAAACAAACACTTTTTATAGAAACATAATGGATTAGTATCTGGTTTTCTAGGTTATGACAGTTCAAAACCTATTCTCAAGATTGGGCTTAGAACATTGTTGAGACCTAGGATTTATCAGCACTGTCCCATTTGTATTTTAATAGCAAACAATACAAAGAATTGTGTCTTACAACTTTTTTGCCCAGATCCAAATGTTGTTCCAGGCTAGGCCTTTTTAGCCATTTTCCCCCATCGGGGCCCTTTGAGGTCATTTACTTTTCAGTGACAGACAGTCTTTTCCCGAGTTTCTGCCCTAACTGTTTTCTGTCCTTGTAGCAGCCTAATCAGACATACTCATTGTATTTGGATTGGGGTTTTTAATTTTAGCATGTTCTCAGATTCTCTAGGTGTTTCACTTTCCATCTGATCCTTGTAAAAGATTACACATTTGCAACGCGCTCGGGCTGTGGCTCTTATCACATCATTGTGGCTCCATCCAGGGCCTCAGTTTGGTAAAAGAGGTACTTCTTAATTTTTGGATTTCTTTTTGCTTTTGTTCCCCCCCCCCTCCCCTTTCCTGAACCTAGGAACAAAAGTTCACTTTCACAGCCTATTTTTTTTTTTCTGCAGATGTCCCTAGTGCGCAGCCCCAACAACAGGTCCGCTCCCCACTTCCTTTGGTCCAGTTACTAGGACAGGGAAGGTCACCAGGCCAAGGAAACTTAGTATCCGTTGTTGTCTCCTTGGTTTCTCAATCTGTCCCAGGGCGTTGGGGGACAGATGGAGGGAGTATTTTCGAGGACTTGAGCATTTCATTGGGAAAAGCAAGCAGCCAGGCATCACCTTTGCCATGTTGAGTAGTAGGTTCGGAGGAGCAGCCTGGCCGGAAGGCCCAGCTTCTAGGCAGGTCTTTTCTGTGCAGCTGGATGAGCGGCGCCCACGTGTGGATGCGTTTAGTGAGTACTCGCCGGCCTTTACGTCAGCCAACGCTCGTGGCTTCACAAATATTTAATCACTTGATTCTCTCAGCAACTTTAGGAAGAAGGTTCTGTTTACATCCCGTGTCAAGATGAGGCAACTGAGGCAAAAAGGGCAGAAGTTGACAAGCCAGGATGAAATTCAAACCAAGGCGGTCAGGCTGCAAGCTGAACCTGTGGTGAGCTGAGCTGTGCTGGACTGTGCCGAGCTGCTGTGTTCCCCAAGTGGATTTTCACCTCCCCAGACGTGAATGGCATGATTTAGGCAACCCTGCTCCCAACCCCCAGGGCCTTGCTCGATCCTTGGTCAGCATCCAATGAATGTTTGTTCAGTTTAGAGCTGAGTAAAGAGTGAATGCAGTAATAAGTGGGTTTCTCAAAATCTGAAACAGGCAGGCACCGAGGCAGATTCCTCTGAGGGGCAGGGGGTACTCTTCTTCTGGAATTCCTGTTGGCCCAGCTGCTGAGGGGTGAATAATCCCACCAGGAAGCTTTGGAGTTTGCATTTCCCACTCTAGAAGAATTATCTTGATTTCACTAATAGATATTTAATGATAGAATTTCTTGACAAAATTTTTTGATCGTAGAAAAATAACATGGCATTTGCCATAATAACTATTTCTAACTACTGTTTCTAAGTACAGTAGCGTTCAGCACATTTGTGTCATGCAACTGGTCTCTGCAACCCTTTTCATCTTCCAAAACCGAACCTGTAACAGTTAAACAGCCTCCGCTGTCTCTTCTCCCTGGCAACCACCACCTTTGTTCTTCCATCTGCCTGTGGACATTTGGGCTGCTGCCATCGTTTCACTGCTGTTGTGAATTTGGGCCCACAAACGGCCCTTTGAGATCCTACTTCCTATTCTTTTGGGTCTGTACCTGGAAGTGGAATTGTCGGCTCATATAGTAACTCTATTTTTAATTCTTTTTGTAGAATACCATACCATTTTCTGTAACAGCTGCATCATTTAACAAAGGTGCATCAAGAGTTCACTTTTCTGTATCCTCATAATCATGCATTCTTTTCTTTTTTGTGAGGGCAGGTAGTCACGCCTATGGTACAGGGTGGCACCTCGCTGGGGTTTGGCTGGTGTTCGTTTCTTCAATGATTAGTGAAATTAAGCATCTTTTCATCTGTTTGTGGCTTGTTATTGGCTATTCTTCTTTGGAAAAACATGTTCCATATTTGTATGTTTTAAAATAAAAAGTTACCTTGGTAAAAAGTCAAAATGCAACATACATGTGATGGCTATTATAGTTAATATTTATTTACCATTTCTACAACTCAGTGTCCTTTTAACTTATTCTACATATGCTTGATGACGGTGGTAGTTGACTCTTTTGCCATGATCAAGAAATTGCATGTAGAATCATATTTTCTGTAACTTCAACTTCAAGCTTAGGCAGTATCGTGTGTGGAATGAGTAAAACATTCTTCATACTTTGGTAGATGTTCTTAAAGTTCATTTGTGATTCTTAAAACCAGAAAACTCTTGAAGAAATTTTAAAATTAAGAAAGTCATTCTGTCTTGCTAAGTTTCCCTCTATCATACCTGTCTTGGATATAGAAACTCAGTTGAGAGTAGCTACTGATTAGTCCCTGGTTATACTTTGTGACGTATACAAGTATCAATGATGATAATCCAGTAGAAGTGTGATATTTTTAAAAGTGTGTATTCAAGGATGCTCTCTGAGAGCAACTCACCACGTGTAGACATAGTGTCATGTGGAAGTCAGCCAGTGTAGACATCATTTGCTACAATTATATTTAAAAGCTTCTTACAGATGGATGTCTACGGAGCTAGCATCTTTTGTTTTGTTTTTGTTAGTGTTTTTATTGTAAAATACACAAAACATAAAATTTATCATTTTAACAATTTTAAGTGTATGTTTCAGTGGTATAAAGTATACTTCTGTCAACACAACCTCTAGAACTTTTCCCTTTAATTATTATTTTCATTAGTATATGCTTGTGACCCATAATAATTACATTTGTCCTGGAGAATTGGTGCACCTGTATAGCATCTGTGTCGTTGGCATGTTTCCTTCCTCCCACACCTTCCACCCACCACTCATCCTTGGATCCCCTTCCCACCTCTGCTAAGTCTAACATCTTTTTTTTTAGTAAAAGCAAAGTAACACAGTGAATTATCTTTTAATGCAGCTCTGAGGAGGTTATGGAATCTTAGAGGTGGAAATTTTCAGTCTTTTTACTCTTGCAGTGTAATGAAGCAAGCTATTTTTCCATAAAGTATAACAAAACTTTCCACCTGAAGGGAATGTGATTTTGACGTCTATGGTAGATTCTGACTGTACAGGTTTTAGGGCAAAGTATTTCAAACTTGTGCGTTGCTCATGCAGATATAACAAAAATCTCCCAAGACAGTTGATAATGTGAAGTGAATATTTTAATACCCTGTATTGAGCACTAAAAAATTTAACAGTTGGAACCAAAACCTTAGAAGATCCTTCGAATAAGGGTTGAATTAGGAAAAGTCAATTATCAGACTGAAAGTAATGTCATCTTGTGCTATTACTTGCGAACCACAGTCTTAGAGAAATATTTCTGTTGTATTACTTTTATCCAGCCAATATCAATTGAGGGCCACTGTGTGTTGGGGTTGACAATAAATGTATATTATAGTAATTTAAATAATTTTGTGATCCAGACTGTGGGCTGAAGATAATGATAGAATGATTGTTATATGATAAAAAGGATTCAACGATAAAAGTACTTCAAATTGAAAACACCATTTTCTGCCTTCTATACTGTTGTTGGGACAAATTATGCTCTTGAATGATTGGTAAGAGTTCTTAATTTTGGTTTTCATATCTAAGTGCATAATGTACACTGACATACGTAGTTTGGGTGACCTGGTTGTGGCTAATGAAGGCTTTCAGTGGCATTGTCTGGGGCTAATAGTCTCCTGCATATTTTATTTTGATATCATTGCAAGAATAAATTTTAGTGCTTTTCCTTGTCTACTATGTCATCAATTAAGGAAGAGAGGTTCAATTCACTTACAGAGCAACTTTAAAATATGTTTACAGTTCCCACAGCTACTGACATATTTCATGTAAATTTACAGGCTCACATCTTTTTTAGAAAATTATTTTTAATGGAATGCAAAATTTTCACTGGAATCGTAAGGCACTGATATTAATATTGGGAGTTTTCTTGTACCCAGAAACACAGGCAATTAGGTATTTATGCATCTAACTGGACGATGGCTTATTTAACCTGGTGAAGTGCAAACTTAGATCCAAGCTGAAAGCCTGCCCTGTCCAGTCTGGGGGCCAGTGGGAGAATGAGGTGGGAGAATGGTGCAAGGGGACATGAGCCTTGCTCCATTGTGGGGGACTAGTGAGGACACAGTGGGGGGACAATGCGGTAGGACATGAGCCCTGCTTCATTTCTGGGTATTTTTGAGCCTCAGATTCTAATCCTCCAGTTTGGGTCAGCCAGGCAACAATCACTGAGCGGTCACTCATGACTGGGACCCTCATCTTATGCAATATCAATGAGTATTTATTGAAATGTGGAGCTATGGTTTCCCTTTGAAGAGTGTGCATTTGTGTTGAGCATATGAGATGGGCGTAATCTTGGCTGTTTGAAATCTGCCTAGGAAATTTTGTTGCTGGTCAGCTGGATGGCTGGGCCAATTTCCAGAGCATCAGTCATGTAGGATTCAGATGAAGGCAGGTGTCCAGCGTGGTAACGATAAAAGTGAAGAAGGTGGGAGTGTAAGTGTACAATAAAAGGACTCCTAGAATGCTGGGGCTGGTAGCAAGAGCCTGTCATCCCAGCATTTGGGGGGCCAAGGCAGGAAGATTGCAAGTTCAAGCCTAGCCTGGGCCACTTAATCACTTAGTGAGATCCTGTCTCAGAATCAAAAGTTGAAGATGGGTCGTGATGTAGCTTAGTGGGAAGGCCCTGAGCTGGATCCCTAGAATTAAAAACCAACCAACTGGACAGCCAAATAAGCCAAACACTTAGAAACAATACTCTGACCATTGCGACGGCTACGGGAATGGCTCTGGTCTTTGGTACCTTGGAGAGCTCCCACAACTTCTAATTTTGATACTGTTAGATTTCTGAAGATTTTGGTCCTCCAGCCAGCCGTAGGCCTACCTGGTTCGTCTGTCATTGTGGTGGGACTAAAATGTAATGAATACAACTGTCCTTCAGTTTGCTGCTGTGGTGTGGGGACATCACCTTCGTCCTGCTAGAATTTTGCCCCTCGCACTGGATCATGAGTAGTATTTTTGAGTTCTTCAAAGGTTCTTCTGCACTGAAAGAAACAGAGGCTCGTTATCCCTGTTGCCATACAGTGTTGTCACATCCTCTGTCCTGAAGAAGGAACATCTTTTGGCTGAGGCAGGAGAAGTGTTGCCAAGGACCAGGTGGTGCACACTGAGTTCCAGTGAGGACAATTAGTCAGAGGAACAATAAACGGTACACGTGTGTAGAGAAGCAACTCCGCATGGGGAGCTACGGTACTGGTGACCGCTTCCACACAACAGCTGGCCCCAGAGTTGGGGATGTGCTCACACGGCCTTGAAGAAGGGAGAGGGAACTCTGAGGTGGGGAAAAGGGTGAGACTCAACACTCTGCTGTGAGAGGAAAGTGGTCAGGAAGCGGGGTCTGGATCTTTAAATAGTATCTGACTCACGCGAGGGAGAAGCAGCATGCACCGACACGAGACAATGACTAGTTGCATAGTAGAAAGAGTAGTTAGCTATAGTGCAAGCGTAATGGTGCTTAAGAGAGAGGGTCTGAGGAATACAGGCTGAGGCCTGATAGGGCTAGTGAGGATGCTGAGTGGTCTGCGTTCTGCACTGTTTCGTAGACTTCGTTGATACATGATGTATATGCTCACCTGAAGAATTGAACCCTTGCGTGTTGCCTATGATCTAATCCTTTTATGGAAAGAAAAATCCAAGAAGCATAAAGCACGTGAGATCTTAATTATATGTATTTTGGTGGTTAATCATATGGACTTATTTCTGTCCCACGGGCCGTCTTCCCCTGTTGGCCACAAGCCTGTGGCCTCTTGGCTTCAGGACTCTCCGCTCTGAGTGTCTCTCCATATGAGGATGCTCTGTTAACATTGAGTAGACTTACTGCTACTTGCAAAGAGTCCCAGAGGATACAAAAATAACTGGTAGTAGCTACAAATTAAGAATAAACAATATTCTCAGTAGTATTTAATTAGCTTTTTGCCAAGACATTTCTAGCCTCAAAGTATCTTGGAATTGGAAAGACTTCCAGGATCACCTCACTTACTGCACCTCCGGTCAGGTAGCCATAACTCCTGCAGCCCAGCCAGACTCTTTTTCAGAGATAAGAAAATCACTCTTCATGAGCTCACTGTGGGCCACCTTTAATAGTCGGGAGCCTCTTTCCTTGAGCTCGGATCTGTTCTTGCAGTTTTAAGTGTCTTGTTCCAGTTTGTTTTGGAGGAAGCTACCCAGCTGGGTGAGTTTGCAAGTTGTCTCAACAAGATGTTTTGGATATATCACTCATGGAAGGCATTTCCTCAGTCCAACACAGGATAAAATTATGGATGAGGTTATGATATTTTCCCTTAGTGGGAGAGATAAATATTTAATAAATGCTTCCTTTGTGTCAGTGGATGAATGGGGGGGGGGACAAATCATGCATTATCCCTTTTGTCCCCAAGAAGGGGTGAGTCTTGACACATAGAGGAACTTGGTGTGTTCCTTAGTGAATAAGGAATGTGAGGTGTATGTTCCTACCCTAATATTTTATAGAATGGTGATACATTCCTTCTTGCATATCTCGTTGGTATAAAAGACCAGTATTTATGTACTTATTTTCAAGTTAGTGCAAGAGTTACTGAACTTAGGTATTGTGTCAGTTACTTTTTGTTGCTGTGACTCAGTACCCGAAATCCACACACTTAGGGGAGGAAAGATTTATTTTAGCTCACGGTTTCAGAAGGTCACTGTCCACTCAGGGGCAGCCAGCAGCAGTGGAAGCACATGGCAGAGGCAGAGGTGGGGGCAGCTTCTCATGACATCACAAACAGGAAGCCAGGTCACATCAAGTCCAGTCTCTCCCCAGAGGAAAAGCTGTAGCAGTGTTTCTTCTCCCTTCCGTTTATACGGTTTGAGTTCCCAGTTGGGCCTCCCACACCCCTGTGGGTGCTCTTCCCCCATTCACTGGCCCACAAATCACTCACATTCTAATCCAGGCTGGTTCCTAATTACCTCAAGTTGACATATCTCTGCAATGGTCACGAGGATTACACTTGTAAATCAGACATCTAAGATAGTTTACAACACACATACATACATTTCAACAGTTCATTCCCACATTTCACATAAAGTGACATCCAGATTTAGACCTTTATTATTCATTCAGATCCTCAGCCTGTGTCAAAAAGCAACATTTTGGTTGTTACCAGTCTCTGGGTCAACTGGGGCCAAGTGGTTTGCAGTACAGCAGCAGCATTTAAGATGTGGCTCAGTAACATACTAGATCTCACTGAATTTTTTTTTTTTTGAGATGATATTGCAAATTTTAGAGGGCTTCAAGGAGGGATGGGGTGAAGTTGGCGCCTGCCCCTCCGTGTGCTTCTGACAGGCCCACCCAGTAGGAGAACCAGGCCCAGCAGTGGCCCGGAGAGTCTGATCAGAAGTGGCGCCTGGGAAGCCACCATCTCAATCACCCGTTCGCTCCGCAGGAATCCCAGTGGGGGAAAATCTGGGATTTGTTACGAATCAATATTTTTAAAGAACACAGTGGGACAAAGGTCATAGTTAAAGGTCAAAGGTCTCGCATAGGGGAGCGAGAAAGCAAACAAAGCTTTTCTGCACCTTCCTTCCCATGGTCCCACTCTGTGCCACCCTGGATCAGCCCAGCACCGCGCTGTGACATCAGCAGGCTAGACTCAGCTGTTGACCTCAACCCGCCCTGCTCCAATTCACGGTGCATTGGTTACCGTGTTGCTTTGACTCGCCAGAGCCCAGCAAGCGAACGTGTCTGTATTCTCTTGAAACACTCAAGTCTCCTCCAGACCCAGGAGCTTTATGCCTTCAGTTCTGTTGGAAGCCCTTAAAAATTTATATTATTAAGTCTCAAATGTGGGCATGCAAATTCATCTTTTTGTTCACTCTGGAGGAATCTCCTCAGATATGTGCATTTCCTAGTGTAAGTTTTCAGTGCTTTACTTTTTTCTTCCTTGTCAATGGACTGTTTTCGCTGTCCTTCTTGGTCAGAACTGCAGCGAAGAGGAAGAATTTTTAAAGGTCCATCCCTTTTGGTGAATATTGCCTTATGAATAAAGGTGGAAATACAAGTCGAGTTGTTCTCTTTTGCCAGCTAGGGAATTCCCTTGAAGATCCAGGGTAACCCTTCCTCCAGGGTGTAGGATCCTGTCACAAGGTCATGATGTGACAGACCATGATGACATGGCCTGTGCTCATGACAGCCCTTTCTGCATGGCCCAGCCTAGCCCTCAACGGGGGCAGAGTCTAGGCGTGCGCATGTGACCAGCCCTTCTCTTGTTCTGGCTGTCCTGATATGTGTCCCTAGGGCGGTCAGGCAGTGCACTGCAGCTTTTGGCAACACACCCAGGCTTGGAGTCCCTTGATCTCCCTGTACAGCCCAAATCTATTAGCTATGGAAATCTGGAAAATTGTGTTCAGTTTCTTTATGTTGTGTTTCCCAAGCTGTACCATGGGGCTCACGCTAGTACACCATTAGAGTTGTTTTGAATATTATACAAATTAATTCATAACGTGTGCTTGGGACTCGGCTTGTGTGTCATAAATACTGTGTGTTTTCTGGTACCAATATTCACACACAGCGCCCAGCGTCGTTCCTGGCATCTTGTGTGCGTGCCCTAAGCATAAGTGGCCATTCTTCCTGCCAGGGCCTCCGTGGCAGCTGCCCAAAGCCTTATTTCGGACTTTGGTCACGCAATACGTCCCGCTCTTCACTTCAGTGAGCACAGCCACAAGGCGGGTCTGGCCAGCGGCTCAGAGGAAGGGACGCTTGGCCTCAGCCCGGGAAAGGCTGTGCACAGTTCTGGCGCAGGAAACCCGCTGTGTCCAGGGCTGCTTTGCTAGCCCTGTTAGCTCGCGCCCAGGGCTGCTGTGGAAGTGCGGATCCAAGATCTTGCTCTCCTTCTTAGCTTTTACCCACTTCTCTTTCTAACCCAGTAAAATTCAAAACTGTGCGATTAGCGCGCCTCTTGCTCTAAGTGGTAGCTTGTAATTTAACAAAGGAGGATTTCAACAGGAACATTCTGCCATAAGTATGATTTACATGGCACATAACTTAGAGTGAGGATTTTTTCCAATTTGCCTTTGTTAAATATGTGTTTCAGATTTAATACTTGAAACCTTGACTTTTTCTCTGTTCAGCTACAATAAGCAACCCTGATAGTGGTTCGCATGTAACATTCATAAAAGTTTCTTTTACTTTTTTGATATGAGATGCAAATCCTTTGTTACCATAATAATAACTCCACTGAGCAAATTTCTTGTTGTAATCAGCAAGACATAATAATTTTCCCTACGCCTAGACGTGAATTCATGAAACACTTGACCTCTCTAATGTAGGGTAGATTTGATTTCACATAATCTTTAATTTGTAATGGCCACTTTGAGCATCTTTTCTCAGTGACCACAAGGCAACAGTGACAGACACAAGTCTTTCTAAGCTGTGTCCGTTGACTTGCCCCTCCTGCATGGCTGGTCCTAATCTCAGAAGACTTTGAGGGATGAAGCCATCGAAAAGTGCTAATCACACGATTGATGTTCAAAACTGAGCTTCTGATGTCAAAGGAGATGTTTGCGGTTATTTAACAGGCGATAAGAATTGACTGGAAAACTGTACAGAGAGGATCAACATTCTGTCTTTGAGGATTAATGACGACGTGACTGCAGTGATACTCTGCCCCCAAGCTCCTACTTTCCATGGGATTCCTTCTTGGAGAAGGGCCATGGTGGGAGGCAGAGGAGGGCAGATGGCCCAGAAGGACAGGGCTTTTCTGTCCCAATCAAGGTTTTGCAAGAAGGAGGCAAGCTCCTGTGGATGAAGATCAGGAGCAGCACACCCAAAATGGAAACTCAGTAGTGGACCAGGCCAGCCACCTCAGGGCTCTGGGAGGCTGAGGCAGGGGGACTGCGAGTTTGAGTTCCACTCCGGCAACCTAGCAAGGCCCTGTTTCAAATAAGCAATGAAAGGGCCTGGGTATGTAGCTCAGAGTAAAGGTCCTTGGTTCAATCCTCAGTACTATAAAAAGAAAAGAAAAAAAAAATATATATATATATAATGAAATTTATGGTTTCTCAAATTGACATTTTTTGAATTAATAACGTGGGAGGGAAATGACATATTCCAGTGACCCATATATTTGTTTTTTGTGTGTATGTGTGGTGGTGGGAGGTTTTCCAGAATTGGGCAGCAGCCGGCAGGTTAATTAGACAGCCCTTGTTTTCATTTTTAATTATTGATTTGCTGCCTGTAAGGTTCATTTTCTATTAATGTGGAGGTGGAATTGTGTGTGTGTGTGTGTGTGTGTGTGTGTGTGTGTGTTTTCCCCATGATCTTTAGCTCTTGACGAGCCCATATGGTTCTGGTGCTTATAGTTCTTCAATAATTCAAGGTTATCTTAGAAAAAAAATTCATCAAGTTTTGAAAATCTAGATCTAGATGTTTCCTCAAGTTGGCTTGCCTAGCAGAAGTGTGATTTCTCTATGACCCCCTAACTTTCTCTCTACCTCTTGTGGCCCTAGCTTCTTAAGTTTTGAGACAGGGTCTTGCTGAGTTGGTAAACTGTTCAGGCTGGGCTTGAACTTGCGGTTCTCCAGCCTCAGCCTTCCAGCGTGCTGGGATGACAGGCCTCGCTACCATGCCCGCTCAGGCTCTGAGTTGAGTGCACTGGCACTGGTGACAAAGTGATCAGTAGTTTGTAGTTCAGGCTCAGCTCAGGGCTGAGCCAGCCTCGATCATCAAGTAGCCCTGTCACTTTGAGTAAGTGGCACCATGTTAGTAAGGTTTCCCTTTGGCAAGAACTGGGATTAAAAAATAGTGCCCATGTCATGAAACTGATTGAGGGTTGGAGAATGTGAATGATGTGCTTACCACTTACTGTTCCCAATGTCAATGTTTCATAATCTGTTCTGAGACATTCGTTCAGAAGGTCGTGATAAACCTTGGCAGTAGGGTGAAGTGGTGCAGACAATGCTATATTGAGGGCACCATGACTTTTTTGATGAAAACCCCAAATATTTCAAGTTATAATTCTCAGATACATTATCGATGCTTCCTCCCCCATTTTATTGATATGTATAAGTGCAAAACTTAAAGTTTACGTTGATCTTGAGTATTTTGTGCACATACATATCATGGCAAAGTTACAGATCCTTTCCCTCTCTTCTTTTGACCCTCCCCTATGGAAGATTCTCAAAAGACTGGAAATATCCCCTTTGATCCAGCAATACCTCTTCTGGGAATATTCCCAAAAGAGTTAAAAACAACACATAACAGAGGTACATGTACACCCATGTTCATAGCAGCACAACTAACAATAGCTAAAATGTGGAAGACATCAAAATACCCATCAACAGATCAATGGATGCTTTTTAAAAAAAATTTTAAGACTTACTTAAAGAAAGACCAAAAAATGCAACTGTTTTAAATAATAAATTGCAAATTTGCCATTCAGATACTGTGCTGGGGGAATCTTCAGGATATAGTACGATCTCCTTTGTGTACGTGTATTCAAGATGATCTTGCAGGGATGAGGTGGCCAGCCTTCTCTTCCCAGGTACAGGCACACGATTTTGCTTGGGGCAGACTCACTAACATGAAACTCTTTAACACCGCCACATCATTTAATTCCTAAGAAGAACATTGCCTTTATGAGGCAGGAGGATCGCAAATTCAAGCCCAGCTTGGGCAATTCAGTGACGTAGTAAGACTCTGTTTCAGACTCAAAGATTAAAACATGGGCAGGGCTGGAGCTCAGTGTGGAGGCCTGGGCTCAATCTCCAGCGCCCTTCTGTCTCCCCCTCAAAAAGGCACCTATTTTGCTTCTTTTTTCCCCTCTATTCTTCAATCCTGTTGCTGTTTCTACTCAGTGCCAACCATTGTATTTATTTAGGATGGCAAAAGTAAACCGACTACCACAGCCCCTTGGCACAGCAGGTCCTGGCTTCTGTGCCTTCTCTGCTGGACTGTCTTTTAGTCTCTGTATTAGTCTGGGTTCTTTCAAAAGGGATAGTTTACAGAAATCATAGCAAAAAGGATCTATTCAGAAGGCTTACAAATTCGAGGATAGAGAGAGTCCAAGATGGTGGCCTGCAGGTGCAAGAGCTGGAGTGGCCAATGGGGCCCAGCTGTGAGGTAGAACTCCCATCTGGGACTGCAGGACAACTGTGGGAGTTTGCTGTGGATCTCGGTTGTTTGAAGAAAATGGCAAAGATCAGCAACTGAAGGTCAGCGATGGGCAGACAGGGCCAGTCGAGACTGGAGCGAATCTGTGATGAAGATCTGTGGCGTGCAGCAAGTCGGTGTCTGTACACAATTGTGAAGGTGAGAACTTTCCCAGCGGAAGAAGCTGTGACAATATGTCTTTGTCTTTCTTTTTATACAGCTTGAGTTCCAGTTGGCCCTCCCACATCCGGTGGGTGCTCTTCCCTCATTGGCCGGCCCACAAATCACTCACACTCTAATCCAGGCTGGTTCTCTAACCCTAATCTAGGTGTGGTTTCTGATTGCCTCAAGTTGACATAATCTCTCCAATGGTCACAGTCTCCATGCAATTGAACTTTGCGGCTGACGTACCAGCTGAGGGATTTAGGTAAAGGTGACCTCTGTGCCAGCCTCAGCACAGAGGACCCAGGGTGTGAGACTCTTGTTCTTTCTCTGTCCATCAAACCAGTATCCTCTCGCAGGGTCCCTGCCACTTGCTGCCCGGCGGGCCCTTGTTGTCTGGCTTGCCACATGGCCACAGGCTTGACTGCTGCACGAGTCTGAGAGAAGCCAGGAATGATGGCACATGCCTGTAATCTCCGCACTCTGGGAGGCTGAGGCAGGAAGATTGTGAGTATAAGCCTAGCCGGGGCAAACCAGTGAGAGTCTGTTTAAAAAAAAAAAAAAAGGAAAGGAAAGGACTGAGGATGTGGTTCAGTGGAAAGGCTGGTTCAACAGCCGGGGAGCTCAGTGACAGATTTGCTTTAAGTTTCAGTCCAGACTTGAGTTTGTTGAATGCACTAAAAAGCGTCTGCTAAAATTTCACATACATATGTACGTATAATGCGTGTGTGTGTCTGTGTGTCTCTCCGTCTCTCCTCTCTCTCTGTCTCTCTCTCTCTCTCGATATATATATATATATATAATTTGCACTCTGCTAAGTAGTGTACTTGAGGGCACATTTTGGTTGTATTGAAACCCTAGCTGGAATGTGTTAGACACTAGCTGAAAGCAAGACTTAGGCAAGAAGCCAGAGAGGACGGACGTGTCACACACGAGAAGACAGGAGGACCGAATGGAAAACCGGGGTCGGGGCTGAAGAAAAGTGCGAACGTCTGTCTGTCTCCCCCTGCCTTGTGTGACTTGGCCCCAGCCCTCCATTCAGATCATCCTGTACTTGCTGGAGTAGCTATTAATATTAGACTTGTGGTTAATTAGCATTTCAAAGAGAGAGAGAGACAATGGGTGATGGCGCTGTGAGTCACCCACTCCCAATGAGTGACAGCTTGACTAACCTAGTGACACAGGTCCCGGCCCCAGCCCTCCCTGCGCTTTCTTTCCCAGCATTCCCTCCCTCCCTGAGGCTCCCCGTGCCGACTTCCCCTCTCCCTGGTTCCATGTCTGAGCCCGTTGTCGCCCTACTGTCTGTTCCTGTAGTTCTCCCAACCCGGTAGTGCTCTCCCTCTCTGTCCACTCTAACTGTTTTGCATACCCTTAACTCCAACCTGCACATACCATGGATTTTGAATTGCGTGTTTAAAACATTAATTGTACTTATGTAATTATAAGATCATCCACTTTAGTTTCCTAACAAGAAAGTTGGAAGTTTAAAATTTCACTTTCCACTTTCCAAATTCCTCTTTGGCCTCTAGGTAAGAGTGTATCAGCAGAAAAAGGACCATCAGCTTTAATTTAAGCTGTTTTTAATTGTTATTAGACAATACATTTTAGTTATACATGGTGTCTCGCAATGTCGCCGGTTGTCTGTCCTGTCATTTTCTGTCACCAGGTTTCCTCATCTGACGTAACTACAGAAGCCATTGTTTGACACAGATTCCAAACATTAAAAAGATAGAAAAAAAGAGAGAAATTTATAGTCTGTCCTGGAAAAATTCTGCACAAGCCTCAGGCTGTATATATCCATTACGTTCATTTAAGTCTTGGCTTTTGTTCTGTCTTTCTCTATGCTCTGGAGGATCTTTGATTCCGTGCCCAGACTCCAGCCTTCTTCCCAACTGGCGTGGCCGTGTGCAGAGCTGCTCCGTTGGGGAAGGGACCCGGCTTCTTGGGGTTCCTCCCTCTGCGCTGCACCATCTATGCTATCTCAGGCATACAGTTTTGATCTGGCCATTCATTATCTCCCAGGAAGTCCCCCAACCTGGACCAGCTTGGCCACTTCCTTCTGCTAATGTGACCCTCCCCGTCACAGAGGCCCAGGGGTGGGAAGGTCCCATCTCGCCTACCAGGCACCATCTCATCTCCTCCGGTCTCGCCTCCACTGAGAGCAGCTGCCCGTCTCCTTGGGCTCCTTGGGACACTCACTCCCTGTCCCCCATTTGATTCCGAGTCTTTCAGTGTTTCTCTGCTTTATATTCATGTGTAGCTTAGAACATTTTTCACTGTTCATTGTAACCAGAAGCTAAACTGAAAGCGGAACTGTAGCTGAATTCACTGTAGGCTAACTTTCAACAATTCAAGTATTATCCTGAGGTTTGAGCGGCAGCAGAAGTTGCCGATGGGACATGTTTTTATCATCCGGGGAAAGACGACTATTGGTCTGAATAATGGTAGTAGAAATGGAGCAGGAAGTATTGAGGTCTCGTGGTCTCCCACACTTCTGTCTCCCCTGTGTGGTGACCAGCGAAGGGGTCACCACAGTAAGCATCTGTGTGGGAAATTTCTAGAAATTTGAAAGAGTTTCCTATCTTGAGTAGGGGAAAAAAAATTTTTTTTTCGTTGCTGAGAATGCCAGGGCTCAGAGGACATTAATGAAATACAACTCCTCCTTGTGGGTATGGGGCAAGAGTCGAGCAGGATGTGGGCACCGTGTAAAATTCATCATGTGGCCATTTCATTGGTTGGATATGAAAAGAAAAGATTGACTTAGTTGTTTCTGCCTTCTGCTAGTTATTGCAGTAGGTTTTGAAGTTATAGTGATTAATAGAAACAAAAAAGATAAAATAGATTTCTATGTAGACATTTGTTGGATAATCACACAAGATTATAGTGGCACATTTCACCATAGCTAACCTGCAGACACAGCTAACGACTCATCAACAGATAAATAAAGGAAATGTGGTATACATACACAATGGAGTATTACTCAGCCATAAAGAAGAACAAACTCATGATGTTTGCAGGAAAATGGATGGACCTGGAGACCGCTAAGTTAAACAAAATACACCCGTCTCAGAAAGTTCCACGTTGCATATTATCTCTTATGTGAACAATCTGAAGAGAAATGGATGAAAAATAAAATGAAGCAGAGATGATAGGGAAGTAGAAGGTAGAGGCGGGAGGGGGTCAGGGAGAGCGATGAGGGGTGTCAGCGTCACAGGTTTTCATGGCTGGGGTCTGTGGAATCAGAAATGAGCAGATAACATTGACCTAAAATTGAAAATGAGAGTGACAAGGAAGAATTGTGTTGTTGTTGGTTTTAAGATTGACAACTATTGGTCTCCTTAAAAGGCCTGGATGGATTTGAGATTTTTTTTTTTTTTTTTTTGAGACACTCTGTAGTCTGGGCTGGTCCTGAACTCACTGTGTAACCCAGGCTGTCCTTTAACACACAGCAATCCTCCAGCTCCAGCCTCCTGAGAGCCAGGATTATAGATGTGTGCCACCATGCTTGACTGAGTTTTATGTGGCTTGGGACCCTGCACATGAGAGTCAGGGGCTCTGACCACTGAGCAAGGGTCCTTCAAGTGTAAAGAGGAGTGAGCACCTAGGGAGCAGGTGGAGAAGGAGAGGTGGGGGGAAGTCCAGGTGCGGCTGAGATGGTTTGGGAAGGCGGCCCTCAGACAGTCACAGAGGGGTGACAGTCTTGCCTCGAGAGTGGTGGCCACACGTTGTTGGGCAGTTGGAGTAGAAAGGAGCTACCACCAAAGCCAGGAGGGTGGTGGCCCCACAGACGCGGGTGTGGGGGAATAAGGCCAGGAATCAACATCACTTAGTGTCCAGGGGGGAAAATGTCCTGTGTGTGTTTTCTGATTTGGGGGATGTCTTTTCATGGTTCCTTAAAAAATGGAGTTATGCACGAATATCTCCAAAGTTGTCTGCTCAGTCAGATCTTACCCTGTTCTCTCAGAATTACTGTGACTCCCCCAGAATCCCACAGAATTCTATTTCTAGCTCTGTTAGCACACTCTATAAACCAATTAATTATTTATGTCCTTGTTCCCTGAATAAAACCGTGAACTTCCCGAGGGCTAGGAGAGCTGTTATTTATTTTACATGGGGCAGAATTTGGAAAATGCTGGCCATGTGTGCCTGTGGATATTGTAAGGGCTTGAGTACCAAAATGGCCAGAATTCTTTTTTAAAAAATATTTCCCCCAGGTGGTCTGGCATGTTGCATAGCTTTTTAGTGTGTCTTCAAGTTAAAGACCCAGATGTTGTTGCAATCAGGTGCATGTCCATACGCAGAGAGATTGGTAGCTTTTCACGAAATTGAGTGGCAATGGATTTACTTCACAGTATTACTATTTGGTTTTTAGCAAGGTGCACACCAAAGAATATTTTTTTTTGTGTTTCCATTCTTAGCATCTAGTTGCAGGTTAGGAGATCTACTTTTATGTATTCAGTTTCTTATTCTGTCGGACTGTCTCTGACTCTATGACCATCCCCAATCACATATACATACCTAGATGTACTCTAAAGCTGGATAGACACAAGCCTAACTCTCATAGGACTCACCAAGCTGTGACCCAGAAATGTCACAAAAGTCACGGAGCCTCAGTTTCTGCATCTGAAGCTGGTGACAGGATTCTCATGTTTTGCAAAGTTGATGGTAGAATTAGAAATATCACTGTGACACGTAGCTCATGCACAATTCATAGAGGCTACTCTGTGTATATTTGTGTGGCATGTTCTTATGCAGTTGTAAATAGGCACAAATGTGGTTATTGCTGTCTATAATGCACAGTTAAGTTTTCTCATTAACTTTGATGCACACCTGGGGAGAAGGTCTTTGGTTTAAAACGCTGCCCTCTTTAATAATGGAGGGCTGGCTGGCACCAGTGGTGTGGGCCTGTAGTCCAGCCCTCTGGGAGGCTGAGGCAGGAAGATTATGAGTTTGAGCCCAGCCTGGGCAGCTTAGAGACTTAGTAAGACATTGTCTCAAAACCAAAACTAAAAATGGGCTTGAAATGTAGCTCAGTATAAAGACCCTGGACATGATCTCCAGAACCCACTCCCACACAGACACATGTGCATGTATGCCTGTGTGTGCCACACACACACACACACACACACACACACACTCACACACGGAATGTACAACTGGGAGAATAAAGGTGGGATTCTTCCTTCCTCTCCCTTCATGAGCACCCAAACTACTGGTGCTTTCTAGAGGGAGGGTGACAGGTCCTCCCCTGAGAGGTAGTGGTGATATTGTTCCTAGAGCTCAGTCCATTTCTCAGCCTTTCACTCAGCTGGACCGCCTCCGGAGTGGAAGAGCAGAGCTGCCCGCCCTTGATCTGTGCCTGCCAGCTCCCTGCGCACCACCCTCTTAGCAGGGAGCGCAGCCTGGGTTCCTCACCCGCTGCAGGGCTCCCGCAGCGATGCTCCCTTCTCCCCTCTCCCGCCTGCTGGAGACGGGTGCGAGTCACTTCCCACTCCCAGAGACAAAGGCTACGAGGAGGGAGTAGGCTGGGTGTCTCAGAACTTGGCTGCGTTAAGAAATCAAAACGACAGGTGACACTTTTATCAACCAGGCGTCAGGGCAGGGGATTGGGAAGGGGGAGAAAGTTGGTTATGACTTTAATAAGAGGAAAGTGCGGAGCTGCAGGATTTGGGAGAAGAGGCTGATGAAAAGCTGGGAATGAAAGCTGTACTGCGGGCCCGCACAGGAGTGGATGCCCTTGCGTGTGAGGCGTTTGGGAAACAGCTTTACGAAACAGCTTTCCTCAGGGAATGGCGTTTTGGTCAGAAAGAATTCAGACAGGGAAAGAAGTTCGGGTTTATTTTATGGAGGACTTCAAGGGCTGTGGTGCGGGGTCCGTGGGGAAGTGAGTCCTTAATCCCAAGTCCTGCATGAGCGAAGGAACAGGAGAGGGAAGGAGGAAACGCAAGAGCACACCTCGCTCGCCTGATGTGCCTTGAAGCCAGACGTGCTTGGTCTTCTGAGCTTACAGCTCTGTTTGCAAATTTGCAGCCAATCTTCTGAAATTGGAAAGATTAGGGTGACCGGGCCTGGTGGCACAGGCCTGTCATTTGGGCCTTCTAGGTGGCTGAGGCAGGAAGTTTGCAAATTTGAATCCAGCCTGGGCAATTTAGTGAAATCGTGTCTCAAAAAATCAAAAATCAAAATGGGCTGGGAATCTAGCTTAGTGGAAAAGTCCTGGACGTCATCCCTAGTATCACATAATTTAAAAAAATAATGATTTCATGCTCAGAAGAGTAATTCCTTTCTTGAGAACTGACCCATATAATGTGCTGTAAATAGAAGCAGTAGGCTGGCCATTTCTTAGACAAACCTGCTTGTCGAAGTAGCTTAGAGACCACAGTGGCCCAAGAATAAAATGTTGGCTACATTCTACCTAGAGAAATCTTGGTTAGGATGACTTAGTAGCCATATTCTAGATTCCCTCGCCCTCCCCCCCATTTTATTGATATGTATAAGTTCAAAATTTAAGGTTTACAATCAAGTTTAACATTTTGTGCACCTACGTGTCGTGTCAAGGTGACCACAGCTTTCCCACTGTCCTTTTGTCCCTCCTCCTACCGACTTTTTTTACCCTTTAATCCTCACAGACATTCAATACATTCTAGCAATTCCCTAGTAATCAAATAAGTGCTACCTTTGTGCTGATCATCCCCTTGATGGTGGTTTGTATATTTTATCTGAAGCCCAAGATTAATAATATGGTACTGAAACTTGTTGTCATATACTACACCGACCTCTCTCTCTCCTTCCTCCTTTTTCCCTGGACCCGTGCCCCAGCTGCATAGAGCTGTGAATGTGGCTTCTAGAACACTCTGTTCCCAGGGGCGGGACATCTTTTTCTCTACTTGCTTCACCTGCTGCGCCCTCCACACAAGGATCAACATCCTCTAGACAGCAGCATGTTGGGCCAGTCATGTTACGTCCGAGCTGGGTGTCCCTCCTCTGGGCTCCCTTAGCTTTCGGTGTCCAATAACAACTCTTAGTACTACATACAACAAGTTGTTTTCCTGCCTCTCACTCCCTGGGTCATGAGTGATTTGAGGAGAGACATTGTGTTTTCTAACTTTTGCTTTGGGGCACAAACATAAACATACAAACACACACTCGTGTGTGGTGCCTGATGTTTATTTGACATGGCATCTGACTCAGTAGGTAATCAGTAGATTGAAAGATTAGGTAACTACATGAATTTCAAGTATTTCAACTAATGGATATATACCATTTAATTATTAAATGTTTTTAAAGGAATTTTCTTGAGAAAAAGATCTTTATTACAGAAATTTAAAGAGCCATTTTCAAAGGAAATGTTTTAAGTAGGGGATCAACAACCACCTGATAATTTATTTTCAAGCAACTTCTGGTGATCATGTTTCCCTGACACCCTCAAATCAAATAAATATTAAAATTGTTTACATAGTTTCAAATTGCAGTAATTGAGATAACTCAAATTTAAATAGCTAAACATAAAAGTATTTTGCTAGTGGCATTTCATACCACAATATAGCACGAGTTTTTCAAAAACAGGAAGCTGAACTGTGACTTGATTTATGATGTGTTTTAACACCAATGAACTTTAAAATGATATTTTTGTTTACTTACCTGAAAAAAGTGAACAGTGAGACCTAGGGCATTTAACTATGTTGTTTCATTGCTACTTTACAGAATGACAATAATGAGTATCATGTGTCTGGGATCAATTTTCAAAGAAGAGATTTACTTACAAAATTATTTGCGAGGCGGAATGACAGTTGCAGGACAGAGCAGGGCTGGGGGGGAACTGAGGAAAATGAGCACCAAATAAACTCAGGGTCAAATTCTGACTTCTTCACTTTACTAGTTCCAGAAATTTCTAAGTTGCTTCACCTTCCTGAGCCCCTTTTCTTCATCTGGTCCGCATGAAGTTGGTAGTGATACCTGACTCAAGTTATTGTTAGGGGGCTTGAAAAGACAATTTTGGGAAACAACTTAGTTCTCATCATACAACAGGCACTCAGTGAAGCACCTCTGTGTGTGTGTGTGTGCCTGCATGCGTGCGTGTGTGCATGTGGTACTGGAGATTGAATCCAGGCCTTCACACTGGGCTGCGTCTCCAGACCCACATTTTACTTTTAATTTTGAGACAAGGTCTCACCAAGTCTCTAAGTTTTCCAGACTAGGCTCAAACTTGCAACCCTCCTGAGTCAGCCTTCCAGAATGCTAGGATTATAGACCTGCACCACCTCTGGTTCTGGCTAAGCGCCGACCACCCCCCCCCCCTTCTCTTTCTTTTCTTTTCTTTTCTTTCTTTCTTTCTTTCTTTCTTTCTTTCTTTCTTTCTTTCTTTCTTTCATTGCTCCTAAGGCAGTTTGTTTCAGTTGTTTTGAACTGATTTTGATTTAAAATTTCACTGGTATTGGCCATTTTCTGATCTATTAAAGGAAGGAAAGTTTTGTTGAAATAATTGCTTGTACATATTATCAAAAAGTAGATATAGCTGTTGTCACTGTATAAATAAGTTTGCATATTCCTTTAAAATTTGTGACTATCAAGTCCCTTCTCAAACATCTACAGTAGGATAATTTCAGTAAGCAGTGAATTACATTAGTTTTGTGCTCATGCAGTGACTTAGTTATACACGGTGCTCCTGGATATGTTGACTCTTTTCCTACTGTGTGAAATTCTCATGTTCCTTCCACAAACCTGTAAGTATTAACACCTAGTGTTAGGCATATTGGTACAGGCCTGTAATCCCAGCACCCTAGGAGGCTGAGGCAGGAGGATCACAAGTTCAAACCCAGCCTGGGAAACTTAGCCATATAACATGAGCCTGTCTCAAAGTAAAAATGTAAAACAGGCTGGGTTGTAACTCAGTGTGAAAGCCCTGGGCTGGATTCCTAGTACCATACATAAATACACAAACCAACCCTGGGTTTATAACGCAAATTGTGAGTGTAGGAATATGAATCCATCTTTAAGGAGTGTCACCAAGGAAAGGGGGGATAGAGGATCAGGACACCTGCGAGAGTCCAACGAGTGCTTTGAGGACCAAGAGGAAGAACAAGGCTGTGAGCCCTTGACCCATAGCTCTTTGGAGCTTTCTGACAGAGGACAAGAAATTGAAGAAAATTCTTTCAAATTTCTATAAAATAAAATGTGGAATGTAGAAGTCAACTACTTGGATTTGCCTCACTGTTCCTGTCACTCGGTGCTGGAACTCTGAAGGGAACTTGCCCAGCAGCCGAGATGACATTCCCCAAGTCAGCTGGAGGTTTCCCAAGCACATGCTGGGCGGGAGACAGAGGCCTCTTTCACAGTGGTGCAGCGCTCTGCAGTTTGTGTTTTCTTGAACTGGTTTCATGGTTTTGAGTTATAAAACTTCCATATGGAAACTTAAGGGAGACGCAGAGGACACAGAACCTCCTCATGCAGCACCTGGGGGCATTTGCCCTCTGAGGGGTCTCAGTCAACTTGCTCAGGACCCTTGAGATTTTTTTTTTCTTCTGAAAACTGGATTTCTTTCCAAAGACTAGCAAAACCATGAAAGTCAAATTTATGAAAACTAATTTCTAGTGGGACATTTCTAGAAGGAAATCTGGTTTAATCCCCCTGACTCCCTTCTGTATGTGCAGGGCGTTTGGACTGTTCTCCCTGAGCGTCAGCAAAGGGCCAGGCGGGACTAGAACCAAACAGGCAGTGAGATTGTGTCTTGGAGTGAAGCAGGGATTCTGTTTTATGTTTTTCTTTTGAAGTAGTTAAGGAGCAAGTGAGAAATTCTGCTTAAATCTTATAAATTGCAGCTAGACAGGGACAATGCCTGGTGGGGACTAAAGATACAATTTTGAAATTAAAAATCTGCTATTAGAAATTCCATTGTCTCTTGGTTAAAAAGCAGAAGGCTTGTCATACATTATACTCAGTCTTTCTTCTTTTCTTTTTGAAAAATCTCCTCATTTTTATTAACATATAAACACAATACATAATGTTTACAGTGAACTTGAGTATTTTATGTATATATTGCATCAACATTTAAATCCCTCCCCCTCCCATTTTGGCCCTTCCACCCCCTCCCCATCCCCCTAACTCCCACTGTCACACCCATTTGGTTCTGTGGACTGCCTGTATTCTGGGTTTCCCAAATCAGAGAAACCATGCAGTATTTAACATATTAAATTTTCTGTGCTTGACTTACTTCACCCCTCAGATGATCACTCTTTAGCTCAGCTTCCCACCCCTAGAATGGGCTGCGGTGGCCATATCTTGATGCTTCTTCTCTGGGTCCAGCAGAGCCCTTTATTGGGATGAGTTGCCAAAAATTCTTGTTTTTTCTGTATCTTATTATAATTCTGTTGAGAATCTTTAACATGGCCTCACCCACCAGTCCACCTAAGAAAAGAACTGTAACAGTGAAATTCGTAAGGCTAGAAAATGTGAGAATGAAAAAGAGGTTAAATTTCAAATTTCTTAACTGAGTACTGAAAGGTAAATGTGCAATCAAAATACATTCAACTTATCATTACATCAATCAGTTTTCTTAGGATAAACTTATATCAAAGACCAAATAAATAAATTCTTACATGAAATGAATTTACGTCTGTTTTTCTCTTTCTGCTTTTAATATTCTCTCTTTATGTTGCATTTCTGAAGTTTTCATTATGATATATTGTGGTGAGTCTTGTTGCTGGTTGAGGTTATTTGGTGTTCTGTAAGCTTCTTGTGTCTGAAAATTAACTTCTTTTCCTACATTTGGGAAATTTTCTTGCACGATTTCAGCTGTTGTATCAGCTACTTTGCTCAATTCTAATGTTGGAGTTGTGCCTAATCATAGTATTTATTTATTCAGCCTCGTCTTCAGGGTCTGAAATTCTGTCCTCACAATGTTTGAATAGACTTCTCTTGCTTTCAAATGTATTTTTCATATTCCAAATTTCAGCTAGATTTCTTTTCAGTATTTCTACTTCTCTTTCAAAGTGTTCCTTTGTATCTTGCGTTTCCTTATTTACCTCAGCCAACTTTTTGTTTATGGCTTCAATGTGCTCAGTGAGCTTTGTCTCCATTAGGATCGCTATTTGCTTAGTAAGTTCCTCTGTAAGCCAGTTGCTTGCATGTCTTTGAGAATATCTTATTTGAACTGGCTGTTTGACTCATTCATTTGCTTTTTGACTTCCTTCCCTGTGAGTCCCACTATTTCAGAGCTCATGACATTAGTTTCTGGAGTCGTAGGCATTTCTGTGAGTGCCCTGTTGCTTTTTCTTCTTCCCATGTTTCTGCTGCCGAGGGACTTCACTTTAAAGGCCTAGCCGAGTGGTTTCTTTGAATGACGATGAGAGAGAGAGTGGGGGGGGGGGGGACAAATTCCTCTGAGTTCTCTGCTGGGAGTGAGCAGTGAAGGAGCACCTAATGGTCTGATGGCCTCTGAGGTGTCTTGTTCACCCCAACCCCCTCAGCAAAGCTCTCCTGCCTGTCCTGGCTTCCCTCCCCCAAGGGTGGGGCTCTCTACCCTTGGAGGTGCTCCCACTACACCCAAGCCCTTCAGTGGGTTGGTGGCCTTTCTCTCCTCTTCACAACTGTCTCTTTTGACAGTCTCTTCCTAGTCACTGTTTAAGATTGACCCCCAAAACCCTGTTGTGTTCTTCTGAGCTTTCTTTTACCTTAAAGAGTTCAGTCCCAGGCTCGCTATTTATTTATTTATTTATTTATTTATTTATTTATTTATTTATTTATTTTTACTGGCTCCTTCTTAAGTCTGTTATGGCTGCTGAGCACTGCTTCTTATCTGGGTTCCAGGAGGCCTTTTCTAGGGGGAGCACACATTGCGTTTGCTATTTGTACCTCCTGCCAGGTAGTTTCTGGAGCCTGGGGCTGCTAGCTACTATCGATTCCCACTTCTCCCTGACCTGTGCTTACCTCTATCAGAGGCTCTGGGTGGGCCTTCCTCCATCTTCAGATGCTAGAGCCATTTGCAGTCAGCCTGGGGTGACTTCCTGGACTACAGTTTACTGATGCTTCTGATGTGTTTTCAGAGCTTCTGACCTTCCCATGGCCTCCTTTCAATTGTTGGGGTGCTCCTTCCTGTCCTAACAACATTGGAGAGGTGGTTTTTGACTATATTCTCAACTTTTTAAGTGAGTCCGCGAGGAGACATTGTACATCTCTGTTACTCGGCTGCCACCTTGACTGGATGCACTTTTCTTGTCTCTTCTTTTCCTTTTTCCTTTCCTTTTCTTCTCTCTCCCCTCCATCCCCCTCCTGTTTTTCGGTACTGGGAATTGAACTGAATACATCCCAAGTCCATTTTCAGCTCACTAAGTTGCTAAGTTGCCTGGGCTAAGCTCTAACTTGTGATCCTCCTGCCTCAGCCTCCCTGTGTGCTGGGATTCCAGGCCTGTGCTACAAGGCCTGGCTAAGCCTCTCACGTGTCTTTTCCCATCTAATTATCTTCCCACCTCAATGAGTAGGAATTGTTTTAACCTCATTTTAGTTTCTGAAGAAATTGACCAAAAGAGCCAGAATGCCCTTCTGAAGGTCACATGACAAGGAAGGGGCAGATCCAGGACCGAATTCATGGCATGTCTGTACCTCTTTCCAATATCCACATCATATTTTGAGATGTTTATAGTTTCTCTCTTAATTGTATGGACTTTCAGTCAGCAAGAGCAGGTTGAACTATCCTGAAAACATTGACAGAATTTTTTTTTTTTCAAACCAAATTATTGTAAAAGTCTTTGCATGTGGAAGCATTTCGGATGTTCTCATGATCGAGCTTTTATGCCATTGGCTCTCTGGAGGGAAATGGAAAAAAAAAACTTTTGTTTAGAAGAGACAAAATCATACACATTTGCATATGGCCAGTGTTTCTATCTGATGATTTAGAATGAGAGGAGCTTGGCCTTTGTTTCTTTGGATTGATCACAAATTTGGTATTTTGCGAGTAAATGTTGGAACTATTAGCTACACATCTAGTTAGATAAACGCTTCGGGACTCAGAGTAAGCAGAGGGACTTGAGAACCAAGCATAGCTAAGCCCACGCAGGGAGCAAAGCCACGTCGGATTTCTTTTGTGCTGCAGGAAATGTAAATGCAATATTCTGTGTAAGTCAAGCTGAACTTCAGGAGGGAAATATTTCATTTTTAGACTATTGGAAGCAAGAGCTCTACAAAAAAAATTAATCTTACTCTGATTTAGATGATCATTTTCTGAGAAAAGATTTTACTATTCTTGGATTCCGGGGGTATCATTGTAACACTGATCATTAAACGTTTGCTAGCTGACATTGATAGAATTCTTATGAACCATAAACTTCAGTGATGACTGGTTCTAGCTTTAAAAACGAAAAGTACCTTAATTTCTTATAATGATGACATATCTTTAAATCTCCCATGGCTGGAGTGGAATAGCCAACCAATATGTGTCACCCACCTGCTCACTAATTCCAGCCACCCAGAGAAGGGAACTTCTCCATAGAGCCCAGCCTGGCCAAGACAACCATCATAATATGGATGAGTTAATTAAATGTTTTACTAAGAACAACAGATGAATTGTTAAGTTAGTGATTGTGTATGGGCCATGAACGATCTCATAAACATCCACGGGCCCTTGGTAGAAATCGGGTGAAGCTCCTGTCACACGTGCATTCTTCTTCTGCCATAGAATTTATCAAGACTATCTTTCCATAGGACTTCTTGTTCCTCTTTTTACATTTTCCCTTTTCTGTGGGATCTTAGAGTAGCAGTAGTTTACCAAGTATGTTTCCACTCTTTTGAAGCCTAATCTAACTCCTCCTGCTCCCCAGAGGTGCTGCTGATTTTCCAAGATGAAGCATCCTTAATTCAAAGCTCGAGATGACACCAGTGTCCTTAAGATCCCCTCTAATGTCTCCTCCAAGCATGTTTTACTGAAATGACTCCTATCACAAACTTCCTCTGCCGAAATGTTTTCCTGGTGTGTATCTTTTAATTATATCCAACAATGTGGCTGGACGTTTCCAAAGCCGTGATGAAATGCCTGCTCTGTGGCTGGTTCTAACTTTGCCCATATTTGCTTTAATGAGTGTACATTGGCCCTACAGCTGAACGGGTTGCATTGAGCAGACCTGTGCCCATCACGTCTGTGCAGCGTCTGCGCCCCATCCTCTCCTCCCTCCCTTTCCCACACTTCCAGCGTCCTCCTCCCCTCCCTCTCCCCAACTTTAATATTTTGGAGCGGCATCAATGTGTATCATGCATTTTGATCCCATTGCCCCGCCCCCATTTCTCGCACTTCCACATTGACATCTCCCCCCTCGGCTCCGTTCTCTGCTCTCATCTAAAAATAGTCTTCCTTCTACTTTGCTGCCATATTGTAGATTACCCTCGATGGGGAGACGCGGGGTATTTGCTTTTCCCAGTCTGACTGATCATGTTCATCCACTTTCCTGCAAATGACAAAATTTTGGTGGTGTTCAGTGCTCTGGGACATCCTCAGGTCCCCAAGATGCTGTCATGAACACAGGGGACAGAAATGTCTGGAAGAGGGCAGAACCACATTAACCAGGTATGGTGGTGCACGCCTGTAACCCCAGCACTCTGGAAGCTGAGGCAGGAGGATTGCCTTGAGTCTAAGGCCAGCCTGGGCTCCATAGTGAGCTCAGGACCAGAGCAAGACCCTGTCTCAAAATAACAAAAGAGTCGTGAAGAGGGAGACAGGAAGGAAGGGTCTGAAGGGAAGGGAATGGGCGTGACAGGCAGCGAACAAGAGGCATGTAGATGGTGACATGTTCCTGGGGCTGTGGACCTAGGTCAATAATGCTGTGCAACAAATTAAGGAGAATGCAAGGAGACCCAGCTGGAGGTGAGGACTGGCCCATGATGGAGGCTGTGCGGGGGCCCAGGCCTCATTTGGTACATGGAGGATGCTTCTACAATGTGTTCATTTTAGTGAAGTGGGCAATGCTGGAGGCAGGAAAACCAGGAAGGAAGGAACTAGTCCAGGCTCTGTGTGCAGATGAGTTAGCCTGGTGCATGGTGGTGGAGCTGGAAGACAGTCCAGAGAAATTTAGGGAAGTCACACATGACGTAAGAATTCTAAATCCTTACATTGAACAGCGAGAGTAGATTCAGGTTGGGAAGTCCTGGAACCCAGAACAGTGTGAGGAAAAGATGCCGCATGAGGTAGTGCTCTCTGTAATCCTGACCCTAGGCTGAGGCAGGAGGATGGCAGTGAGTTCAAGGCCGGCCTGAGCTACAGGGTGAGTTCATCCTGGACTACAGAGTGAGATCCTTTCTGTCTTTCTCTCTCTCTGTATAATACATATAATAATATAACATATAACATACACATAAAGCAGAGTTTCAGTTCAAAGCTAGGCATGGAAGTCAATGTTGATTTCAAATGAACAAAGAAATCACAAGATGATACATTTTAAGAAAATCACACAGGCCACAAACCTAACAGAAACTGGGAAAAATGCATTTTGTTAAACATAAATGCAACATTTCAACTCATGTTTGCCTTAGCCATGTCCCCAACCTGCATGAGCCCCTTCTGTCTGCTATGTCCCAGCACAAAGAACAGTGCCAGCGATGAGGTGACGTCAGGGCTCCTGGCAGACACCTAAGCCTGGTGGGCAAAGACTGGTGCAGAGGCCATAAAGGAGAGAAAACCCCGAGATCTCTGTAACCCAGCGGGGCGGGCTTTGCCCTTCATGATAAACTGAGCAGATGTGTCGGACAGTGCATGGATGGGAACTTGCTCCTCCTCGCCTGCGTGGAAAATTTCAATTTTTTAATCATGAAGATTCTGGATTACCAGAAAGTACATGCTTTGGGTCCACAAGAATAGAATAGTGACTGTCATGGTTAATCGTAGGAGCAGAGGAGGCGACTGAGTAGAGAGAAATTTTGTACCTTCCTTTCCAGGGAGATGCTGTCCTCCTGTGGTATTTATTTATTCATTTTGTACCTTTCTGCAAAAAAAAGTGCCCCCAGGATTCAGACTCAGTGGGCTCCATGTAGGAACCAAAAGACTTGAAACCTGTAATGAATCACAATAGATAAACTGCTCTGAACTTAAGATTTGGTGAAACATGCTGTTTATAAAGCTGCTTCTCTCTCTCTCTCTCTCTCTCTCTCTCTCTCTCTCTCTCTCTCTCTCTCTCTCTCTCTCTATTTATCTATCTCTGACTGGGAATTATCTCCAGAGCATTTGCAATGAGTTATGTTCTCAGTTGTTTGTGTTCCCTCCTTCTCCTTTGGAAAAGGTTTTGGCTAAATTGCTAAGTCGTCTAGGCTGGCCTGGAACTTCTGATCTTCCATTCTCAGCCTCACAGAGCTCAAGAACTGCAGGTGAGCTTACCACACCTAGTATGATGAAGCTTTTAGCACGTTGGAGCTTGACCACCTGAGCTGGATTCCAGGCTTTGCTCCTAATTTACACACAAAGGTATCAGAGCAGGAGCGGCCTTAGAACCTCACAGGAGCATGCTGGCAGAAGGCGGAGCTTCTCCCACCTAACCATGGGAGACCTATCTTCAACAAAGCTGGTCCGTGGTGTCAGAAGGTAGAAGACCACTGATCTGGAGGCTTGTTCTTGTTCTCCAAAGAGAGAGACACATAGTTTTCCTTAGATACACGTAGAAATCCTCGTACACATGCGTCCATCAGCTTCCAGACTGCACCAAGTAGACTGAGCTCAAACCTAGCGGTTCTCAGGCTACATTCCTTATGGGTGCACTGACATAATTTGTGATGCCTAATTGTTGTTGAATTCAATTAAATATTTCAGAGGAGGTAAAAACTGGGACATAGTTTCGTATGCCGCAGACACGTAACTCCAGGTCTGCAGGGTGGGCTCTGAAAGTGCTTGAGCAGTGACGTTTCTGTGTGAGGAGCTGGAGAGATGATCTCCTTACCTTGAACTTTGGCTGACCCAGTGTTGTCACCTCTGCTGAGTTTGGTCTTCCCTGTTTTAGATGGTACCAATTCAGATCCTTTGAAGAGGCAGACTGTCAACTGTCAATGAAGTAAATTCCTCCCCAGCCTTCTCTGTGCTGTCCTGCTAGGCTGAGTTTTGCTTTTCTTCCCTTAGCATTTGTGATCTTGTTGCTAATGGGATGGCCACCTGTGGGTGTGAAGCAGGCTAACGGGCTGCTAAGTGGCAGGTGAGTCACTGCCACAGGGTGTGCACAGAGATGCTGTTCTGTGGATCCTGATGGGAGTTGTCCTTGGCAGACCACTGGCAGCCCTGGTTTGGCTTTCTAGGTCCTTATTTGTTTGTCCCTTAGGCAGAGAACACGGCTTTCTCATTGCTGTGCCCTCTGCACCGGTCTTTGAGCCGTCATCACTTCCATTGGCTTTGATCAGTATCCAGGCATCACTTGTATTTACAAATAAACTTTCCCTTCAGTGCCACCCCCATCTTCCCAGGCATTGAGATGAGCTGTTTTCTGACAGCTGGGGAGCAATCAACTCCAGCAGCCTCCTACATAACGAGGAATCATCTCTTATAGACAATAATACAGGCTCCTACGGTTGTGTCCTCTTATGACTTGGAGCTGGAGAGAAAGAATCTTGACCAGATAATATTTGCTTTGGAGCCGTGGACAGAACAGGCTTTCTACTATCTTGAACATGTAGCTACCATGATTTATTCTACACAGGAAGTAGTTAGGGGTGAAGGAACCATGGAGCCCGGGGAGGTCCAGTGCTTGATGATTGATGCGACTGTCTGGGGTAGTTCCTTATCCTTAGGAATGCTGAGCCTGGTACAGTTGGCCGACTCAAGAGCACGGAGTCAAGGGCAGCAGTGGTGCTGGAGTGGAACCCGAGTCACAGCCCAGTGCTCGATGGTCTCCAACATCTTGTGCCTGATACCTGTTTGAAAACGTCCAAACACTTTTGGCTGGAAGGCTCCACACACTCGCTTATCTCTTACCTGGTGTGTGAAAGGACTCACGGGAACCGGTTCACTTCGTATTGGTGCAGGAGTGATGGGTGAAAGGAAGGAGGAGGTGTGGATGCCCCGTCTCCAAGTCGTACTGTAAATGGGGAAGGAGAAAACCCCAAATGCATTCACCCAGGTCTCCTGTGAGTCTCTGAGTTGGGATTGCTATGGTAACTGGCCTCCTGAACCGAACTGTGGAGCTTTAATTAGTTCTCTGTATCTTATGTGTCTGAATTAACTTCTAAATATTCCTTGCTTGTTTACATAAGAAAAGGTCGAAACCTAGAATAAGGCAATTAGATTCTACTTCAAATTGTGTGAACCTGAAGCCCGGTCATAAACAGCTGATTCTACTACTCTTTGCCTCCGTTTCCTCATGTGCAGAATGGGATGTCAGTCCAGATGAGCTCATCTGAATTTCACTTCCATTAAGATGAATGAAAAAACCTATGCTTCCTGAATGTGACAACTGTCAGTCATTCAGCCTCATTCCTTTTAGGCAGTTCTCAGGCGTGGTGACTGGAGGAGAGACAAGGCTGGGTGTTGGGCATCTGTGTTAGCACTGCCAGCTGACATGCTTAGAAATAGAGGTAGTAGGACCTGGTGGCACCTGCTCAGGGCCTCCCCTGAGTGAGAAGATGGGGAAGAGAATGCTGGGTCAAAGCAATGGAATATTTTTCAAATAAGACTTCTACTTACATTTAAAATTTTTTTAAATAAAAAATTATGTAATCACCACTTAGCTGATTTGTATTAAAATTAGTAGTATGCTTACTGGCATGTAAATCCATGCCAGCCTGGGATTCCCAAGGAATCCTTCAAATGAACAGGGCAGGATGTTAGAGTTGCAAGGCTTTATGCCCACTGCCCCACGGCTGGGGCCTTCTGCCCACTGCCCCACGGTGGGGGTCCAGGCGGCAGCGGGGTGGGTCCGGGCCTGGGTCCGGGGAGGTTGGAGCTTGTTCCTGGCATGCCGTGGTCCTTCCACCACTGTGCATCTCCTTCCGGGGCTCTCTTCTTTAATTTTGCAGAATCCTGAATTGTATTTTGCCTTTGAAATGAAAAAAAAAATGTATTTAAAGTTCCCATACTGATGTTCAGAATTAAATAAAACCTGTGTGAAAACCTTGCCTAGTGAACAAAGGATATATTAAGTACTACTAAATGAATAATTTGAAAAGAAAGTGGCTTGGAAAACAGGCAGGGAAACGTCCATTCACCTGGGGTCTTTGATTCAGAAATGCATCATTCTGCATACTTAGGGGACTGATGTGGTCTCAAAGGATTAAACACAACAGGTTAGACATGGTTGCTTAGCTGGGAGACTGTGACATTTGGCCCCATAGTTCCTGTGTTCAGCCGCTAATACACCCTGAATTCATTATCAGTAGAGAATCTACCCTTTGTTACTAATGACTCAGCTATTTGAGTGACCTGTCAAGTCAGTGGCCAGTGGCCACGAGGAGGCTCTATGCAGTGCTGTCACCATGGCATTCCTGACCTCATTTGCTGGAAACAGAATTGGGCAAATTTGGGAGTCAAAGCACAGGATGCTTAGCCTGCTTCTCTGCTTGCCTCTGAGCATCTAATGGACACTGTCATTTTTCCGTGTACAGTTAGCATGTACATGTATGTATACACATGTGTGCATGTGTAACAACATATTTCAATGAAAGTCCCCAAGTAATGTATGAGACTGGATTCACAATGCTCTACTCTGGAAGAGGGTGGATCTGAATTCCAAAGCCAACCTCTACTTTCAAAGCAGCATCTTTAGATCGTACGGCAACACAGAACACTGACTCTGTGCTGAGACAGATCTTTCTTTAACAAAAAAATTCCTATAGTTCAGTTTTTTCCTGTGTTGACCTCACTGACTGGAAATGAGGACAGGGAGGGAATCCTGCATTATTGTGCTAATCTGCAGTGTTAGAGATCTGGGAGGGTTTGCCATGGTTACCATGGAAACCAGTAATGCTTCAGCCATGGGCATGTGAAGGACACACTAAAAACAGGAGAGGGACAGCAACGGCAGGGAGGTGCCGTCGGTGGGGATGGATTGTATTGCACAGGAATCTCGCATTGAGAAAAAACATAGCATGCAGTGAATCAAAGAACCGGGATATTAGAAACTGGTCCCTCCCCCAAAATGTGACACGTGGTACCATTATTTAGTTGTTACGTGAATCACTTCTGCATTACTAGGACACTATACCCAACACCTGCAACTTGAAGGAAGAGAGGGTTATTTTGGCTCATGGTTTCAATTCATTGTCATCCAACTCCAAGGCAGACACAGCATGGTGGAAGACAGCTGCATACCACATGGCGACCAGGAAGCAGAGAGGAAAGGGAGGAGCCAGGGCCAAGGACACGCCCTTCTGGGTCTCTGCCCCATGACCCACCTCCAACCAGGTCCCTGTGCCACTGACATATTCAGCTACTGAACTCATCATGGAGGACCCGCTGATGAACATAGCACCCCAACCTGCTGTATGATCCAGTCACCTCCACATACAAGGACTTTTGGGGGACACGTTAGATCTAAACCACGGGAGGCAGACACAAAGACATGATGAATTTTCTACTTCTGATAGTTAGATGTTCTTCGACAGTAGGCATGTTCCATCTTTTTTGCCTTTGGAATGACTTTTTGAATCCCAAAGTCTTTCTTTGAAATTAAGTTTTGAGGAGAACAAAATGGGACAATATTTAAAGTTATTCTAGGTCATGTATTTGATTTCTGAATCTTCAAATCTGGGACCGGCTGCTTGGCATCACTTTAAAACAGGAAGATAGTTCTGGCCTTACAGTCACTGGGTTAGTATGTGAGGGATGGAAATTGAACTCTGTTTCATGGAATGCACCTTCCTTCCTTGGGGGAAGATTATGAAGGTGACTCTGGGCATGGAAATGTTTATTTTAGCATTTGACAGTGAAAAGGAAAAGAGAAGGGTCCTCTCCCCTTGATTCTTTCCTCAGTGGAGGAGAATGGCTTGCGTGTGTTTCAGCCCTGTGAGGAGAGGAAGCAAATAATTATTCTGTACATAAAAGTACACATTTGGATGATAATTTACAAAACAAATGAATTACATGCTATTAACATGTCACTTTTGTCCTTTCAGATGATCCTGATAGGTCCCATATTGTCATTTGCTCATTTGGGTAGATTGCCACATGCCATTTTACTTTAATCATCTCTGTGGTGTGCATGAAACATGCCTGTGAAATTCAGTGTGGATTCTAGAAATGCTTATCTACAGGTTAACATCTCTGTAAATGGGCAGCTATGCCACATGGCGACCTCTGCAAGGAAACCATAGACCTGGTCCAAGGTCAGCCCATTCCCATAGTGGCCAGTTTTTAACCCTCCTCCCATGGGTCACTCCTGTGTCTGTCTTTCTCAAGGGAACCCCACTTTGTCTTTCCACTGTGTCTGAAATACATGGTGCACACATTAAGAATCCACACGTGCCACCCCGCTCCCTCTTCTGTCATGGTCTCTCCTGAGCAGCCCCTTCTTTGGTGTCCCTGTCCCCTCACCCCATCCCTCCGCACCTCTCCACCATTCCCTTTGCATCTCCAAAACTGCCTTAGGAATGTAGAGAAGAGAGACCCAGAGTCCTGTGTTGTCATGGATACTGCCACAGAGAGGGCATTCATTGGACCAGACTTTGAGGAATGCAAATGACCTGTGTGGGTATCGGTGATACTGAAAGGTCACTTCAGATCTTGGAGGACTGCGGTCTAGAAAGTAAGGGATGGTAAGGTTTTTTGTTTTGTTTTGCTCTCACTGCATGGCCTCATCGGCGAGTAACTTAACCTCTGGCTGACAGGTGGTTTTTAAAGGCCCTGCATTTGAAGGTAGTGCTCACAGGTGCGTGGAGGACCACGGGGCCTTCACTGTCTAGAGGTCGGCGTTGCACCTGCTGAGCACGTTTGTGCGACCCTCGTCAGGGAGTTTGGACTGGTCCTCACTCGCCTTCTGGGCCCCAGTGGTGTCGAGGCCAGCAGTACCTCTGACCCTTCGAGTAGCTGTGAGGGTGAAAACGTGGACAAAGATAAGAACATAGTTAAAAACTCACATTCTGTTCTGTCCTGCAGGGTCAGAGCGCCCTAAGGAGCCACTGATTCTCTGCTTCTTCCCATGGTCTCTCCAGGTAACAAGCACCAGGGCAGAGTGACTGGCTGTCCCTCCAGGTCAGGAATAAGGAGCTACTCTTACACCTGCCCTGATCTTTCTCTCTGTGACAATACTCTCCTCATGGGTGCTGGATTTATGTGGGAGCTCCCTCCCCTAGTGGCTTAGCCCTGTTGGGAAGATCAGATTTTTAAAATTCCTTAAAGCATACTTTCTGGCATAGAGTAATATACTAGAAATTGAGGTATTGGCAGTAGATAAGGTTTTCAGATAGAAATCATGAGCGCAAACTCTGAAAGCCTTTCCCATGAATCCTAGCGGGATGTTAGATTGATGCTGACTGCGGGAGGGGGTGACAAGTGTTTCACCTGAGGAGACTACCAGGGAAGTTCCGCCACTCCACGCCGTTTGCGCCTGTATTTCAGCAGAGATATTCTTCCTTGGAAATACTAAGGCAGGTGACTGTTTCTGGCTGCACTACCCCCAGGAGAAAACAACAGGGGCAAAATGTATGTCTTTTTTAGGATTGATGTGGCTTTGTTGTATAGGCGTATTTTGGTACTATGATGAATAGGTGATACCTACTGCTATTGATTTTTAAAATTATTATTTCATTGTAGAGAGACTTTCAGACCGTTGAGCAGTAAGGAAAGCTTGAGGAAATAAAAGTATTATTTTCTAAATATTCTATTGTTTCTTGCAAGATAGTTCTTTAAGATCTCTGATAAATTATGGGCTGGGAAAGACAGAGAGAGAGAGAGAGAGAGAGAGAGAGCGAGCGAGCAACCAAGACCAGCCAACCGACCATGACCAACCTTTCTTGGCTGTCTGTGGTTAAAGAGTCATCTATATATAGAAAACTCATCAAAGATATATAGTATTGATTGCCTTGAAGCCAGAGAAAGGTAGTGAGCAGCCAAAGAATACAGTCGGCATCCAGATGGAGAAAGTAAAAGGCTCTCTCTCTGTCTCTCTCAGTCTCTCTCTCTCTCTCTGTCTTTCTCAGTCTCTCTCTCTCTCTCTGTCTCTCTCAGTCTCTCTCTCTCTCTCTGTCTCTCTCCCTCCTCTTAATCCTCCTTCAATCACTGCAGCAGATATAAAATAACGAACCCCACAGAATAGTCACCCAACAATCATGTCCGCAGACACCTGCAGCCAAATCTCTGAACCTGTGAATGTTTTATCATCTTTCTTGGCAAAAAAACCTTTGAGGGCATGGTTGAGGATCTGGCCCGGATGACCCTGGGTGGTCATTGTGCCCTGTCGAATCACATGAATTTCTAAAAGTGGAGAACATTTTCCGCCTTTTCTGGTTGTCATCAAAGAAAAATGTCATTAACACAGAATAGTAGGATGGCTATATGTTGATGGTTTTGAACCTTCAGGAAAACATTTTGAGTCAAGAGATGTAGCCAGCAACTCACACCTGGGAAGCACGAGGCAATGGGTTCTCCCCCAGAGATTCCAGGAAGACCACAGCTTCCCGAGTGCTTTGATTGCTGCCCCATGAAACTTGCATCTGAGTCTAATCTCCAGATCTGTAGGAAAATAAATGTATGATTCTTAGGTAGCTGAATCTTGATTCTGAGGGCTTTTTTGTTCGCTTGTTGGCTCTTGGTGTGGAGGCTTGACCCAGGAGCGCTCAGCACTGAGCTCTATCCCCAGTCCTTATTTATTTATTTATTTATTTATTTATTTATTTATTTATTTATTTATTTGATGCAAGGTCTTGCTAACTTGCCTCAGGGACTGGCCTTGAACTTGTGCTCCTCTTGCCTACCAAGTCACTGACTGTGAAGCCGAGTTAATTTGTGACAGCAGCAATCACAGACAAATATGCCTTTTACCTCCCATTGAGGAGAGCCATGTTATTTTTTGTTTTTGAATTTATGTGTGCTCACCTCTACTACAATCTGCTAGTAATAAGTGCTTACCTTACCATCCGCTACCCAAGGAGAATTTATTTATAGGATCCCTGAGTTTGCAGGACACACACAGACTCCTCCCTTTGCTTCCCTGGTGAGGATGCATTTTGTCTGTAGCAGGAACTTTCTGTCCCACCCTTTCTACATGACTGCAATGTTAGTCATGACTAGTTCTGCCAGATTCTTCCCCCGTCTGATTGCATGTTTTTTGAAGGACTTTTTGTCCCTTTGTTTCCACTCCACAGCGTCTCAGCATTATTATGACACGCACACAGTTTGTGGGATGCTCAGTCATACCTCCTAACATACTCTGGTGTTTGCACATACAGTGCAGAATCGGGAAACAGCTCACTTTTTGCCCATCTCCTTGTTTTTAAGATGCTTCTGCCGGTGGAACCTTGGAAGATTTTAAATGATTTTTATCCAAAACGGCAGTGAACAAGGAAAACCCAAATAGAGTTCCAAGTCTAGACACACACTTGGATTCCAGCGCTGACTTCAGGAACAGTTTTTAAGCAAGTTGTTCTGTGCAAATTAAATTGTAAATGACGGATCTGCCCAGGCTAATTTTTTAACCAGTGTAGCATTGCACGTGTCATGAATGTCAACGGCTCCCTTTTGAGTCAGAAGGGACCTCGGCCAAAAACGATGCCTGTGGTTTTCATTCTGGTGTCTTTTGCCCTTGAGTCCAGGAGGCTTGGGATTAAATTTTGTAGAACCAATGGACAGAGACTCCTTTTCCAGTGTTTCTGACCTGCTGTTTCTAACTTTTTAGGCCTTATATTCAAAGCAGAGAGAAAAGTAAGTAGAATGTAAATTTCAAGACGTTTCCATCTGCTACAAAAACTCTGCTATGTTTGAAATATACAATATCTATTTTCCCCTGAAAGAAACTTAAGAAAGATGTGGTACTGTCAATGTGGTAGCCACCAGACACACATGTGACCACTGGACACTTGGAACTTAGGCTAAACTGATGGATCAGTCACTTCGCAATTGCCGGGACAAATTTTCTGAAACCCACAACTTAAAGGAAGAGAGGTTGATTTAGCACCACGATTTTAGTCTATGCTTGGCTGGCTCCAAGACAGAAACGGCATGGCTGAAAGGAACCGTGAAGGAAAGCCACCCAACCCATGGCGGCCAGGGTGCGCAAAGAGGGGAACAAGGCACAGGAACATGCCCTCCCGGGTCACACCGCAGTGACCTACCTCCTGTAGGCTCACCTCCTAGCTGCACATTCCACTCCTGAGCTCCCCAACGCACGGGCCCACTGATGAGCACAGTGAGCCTATGATCTACTCACCTCCCCAATGCATGAGACTTCTGGGGGACATAGTAGATCTAAGCCATAATAATTAGATACAATGTAATTATAGAGTACACAAAGGTGGTATAAAAGAAAAAAATGGAAGAGATCCCCTATTTTATGTTGAATATATGTTGAAATGGAATGTCTTACATACATTTAGTAAAATATTACTAAAATTAACTTTAAACCTGGCCCATTGGTGAACTTCTATCATCCCAGTAACCAGAAAAGCTGAGGCAGAAGGATCCCAAGTTCAAGACCAAACAGGGCAACTTAGTAAAAGCCTGTCTCAAAATAAAAGCACTTGCCTAGCAAGCATAAGGCCCTGAGTTCAATTCTGCAGCACCACATAAAGCTGGGTGTGGTGGTGCATACCTGTAATCCCAGCACTTGGAGACTGAGGCAGGAAGGATTGCTGTGAGTTCAAGCCCAGCCTATACTACATAGTGAGTTTAGGACCAGCCTGAGCTAGAGAGAGAACCTGTCTCAAAAATAAAATAAAATAAAATAAAATAAAATAAAATAAAATATAAAATAAAATAAAATATGGGCTGGCAACACAGCTCAATGTAAAGGCCCTGAGTTTTATCTCTGCTACCATAAAAATAACTAAATTAATTTTTATTCACTTTTTCATTTTAATATGGCTACAGAAAAATTTACAATTATATATGAGTTTTACTTTTGATACTTATATTTCTGCTGGACAGCGCTGCTCCAGGTTAATGGTCCTTGCAACACCAGAGGCGGGTTTAGTTGACATCTCTCCCAGGAGGTGGGGATGTGCACTTGCTCTGCAGCCGGTTGTTGGGAGGACAGCTGCGGAACAGCCATAGCAGTGGGAGGGAGTGAAGCTCCGCCTCCTGTCAGTCAGCAGAACCTGATAGGAAGCACTGGCAGGGGGCGTGGCTTCACGCCTGCTCACCTCTTGTTGCTACTCATCTGTCCCAGTGCCTGGTCCTTCCAAGGCCACTGACCAGTACCAGTCCATGGCACAGGGGTTCAGGACTCCTGGTCTTGGTGACTGGAGGAGTCATTTCAGGTGTACGGGAACACGGGAAAGCACATTTGGATGCTTTAAGAGTATGTGTGAGCTGAGTGAGTCTTGCAGTTTGAATCCATGCCTGGCTGGTCCCTCCCTTCTTGAGGCTGGGGTCACAGAGTGGCTCTGTTTCTTGTTAAAGGAGAAGAATAAATGCAATAGCTACAGAGAGAGATGAGAGCACCAAATGCCTTGAAAAGAAATTAATAAAACAAGAAAGAGGAGTGAGCCCCCTGTGCTGTGAACGACAGCACAGTCCCTCCTGCCTCTGTGCCAGGGTGTCTCTAGAGCCTCTCCCTTAGAAATGAGAGGCGACCTGTCTGTCACCACCTAGGGATTAAGTGTCATCTCTATCGAGAAACGTGAACCCATAAGAATGGGAGAATGTCAGATTTTAACCTCGAGTGGAGAAAAATATGGGTACAATGGGTTAAGAATTGATATTTCACAGAGTCTTCACACTGAGTAATGAGTGCAACTGTTTGTAATTATAGAATTTATCATTTTATGTTTAAGCTAATTGTGTCAACTTGATTGGATTGGGAGTATCCCAGGGGATGGGAGCATCATATCTCTGGGTCCCTCTGAGTAGGTCACAGAGGCACAACCGCGTGATCTGCGCTAGGCCCCTTGGTCCCTTCTCTCTGGCGCTCTTCCCCTGCTCTGCTCTCCAGCCTCCATGAGCTACGCAGCTCTTCTCCATGCAGCCCTTCCGCCGTGATACTCCTGCCTTGGGGCATGCTGTCCTTGGACTGAATCCCCTGAAGCCATGAGCCAAACTAAACATCTCTTACTTTCCCTGTGGGTGTCAGGTGTTGCGTTCCTCTGATAGGAAAGGTGATCAACAGACGTGTTGTTGTACTACTGTTCTTAGAGCATAGGAAGCAGTTATCCACATGCGTGTGCTCTGTAACAAAGAAACTAAAGTCAGGCAGGAGCTCAGACTCTCTTGCCATGGAGTGCAGACTTCTTATTTTCCTGAAGAACAAGATGTAGACGATAACACCTCTGTAAAATAAGCACAAGGGAGGAAGCTGAACCCTGCAGCTGCCAACCTCTCTTTTAGTTATAAGATTTTCTTCTTTTGTTTCGAGGCTTTGCGGATGTGCGGTGGTTGACACTCACCATGCGGAATTGGTGGAAGTTAATATCATGGACTAATCTATGGACCTTTATTTTGTGTAAGGTGATACACCAAAGAAAACCACAAACTCCATGTTAGCACCAAAGGAGAATTTTCAATATCCCTTTACTGCTTAGGAGCATCTGTCTTGGAAGTCCTTAATTATCTCCAGGGAGAGAGGGACATAATTGTGTTTAATATGGAAGCAATTTAAAAATGATCACACTAAGTTCCCCCTGTGAGCCTTGGCTTGTTTTAGGAGCAGAGGTGGGAGGTTGCTTGCTCATTTCATTTTGCAAAGTGTTGGAAATGTTAGCCATTTAGCATTGCAGAACCACTAATATTGTATGTCCTCAGTCAGGAAGAAGTGATCATTTTGGCCAAAGCAAACAAACCTGACACTGTAACATCTCCCTTAAAATCAAACGTGAGGGTGGGGAGGAACTTCTGAATTTCTTTCACAATGCAGTTTTCTACCTCACAATAGAAAATTGAGTGCTAGCATGGAAACTAAAGTGGCCATATCTTCTAAATAAGAAATGGGTCCCATCCACAAGCATCCTAGAGAGTTTGTGGAAGGCGATTTGGAAGCCATACTTAGAGCAAGTGTAGGATGCTGGACAGCTCTCCTTCAAGACTTGAGAATCCTCAGATGGTACAGGAAACTTGGCTGGTTCTGTGTAATTTCAGATCAGTTAGAGAGAAGAAATGATGGGAAAGGAGCAGGGAATATCTTTAAGCTTTGCCAAAAAGCCTCCTAACCAAGAAGCTGGCAACCCACACGGCCTGTATTCTCCATGAGAGTAAGTGTGAGGCAGAGGGCCAACAGTACCTGATGTATGCCTCTCTGGGGTTTCAACCTTACACAGAAATTAGGTAGGGGATTAGCAAGCCAGCCTTCAAAGGCAATTTCCATGCTAAGAATGTGCAAAAGGCAGGGCTGGGTTCGTCTTGTCCAGTACCTGCATTGTCGCCTCACTCACACCCTAATGACGTGCACATATTCAAAGCAACCACGGCTGCTGACCACTTGTACCGCAGGCCGTTGGGATCTCTCTCATCCTTTCTTTAGTCTAATGAAAATCGCATTTATGCGTGCTGTCCTGCATTCTCCAGAAGACCTCTTTTAACACAGAGGGGAGGCACCCTGCAGCCCTCCCATGAACGACGCTGCCCCCCAGCTGATGGCGCCGTGGGTGCCCGTTGTCCCTGCTATGACCCTATTAAATCTTTGACCAGCTGAGTCCTCCCGAAGCACATGTGCACACAGCTCCCTCTTGGTGCTTTTTCATCTGCTTCTGCACAGTATTTGAAAGGCATCAAGCTGACAACTGTGGAGAGTGTGACGTGCGGCTGGTTTCTCATTCAGTTGGAAGGACAAAATGTTAGAGCAACGGGGAAGGTGGATGTTATCGTTCTTCGTATCTCATGATTCTGAGTATCCTCTGGAATTACCTGGAGATTTTCTCTTTAAATGATCAGAGCCTGGGCCTCATCTTCAAAGGTTCGCTGCTGTTGGTCTCAAGAGGTTTCTGGGCTTTGGTATTTTTTGGCAGCTTACTGTGTAATTCTGTTGGGAAGCCAGGGATGAGAGACACTAGTCCTCTCTGATTTTTTTTTTAATTTGAAGCATATTCTCAAAAGCTCACACTTGAAACAGCACATCTTCAGAGAACCAGAACATTGAAGGTCACTCAAAGCCACCAAGTAGTGCCAGGACATCACCTGGCTGTCATGGTTGATGGGAACTGGTAGTATTTGCAAAAACACCCAATTGTTGTTACCTTGGCATGTGGGCCAGCCGTGGAGGTGGCTCCCTCTTGTCTGACATAAATTTCTTATGTATTTATTGTCAAAATGCTGACAGGTTCCCCATGAGTTTTATCTCTCTTACAACACAACGTGCCCTTCTGCGACCCACTCTGCTGGGATGCATCTAGCTGACCTTTTATTGGTCCCTTTAGTGACAGTGATCCAGCAGGTGACACAACCATTTCTATCCAAGGAAACATTGGCTTCTTGATTTTCTAAAGATTTACATTGTGTCTGGGGTGCGGACAAAGCCACATTAAAGGTCTGTGAGAAAATATGAACTGGCGAGTTAACCAAAGCAGGGAAGTCTGGGAAAAGCTTCCCCAGCAAAGGAAAGGATGGGCAGGACTTAGCCAAGCCACAGATGAAAGGAAAGATTTTCGTCGCCAGAGGATACTAAAGATTTTCCTTAACAACTTGCTTCTCCCTTGTGACAAAACATAATTTCATATAGCAATCCAAATTTAGCTGCATACTGGAGAATCACTCATGTGCCAAAGGATTCCAACTTGGAATCTGACAACTTCTGTGAGTTAAAACGACCCCTTGCAAAGCTTGGAAATGATTGGTTTGTTAGAAAATTGGTTGTTGACTTTGATAAAGTCCTACATAAAAGGGGATAATGGTTTTTATAAAAGTCCTGGGACTCGGTATACTATCAAAACTTCCATAAATAGCTATATTGATGTAGATGGCTTTCTGTAGTTTTTTTAATGGGGCCAATTTTCAAGAAACTATAACCCTGTCTTCATATAAAATGTAGTCCTTAGGATTTAAAGGATATATGGTGTATTTAATCCAGTTTAAGTCCTTTGCATATTCTATTGTCCTTTCCAACTTCTCAAACAAACTAAGTTTCTGTTCGCATAGTTAGAATGATATATGAAAACACAGACATGTTAAGGTGTCCTTGGATGCCACGTCCGTCCCCCCCCACCCCCCTGTGTCTGAGAGGAAGAACAGGGAATAAGACATGCTCCATTAGCTGCTCCCAGCCTTCCCGTTGAGACCACATGGTGGATGGCACAACCCATCGGCACGTAGGCTCGATCCAGTGGTTCTCTGTCTTCTGTAGCCATGAAGCAATAATGGAAGTGAAAAAATTTCAGCGGAGGTATCCTTGATGCTTGAATCAAAGTGAGCACCTGCCTCACAGTGTCTAGACCTTCCGTGTGATCCTTCCTCACAGGTCAGCACCACTCACCATTTATCCGTTTCAACCCTCTGTTTTGAAAGTTGGTGAGCGCTATATATTTTCTCTTCAAAACAAATTCAAGCCTTTTATAAACAGTGGGAAGAGGACGGCCCCCTTTTCTCTAACCATCAGCCTATGGAATCTCTATTTGTTTATTTCTAGAGAGCAATTTAGAGTTGAGTCTTTTGGAAAGAGATGTTAGTGAATCCGTCATCCCTAGGAACTGTTGCCACCGCTGTCTACACTAACATGGCAGTTTCAGAGGTGGCACGTGCTGCCTTGAAGTGAGTTGGGACCGCAGACACAGGGGAGGGCCTTCTTTCCTGCCTTCCAGACTTTGTGCCGGGCGTGCCTCGGGCTTACCCTGCTTGCTTCCCATTAGGCCACAGAACGCCTGTTGATTTTTTAAATCCAACTCTGGTCTCATTTTCCTGGGAACTATTCTCGCATCTTCCGGAAGTATTTGCTGCCCCATCTGTGTATCAGGCATATCCCTAATCTGCGATTTACTTATGTTCACATGGAAACCTCGGCTCCCAAAGCACGCTATGCAAGCCTGATGTCCCCAGCTCCTTGCCAACCTGCTGACCACCATGGGATGATGAGCAGCTGTCCTCTGTTCCGCTGGGTCCTTTCACCATTGCCAGCCATTATGCATGAATGGACTGAGACCTCTGAACCATGAGCTGAAATAAACCTGTCTTCCCTTAAGTTGTGGGTGTTGGGTATTGTATGCCAGCACGAGGAAGTGACGAAGGGAGAAGCTATCTAAAATACTATGGTGGACAAATGGTTTTATTAATGTTCTTCCAAGTCTTCTGAAAAACTTAGGTCTTTGAAAAATAGAGTGATTTTTTTTTTTTTAGAAACACTGAATAAAGGATTCTTTTTTTTTTTTTTTTTTTTTACCATTTTGGTATTTTCATTTCTTAAATTCCAAGATGGAAACTACTAAATGTGTTAATATAAATGAACTATCAAAGCCAGAAGCAGAAACTTTGTGGACGACACTGTTGCATAAAATAATCCATAAAAAGACTCCAATATGTCTTCCTCAAGATGGGGAGATGCTTTCCTCTTGAGTCAGAGCTCCTAGTACACGGCGTGTTGAGGACGTTTGAGAACAAACAGAATTGACAGGGGCCATGAAGTTACCCAGAGTTGAATCAATGTATTTTTTTTTTTCTGAGAGTAATGAGGTAACTTGTGGCAAAAAATGAAATGCAACTAAACAGAATTAGATTTTCAGATACATAATGGTTTGCACTTCAGGTTTCACTGCCATTCTCTCAGCCCTTGTCAGCCAGAGATGCAGCAAAACAGCCGGGAGCCCAGGGCTCTAGTAAGGAGATGTTAATGAAGAGCTGCCTGCAGAGATGTGGTCAGGCTAAGGAACAGGGCAAGGTCCCTGTGACCTGAAGAAACTCACAGTGGTGGAGCCCTGGGTTGCAGGAACAAGTCAGCGTTGGAGCCGCAGCCAAAGGGCTGTGGCCAGGGTGGGGGGCTGTGGCTGCTGGCACACAAGAACAGAGGAAAGGGAAGGATGGAAGGAGGGAGGCCAGGAGGGAGTCGTGGCCGGCCGCCGGTGGCTTGCTCTGAAGAGTCCCGCTGTAGTTGGGGTTAGCCAAGTCCCTGGCAGCCAAGCGGGTCTTCCTCGCCAGCCCACCTGTCAGGGGTGTTCACACTGTCCCATTTTTTTGTTGTTGATCGTTCCTTGGATTTTGAAATCACTTCTTTTCCTCTGTCTCACCACAGTTTGTCATTGATGTCTTGGGTCACTGTCCCCCCTCTTTGATGTGATGTGGCAGGTTCTGGCTTAAGTGCCAAGACCTGTTAGTAGCATTTACTAACCACGTATTCTGAATATGCTGATATACTTTGTATTTCTTGCCAAATCAGAGGGTATTTTTATAACATAAAAAAATAGAAACTGTACTTTTGCTCTATTTTGTAATTCATAACGTGATTTGGAGAGAAGCAAGGTAGATATTTTGGTTACTTTTAAATAACAAATATGGAATTGGCTGATACATTATTATTGATATTTAAGATATCTCAAGGTACTTCTTCAGCTTTCTGCGTAGAACTTTCTTCAATTTTGTTTTCAGTGCTGCTGATGGACCCCAGGGTTTTCACACCATGCGACATCCCCAGCCCATTTGTTAGCTTTGATTTTAAGATAGGGTGTCACTAAGTTGCTGTGTTGCCCGGTTGCCCAGGCTGGACTTGAACTTGGAACCCTCCTGCCTCAGCCTTCTAGACCGCTGGTCCTGCGAGCCTGGTTACTAGGCCCAGTTGAGCTCGTTTAATGATCTAGATGAGCTAACGTGTCCTCCTTGTCTCGCTGGGACCTCAGGGTGGAGACCACTGTCGTTCTGCTCTCAGATTCTTGGTCCTGTGTTTCATCCATCGAACAATGTAGTTTTCAGAGTATATACCGGAAATAGTGTGATGTGTGTCCACTATACACTTACCAAGCGAGGTATTGTCTACAGTACGAATACAGCTCTCAGATGCTACCATTTGACTTAATTTGCTCAGTAGAAAAAGGCTTAGTGATGTCTCTGTGTTTCTTGTAGGTATACAATATGCATTAAAAGTAGTTTTCGCCTTGGGGAACTTCATCTATTTTCTTTTATTTTAAATGACTCATCCAGTCTGTTTTAGGGATCCTTTTCTTCTTCAGTTTTTCTTATTCCAGAAATAAAAACTATACAAGTCATTTGTAGGTATCAGTATATATAAAGAATAGAATGTATAGTTTAGTTACCTATTGGTCTAACCCTGTATAAGCACTTACTATTTAATTTTCATGGTAAGTATTCTCAGGTATTTAATTTTGTTGTGCTCAGTGATAATTTTCCACCCCGATCTGTATCGTGTACTGTAATATACTTTCAATGGATTATTTTCTAGTATATAATTGCCTAAATTTGCTTGTTTATTTATTTATTTTAACTTAGTGGTACTAGGGATGGAGCCCAGAGCCTTTGCACTCAACTACATCCTCAGCCCACTCTTAATTTTTTTTTTTTTTTTTGACAGAGGGTCTTGCTGAGTTAAGTTTACAGCCTGGGCCCAAGCCTGTGCTCCTCCTACCTCAGCTTCTCAGAGTGCTGGGATTGTAGACCTGCACCACAGGGCCCAGCCTAATGTTAATTTTAATAATATTTTACTTAACTAAATATCTCCAAAAATTTCCATTTCAAATTATATCATTGATCTCATGGAAGGAGAAAGCTTCCCCTGAAACTTCGTGGCTTTGGTGGGTGGTATGAGTACAAATTTCCCAGACGGTAAGGATGAACACCGCCCACCGGAAGTAGGAAGGTGAGGATCCCGTGGGGGTGGGGGCACACAGCTGACCTGCTTTTGACTTTAACTGCCATGCGGGCCCCAGCTTCATGGAAACGGCAATGTAGGTGCGATGTGTTGATGTCCAGAAGAATTGTAGATAAAAAGGGAGAACTCTGGTGGGTGCCTTTAAAGCTGCAGAATAGGCACATACGTGCCATTCGACTCTCCATGCTGGCTCCTGGTTCTAGTTTCCCGCCCATGTTTCCAGTCGCTGATCTTACATAGGAGCCTCGGCCCAGACGCACCAAGCTGGGGTTTCGCATCCGCTACTTGATCTTAGATTCAGCCTCACATGTGCAGATCACAGAACGTTATAGAAATAACACACCATTATTTTGAAAGTGTGGCAGGTTAATTAACATAATTACATTTTGGGTTCCTTGCCCAGTGCTGAATACTGTTGTTTTATTTTCTGTAGTTACACAATAAAACTTAGTGCTAGGAACCACGGCAGATGTAGTAGCTATGAGGAGTCAGTGTCTGTAATTGTTGCTGTCCCTTTGCAAAGCCAGGAGTAGAAAAGAACACGGAGGCGTTGGGACAGAGCAGCAGAGAGCAGCGGGCAGCTGTGGCCAGGGTGCTGCCCCTGTCAGCCGGGCTCGGGCCGGCGGCATGGTACAAAGCCCACGTCCGAGTGGCAGAGGTTCCCTTAGGGACTCACGTTAAGGTTAGGCCGCAGCCAGAGCCAGAGCTGGGGTGACTTGAAAAGAACTACAAGGTGGTGGCTCTGTGTTTTTAGGCCAGATTTTAAACTCAACCCTCTCCAGCACTGGTCTCCTAATATTTTTGAATTTGAATTTGATCTTGTAATTGAGGTTAATGCCTTGTTTTTCTCTCATTCAATTAAAGTAATTTTATGGTTTGTAATCAACTCACATGTCTGGGTTGAGGACAGGAGATATTACAGACTTCATTATATTAACTAAGACCCTGTTACAGTTGCAGAGGAAATCAGAGAAAAATTCTTACTTGAATATATTCCCTAATGTCTATTATATCAAAACACAGTTTAATATAAAACCATTATAAAAGTAGGCAGAAATGGGCGGGGGGGCGGTGGTAGAATGGACATTGAGGGCATCAGTTCAGGACCAGGGAAAGGTGAGGTCCGGGTGGCGCGAAGGCTGCAGATTCTGTGCTGTGTTGGTCCGTTCCTTTGGCCAGCCCCACGAGGTGTGATTCACGTTCCGAATGTGATTCCTGACTATACATAGGTGAATCTCACTTCACCTTGCAACTAAGTCACTTTGAATTACGGTTTCTGTCCCCACCAAGTCCCAAATGAAAAGAATTTTATACATATGTGATATTAGAACTAGATACAAGTTGGCATCACATAGACGGGTGCCAGGACCAGGTGGACACCCTCGTAACGAGTGTGTACGAGCCCTTTGAGGATGCATGGGAGGAACGGCCTGAGCTGTCCTGGGCAGCATGTCCAGATAAGCCCATTTCTGCGTGGTGACAGCATGGACTCCTGTTCTGCCCTTATGGGGCTCCTTGTCTGCCCCATGTGGCCACAGCTCATCTGCACCCCACCCCGCCCTGCTGTGCGCCATCAGCTTCCCCAGCGTCTCTCCTGCTGGGGACTTCATGCTCCGGGGAAGCTGCTCCGTCTCTGAGCATCTCCAGTTCCCTCCTGTTTCCCCAACACATGCTAACACGTTCCCTCCATCCTGAGTTGTGTCATGAGATGGGCCTCTAATATTTTGTGCCTTATTTCTGCATGATGCCATCCTAACCTGGCTCCCAAATGACCGCCAACACACCAGACAAGCGCCCTGCTCAGTCACAGTGCTCATCCCCCGCCTCAGCTCGGCCGGGTCTGTTTGGAACTTCTGCCTTTGGCACTTGCTACAGTGAGCTTTGCGCTGTGCCAACTTCCAGGCAACTGTGATCACCCACAATTCCATCCGGCCGGTGGGGCTGCAGGTTCATTGAGCACGTTCTGTATTTGGGAGCTAGCAGGACGGAGATGGAATTGGCCACCCTCCCTGCTGCCCAAGAGCCAGTAGAAAAAACGAAGCGAAGAACAGCTTTAAAGTGGACGATGGGTATGGAGCGGACAGGCGGGCTGTGGAGGCGGGACACCGGGGTCAGCAGAGTGTGCGGCAGAAAAACTTCCAGGAGGAAGATAGTTTTCTTTTCTTTTTCTCTGGTACTGAGGATTAAGCCCGGGGCCTTCACCCTAACTAAGCTGCATCCCCAGCCCATTTTTATTTTTGACTTTGAGACAGGGTCTTGCAAAATTGCCCGTGCTGGACTCAAGCTTAGGATCCTCTTGCCTCAGCCTCCCAGAGTGCTGGGATGACAGGCCTGAGCCACGGGCTGGCAGGACGCTACCTCTTATCTCTCTAAATAGCCCCTCTCTTGCATTCTCTCCTCTAAACCGTGTTGGGTAGACTTCTGCTGTTTTGGGAACTTTATCTCATATACTTATTATAAAACATCAGATTTACTCCCTTTAATTCTTTGTGCAAGCCTGTATTGCAATACTGGCCTCGTGCACCCTTCTGTTTCCCCTTACACACCCATGTGCACATCCTCTTTGCATGGGCGCTGGCCCGGCAGGGCTGTGGGATGGTGGCCAGGGATTCACGGAGTTCTAGGCACGTGGTGCTCTGAAATCATCTCTCCTGTGTGTGTGTGTCCATGTGCAATGGCAAATTCCTTTGGGACACGGCCACCCCCACTCATCGGCACCTCTGCCATGTCAGCTCCCGGGCTGTCGTGCACGGCTCAGGGCTGAGCACGGCCGCGGATGGGCAGATCCGTGGGTCTGTGTACATCTCTCCCCCGCAGGGTGTGAGGGTCTGCTGCCATTTTTGGTTGGATATAGGAGTGTCTGATTCCTGTAGATACTCTGTACCCATAGAGGAAGGGCTTCGAGGCTGGAAGCAGCAGATTCGTGAGCCATAAGAAGAGTGTGACCACAGGTAGAAGGGGAGAGGGAGGCGCCGAAGAGTGGGAAGCTGCGGGTGACATGGTGTGGCTAGGTGACCCAGAAGGGGGCATGATAAACCGTGTGAAAAATTGTCCCAAAGCGCTGGCTATTCGAAACCCATGTTTGCTTGAGAAAGTCTCTATTTTTGGCCCACCTTTGGGGAAGGTGGGGAGTTAGGCTAGGGCAAGCAGAGACAAGTTCAAATTTCCATGGAAACAATTATCATAAAATATTGACTGACAGGTTTATTAGGAAACAGGAAAGTGGAGAGGTGGTTGCCATGGAAACGTGGACATTCAGAGACAAGCGCTTGAAGAGATTCCTTATTTATTTTAGCTAAATAAGTGGGATCAATCTGAAAGGGTTACATCTTGGTATTCTTTATTTTTTAATATCTCCCCCTATAGATTTTAGAGCATCTTTCTCACACCTTGGTAAATTACATTCCCAGAAAATATTTAGGAAATGTTCTTTGCTTTTGAGTCTTTAAGTTATCCATTTTTATAACTATAAAATTAATTTCCCAACGTGATGTCTTTATCTTTGAAGCTATAGAAGCATTGTTTTGTAAATGGGAGTCTTTTCAGTTCACTTTCTCAAGAGTAGAATGATTATAGTGACTTTTCCTAATGAAATTTAAATTATTGCTTTTCATGTGCACTGAATAGCATTAGAAAGAAGATACTGTACGAGACTGAAAGAGAATCGGTTATGGCGACTGTGATAGGGTGCGAGCAGGCTCGTGTTTTCTACGAGCTCGTTTTCACAACGTGGAATGGTTTGGAGTTGCGTGTTGGTTGCTCTGGCACTCGATACCACAGAAACATAAAGGGTTATTATGGAGGACCATATGTCCGTTGTCGAAATGTATAAGAGTTATGTGATTCAGAAATGCCCTGTGTATGTGGAAATGCAATGGGATGAATTTGAATAAAACGTGACATGGGATGCTTGCGTTGCCTGTAAGCTTGTGGGATGTAACTTTAAAGTTCTCTCTGTAGAGTACTTTAGGTAATATGTCCTGGAGTGATTTTTTTCATTTTTTCAGTCCTGGCACAGTGACAGGTAAGAACTGACAAAGCATATGTGACATCTTACCAGATACTCAGAGACCTCATGTGTCGTGCTCAGATGCTGAGATTGAATCATCTTTTTTTTTAAAATTTCTTCCCAGTTTTTATTTATTTAGCTAAATAAGTGGGAGCAATCTGAATATCGGTATTCTTTATTTTTTAATATTTCCCCTGAAGATTTTAGAACATCTTTCTCACACCTTAGTAAAAACACATTAATAATGTAAAGCTCACATTAAAAAAAATGATCAATTAGACCCCTGTGAGTGTCTCGCATTCGCTTCCTCACTGGTCTTTTATATAATAAAAGGGAGGTTGTAAGAAAAGTGTGTTGATTTTTTGCACCTGTGCAGGTGCTATGGGTTGGATCTGGAGTGTCCCCAAAACCTCCTTTTTTGGAAAGTGGTTCAAACATGGCAGTTACTCTATTGGTTTCCTCTCCAGTTAAGAGGTGGGAACTGTCCCAAAGGGCCGGGTTGCTGGGAGGTGGCCTCAAGAGTGGAACCCTGGGCCGTGACCTGGTAGGTCCACTGTTCTTCTCTCACTCTGTTTCCTGTCACCAGGACAAACAACTTTTTTCCTGCTGGTGCCTACCACCATTGCCAGCTGCCCATGAATTAATTTTAATTTAGTTGACTCATTCTGAGGAGGTACTTGCCGCAGTTCAGTGGCAACACCTCTGATATGGACAGATGGTAGGCAGAGATCTCTTGAACTATGAACTAAACTCAGCCTTAAACTGTGGGTGTTGGGTATTTTGTCCCAGCCATGAAAAAGTAACTGCAGCACCAAAGCCCTCTGTTTTTTTAAGGTTACACAACTTTATAGGTAGGAGGAGCCTACAGTTAGACTTGTCCAACTTTTCATTATAAAGGGGACAACGAGGACATACAAAGGGGACTGGTGGCACACTCAAGTTCGTGTTTCCTGTTTGTGAGTGGGTATTCTCCCCATAGTAGAGGCGAGTCTGGAAGACACTTCATTCAGTGCCCTGATCTCTATTATCCAATTCCTAAATGACTGTGAATAAGTGACACAACTAGACAGCTCACTGTGCCTCAGGAGCTTCCAGGCAAAACTTTCATCACACACATCACCTGCAAAGAACCTTCTGGAGGTCAAACACGAGCAAATGGCATCGCAGTGGTTAACCTTCCTGCAAATAGATGTGAATACCATCACTGCCCAGTGGAGGAGGCACACGTGGCTCTGTGCCCATTCCAACCGTCCCTCTCATCGCTTCTTAGTGCCAACATTTTCCACCCACCTTATGCTGTAGGCAATTATTTTTATGGCTTCTCTGAGAAAAATTCTTCTACACAAATGATTTTGTGAATTTTAGTGAGTGGGGTTAACATGTCTTGAGGGCACACAGCCAGGTGAGTCTCCCGTCTGTGACACCACTGCAGGGTGAAGCCTTCATTCTCTTTGGTAGAGAGGACTTGGCAGTTTTGAGAATGTTGGTGTCTAATGAGGTTCAGCCTTTCAAAATGGCTCCCAAATGGCCAACTCATTGGGATTCCATCTTTCCATAGCAAGAAAAAAAATTGGCTACAGTTAAGTTATGGAGCTTCCCAAAATAAATATTTCCTGAATACTCATGGTAGTCTAGGTATCTTGCTAGGTTCCAGGAAAATTTAAGAAAAATCCTATGTGGATGCTTCCCTTGAAGTTTTAGGATCTAGTGGAAGAGAAAAGGCAAAAAAGCAGAAAGTTCAGGAGCACGATTGGCGTCATGAGATGGGAGCTCAGAGCGAAGATGCCTAAGCGTATTTGTGGAATCAGAGTGGATGGTGGAGGGGGAGAGTGAGCGAACACTTAAGCAAATGAAAAGTAACCTTCCTTGGTTGGCGTGAATCTTCTCTGACCTTTAACCTCTTTTTTCTTTTGCCAAGCTTGTTGGCTCATTATGAGAAGGTACCTGCCTCAGGCCAGTGGCTTGTCAGTGCCCTGTTGTAGGGGGAGGGTGGGTCCTGAGATCTTGGATCCCCACCCGGGCCCAAAACTCACTGTGTCTGAGAGGACTGTGTGTGCTCGGATGTCAGGCCCTCCTGAGGCCCCTTGGGGAGCCGTTCCGCCCAATGTTTGCTTGTAGTTCAGGGCAAGAGGCTGGGCTAAGCCAGTACCTGTGTTTGATCCAAGCTGTCCACTAACTCTCTGCATCGTCACGGACAGTGACTTTGTTTCTTCAAACCTAATTCCTGGCATTGGGGTGAGAAGCCGACGGGGTGGTGCTGGCTAACATTTCAGAACATGGCCTGCTGGGAGAGCCAGGAGCAGAGACCTTGTGAGAACACACACAGGTAAAGAAACTGAAGACAGGAGGGAAACAGAAGGTCAAGCGCCTCAGCAGTCACATCCCTCTCCCGTATGGCCAGCCTGCGTCACCCCATTCTTCCACCTCTCCAAAATTATCCCTTCTCCCACCTCCCTCCCCTTCCTTGAGACATGATGACACAACTGTGATGCAATTTTCTTTCCTCCTGGTGATTTTTGAAAAAAGAAAAAGATCTCTTTTAGTCACCTTCATGTTTTAGGTGGCCACAAACCCAGTAGGCCACCAGACAACACGGTTCCCCCCAAAGCAAGTATAAACCTCAGAGGCGTCAGTGGAAGTTTCCAGAATGTGTAAATGCTTCTCCAGCACTCCATGGACAACACGGGGAACGTGCAGATGTGTTTTAGTTGTTGCCTTTAAGGATGTTAATAGAGAATAAGGCAGATGAGAGAGGAGGAAGGACAAGGAGAGAGACGGAAGTGAAGAGCACGCCGCTTCCGGTGCAGACGCCTTGTGCAGAAGAAGGGCGTGGATTGTCCTTGACCTTTAACCTCCTGCTACAAGAAAGTGCAGGCACAGGACGTGTGAGGACAGCTGGACACGAAGACGGGTTTTAGCACAGCGGGGCGGGGGCTGCTCTTGCTTATGCGAAGCTGTCTGCTTTTTCATCGCTTCTATTCTGTGGGTACCGTAAGTCAGTCACGGCCAGGTAGCACCCTGGGACTTAGGCCACTACTCGTCAGAGAAGGTGCTGGAGATGTCATTGTTCTTGGTTACAGCCACAGAGCAGGAGTTGGGAGATACACGGTTTAACATTTTTTCTGTGCGTTTATCATGGAAAGTCTCCACACGTTTCCCCGGCAGACAGATCTTGGGGGCGGTGCCTTTCTGAAGAGTGAGCAGGTCTTGCTTGCTTTGGCTGAGTAGCTTTTCGGTATCTAGTCTCCTAGTCCCAAGTACAACAGTCATTTCTTTAAGAGATGCTTATTGAATAAAAGTATGCTGAAGAAAAGAACTAGCCTGTCCTTTCGGTACCTGGTCCTGGGAGCATTGCCTTTTTGAAAAGGTGGTAATTGTGGTGGCACTCACCTGTAAATAAATCCTTGAGCTCTAGGAGGCCGAGGAAGGAGGATGGCAAGTTTGAGTTCTGCCTGGGCAGCTATGTAACTTAGTGAGATCCTGATTCAAAGTAAAATAAAAAGATGCGGTAAGAAAACTCAGTGCAAAGTCCCTGGGTTCAATCCGCAGTGTCAAAATGCACATAATGGGATATTTACTATTTTAACCACTTTGAAATGTATAATTCTAGGATATTTAGTTCTCAGTATGTTCTGTATTAAGCAGCCATCACCACTATCTAGTTCTGGAGTATTTTAACCGTCCAAGTGGAGATCTCATTCCCGTTAGAGCCGTTGGTTCTGGTACCCTCTGTCCCGGTCCCTGGCTAACAGTTGCCTGCTTTCTGTTTCTGTCTGTATAAAGTTGTCTATCTCACATATTCACTAAAATGTAATCACATAATATTTGACTTCTTGTGTCAGACTCATTCCACTCAGTATAACATTTTCAAGGTTCATTTAGGTCACAGTATGAACCTGCATTTCATTTTCTTTGTGTCTGAATAGTATTCCGTTGTGTGGATATACCATGCCTTATTTACTTGTCCCCTGATGGAGAAGTAGACATTTCTAACTTTCGGCTGTATGAATAGTTTTCTTGTGCATACTTTGTAAAAGTTTGATTTGAACCGCTGATTTCAAATTATTTTACACATTTATGTATCTATGCGTCTAGGAGTAAACTTGTTGGGTTACATGATAATTCTTTAACTTATTGAAGAATGGTTCTTTAATAAAGAATAAATGTTGATTTGAATATTTTCTGTGGAATTAGAAAAGGCTCCAGGAATCTTTACTTATACTTCTTTAGAGATTTAGCAATATCCTCTTAGATATGAAAATGAAAAAGTGCTCTTCATAAATGAGCAAATTTATGATCTTGTAGATAGGTTTTTGGAGAAGGTTCGGGCCTAGTGGGGAGTTCCTGTACATCCCTTATCTTCCTTGTTCCCAGGAGCTGGGAGGTGGGAGGCCAGGGTCTGCTGCTTCTAGGTGGACTTCTGAACCCAAATGGGGGGGAGATGACACCCAAGTCCTCTCAGATGGTTAACATCAGCTCTTACTAACTTTTTGTTTTTGTACTGAAAATTAAGCCCAGGGTCTTTGCACTGAGATACACCCCCATCCCTTTTTTTTACATTTAGATTTTCAGTCAGGGTCTTACTATGTCACTACAGGGCCCAGGCTGAGCTCAAACGTGTGATTCTCCTGCCTCAGCCTCCCCAGGTACTGCAACTGGGCCTGACTTCTTAACTGATTTGTTTTTCTCAGACAGATATATACTTGCAGATTTTTAAAGATTTTTTCAGGAGGTGCTAGAAATCTGAATTTTCGTATGATCTGACTTTTATATGCTGGTAATTCATTACATTTAAGACAAAATGAAATGCTAAACACTCCGTGGCCCAAGCAAAGCAAGTCTGGGCCTGCGCGGACTCTGTCCACCGGCCACCTTCTTGTCAGTGCGCTGCCACTTTGAGAGGATTCTCCCAATAATGAAATCAATAGCTGCTAATGCATTTACGCTCAAAGCCGTGTTCCAGGCGCCACTCTGAGCATTTGCATTTAATTGAAGTCAGATTAATCTAATTCTCATGGCAATTCAGTGAGGAAGGAGTAATTTGGCTGCCCTCAGCCCTTCTCACACTTCTCACAATGCTTTTGTTACTTTGTTTGGAAGCTTCTCATGGGTGAGAACCGTGAGCTGTTTCTGCTTATGACCCAGAACTGAGCCCTGTGCTGAGTGTTCGTACAAGTGCTCTCAATCCTGGTTAAGCTGATAAATGAATTGTATCTGTCCCGAATACTTACGGTTCTAATACTAAAACACGAATACTTAAGGTGTTCTATGCGCCTAAGATGGTCCTGAGCACTTGAGCCAGATAGAAACTTAGTATTAAAGGTCTTAGTAGGAAGAAAGTGGAAACTTGGGCTTGGAACAGACTTCTGGCTTCAAGTCTTGCTTCTGCCACTTAGGATCTGTGAGAGAGCCTAGTCAAATAACGCTCCACCTCGGTGTGCCTCGGTTCAATCACTACCCTCACAGCAGTGGCTACAGTGCCATCAGTTATTGTGGTTTGGGTCTGGAATGTCCCCCAAGACCACATGTATTTAAATGCTATGGTCTGTCTAGGGAACCATGTGCCCCTGGAATGTTGGAGCCTGGACCGGAGGGGTGGATTTTGGGTGTGTGGTGGATTATAGGTGTGTTGACTGGATTACAGGTGTGTGGTGGGACTTAATCCCGGAAGGGGTGGAACACTGAGGCTGGACCTGGAAAGGGCAGGTCACTGGGATGGGATCTGAAGAGACATATGCTGCTTCTTTCCTGCCTCCCTCCCTCCCTCCCTTCCTTTCTTTCTTCCTCCCTTCCTCCTTCCCTTCCTTCCTTCCTTCTTTCCTTCCTTCCTTCCTTCCTTCCTTCCTTCCTTCCTTCCTTCCTTCCTTCCAGCACTGGACTGGACTTGCTGCCTCCTTGCAATATGACGAGGAGAGCTGCCTCTGCCTCTGTCATGTGCTTCCATGTTGCTGCATGTCCGTGAATGGACTGTGGCCATCTGAAACCGTGAGCTAAGATAAGTCTTTCCTCCCCAGATTTGCATATGTCAGGTACTCCATCAGAACAATGAAAAAATAACTAATACACCAGTCGTCCCTAATCTGTTCTAATGATTGTCATGTGCGCTGCACCCTTCTGGGGATTCTGTAGAAACTGTCCTCTCTCTTTCTCTCTGTGCCTCTGTTTTCCCCTTGGTTTTTCTCAGTCTCACCTGCAGCTTCCTCAGTGACTCCAGGACATGCACAGGTATTTCTAATTAAAGTGACTGTTTCTAGTTGAAGACTCGTGCACGTTGAGTTATGGTTGCAGAGGTGCTCCTGTGGGCATTGTGAGGGAGCTTAAGGTTCCTGAACCCCATTTTTTGTTGTTTTGATACAGGGTATCACTCTGAGTCCTGAGCTCACTATGTAGCTCAGGCTGGCTTCAAACTCAGAGCAGTCCTCCTGGCTCAATCTCTTGAATCTCCTGATGCAGGTGTGCACTGCCATACCTGTTCTATGTGGTGTTGCAAACTCGAACTCAAGGCCTTATGCTAGCTAGGCAAGTGCTCTAACCACTGTGCCATTCCTCCACCCCAAGAATTGTGGCCATTTGCCTCTTATTTTTATTTACTTGGAAACCTGTGGGGGTTACATGGAGAATACATCACGTTGATTGACATGCTGGTGCCCTGAATTCTCCTACGTGTACTCTGTTAATCAAGCATATTGTGCACTGTGTTTGTGGTATATCTGTAAAGCCACACGTTACGTAGCTCAACCCATGCCAGCAAATTCAAGAAACTTCAGATAGTGCTCCACAAACTGATTAAGGGAATGGAGAAAGTTATTTAGGGAAAAAGATTAAAGGAGTTAATTATACACAGCTTGACTGAGCAGGAATGAAAAGAGGAGTTAATGGCTCCCTGATATTATTTGAAGATACTAAATGTCAAGAAGAAAAAAAATGTTTTACGTAATACAATGAGGTGCTATTAACAGCAATGAGACAGAATTGAGAATGGGGATATTTAAATGAAGCATATGTGAACTCTATTAAAATAAAATGTATGAAGTTATGAAGTAGTCTTTCCAATTATAAGGTGGAACCCTTTCATCAAGAAATAGAACTAGGCATAGAAATATATGCTAATAAGGTTTTAATTGTAACACTGTTGGGCAGCCTAGCTGACCTAGTTTTTCATGCTTCTTAATTTCTAACTTGAGCAACCTTTCACTCCAACGAGGGCCAATTCTGCCACTAAACGTTTCTGTCATATGTGCCCCAAGAAATTCTATGTATCAGTCATATATACAAAGACCTAGCATACCATGACTAGAATAATTTTGATTCATTACTGCATTTTAGAAAATAGTGAGAGTTCCTGACCAGCCTGTGACATTTTCCTTTTCCTTGGTCTTTATATATTTTTTTTCCAAGAAAGATATACCAATTCCACAGGAAAGTTGTGTTACAGTGTTGAAAACCAACCCGGCACGTTGCCACGAGACGAACAATAGAAATGCCTGCAATGAAAGATGAGTAAATAACGTGAACCTAAATCATCTTTATGGCAGTAAAAATCAAATTATAATCATTGAGAACACTGGCTGTGTTTGGACGCTATTGCTGAAATAGCTGGAACTCATGATTAAAATCATATGAAGTCTGAGATGTCATGGGACATATGGAAAACAAAGTATAGGGCGTCACGTCTTCACCAAAGTCTCCCTTGGTGCTAACAGAGCAGCGCGACTGTGGAGGCAGCACTGACACGGTCACTGTGGGTAACAGGCACATCCTGTTTGGGTTTCTTATCCTTCATTAGAACATAATAAAATTTAAAGGACAAAGACCTTCTATATTACCTTTTGTTCTTGGTGCAGACCTGAACGTGCCTTCCCTTTTCTTGGTCTTCCTGACTCATTGCTGTCGCCTGTCCTCAAGAGTTTTCTCTGTCATCTTTTCCTCCATGCAAAGAAATGTGCTTTTCAACTACTATTTCTTGTTTTTCCTCTACAAAAATCACCGCTTAGTCTTCAGGGGATAGTGATCCCGACGGTGGTGTGAACTCAGATTTGTTGGAATCCACTTTGTGTTTTCTGTCCTATCAGTGTCCTTATTTCATCCAAAAGCTTCAATGCTGAGAAAAAAGCATCTAACCACAGAGCATGGTCAAATCACAGAGGAAAATGCAGGGGAGAAGGAAAGGCAAAACTAAGAACACAAATCTATATAGTCAAGGGGTCCTCTAAGCTCTAATTAGGATAAATAAGCATGTAGCAATAGGTTGCTAAAGATTGATTTTTAAAAACTTAAAAAAATTCTAAAGATGGAATATAACTTCTCTCAGCGAGCAATTTCTGTGTCCTGCAAACAGATTTTAAGACAATATAAAGTGATGGCAGAAAATAATTTTCACCAAGAAAGTTTGCTCAATGAAAGTATTCCTTTTAAAAAGACCTTTCTGACAAACAACATAGGAAGAAAGAAATGAAGGAACTACAGGAGAAGAAAACAAATTAGGAAGAGTGATTCTGTGTGTGCTAAAAATTATCGCAAATATAAGTGGATGAAATTATTCATTTAAAAAATAGAGTAGCTGAGCAAATAAAGGAAAATCCAAACATACATGAACTCCAAGACACTCATTTTACCAGGGAGGACTCACAAAACCGTAAGTGGAGGAATGGAGAAAGAGATCCCTGCAAATAGCAAAGAGAGGAGAGGTAGGGCTGCACGGTAGACTTTTTAAGTTTGTGCTCTAAAACTACAAGAAATGGCATTATATAATAACAAATATGTTAGTGCAACAAGAAGTCATAACAATTATAAATATATATACCTCGAATAGCAGGACACACACACACACACACACACACACACGCACAGCAATTATCATTTGATCCAATAATACTAGGGAACTTTAAAACTCCACTTTCAACAGTAGACAGGTCATTCAGACAGAAACTAGTGGAGAAATGATGGGCTTAAAATAGACTTTAAAACAAATGAGCCTGACAGATATCTACAGAACATGCTGTCTTTTAAACTGTGTAGGGAATGTTCTTTAGGAGAGGTCTTGTGTTAGGGAATAGGACAAACCTGAGCTAAGTTATGAGAACTGAAGTCAAATCATACGTCTTTTTGGATCACAATGGCAGGAAATAGAAATCAATGACAAGGGAACACTTGGAACATACACAAGTATGTGTAAAGTCACCAACATGCTCGTTGATGGCCAAGAGGCACAAAAGTGGTCAAATGGAGATATAAAAGTGCCTTGAGACTGATGCAAGCAGAAATTCTAAAACTTATAGAAAACAGTGAAAAAAAAAACCCAAGAGGAAAATTTATAGTAATTAATGCCTATTTCAAAAAAGAAAGAATATATTAATGTTGCACTTCAAAAATCTACAAAGAGAATAAATGAAGTAAATCAACAGAAGGAAGGAAATAACAAAAGTCAGAGCAGAGGTGGTGTGACAGAAGCTACAATAAAAGCAAAAGTAACTAAAAGTGGTTTTTCTTTTTGAAAAGGTAAAACCAACCAACCTTTAACTAGACTAATGAGAATGAGGGGGAGAAAGAGAGAGAGTGAGAGAGAGACAGATAGAGAGCGAGTTCAAATAAATAAGGTTAGAAGAATGGAGACATTACAACTTCGGTGGAGATGCCATCAAAGAAACGAACTCCTAGACATACCCTACCAAGGCTGACTTATGAAGTAATGGAAAGTTTGAACAGACCAGTAATGGATAAAGAAATTGAATCAGAATTTTATTAAGGTATCAAAAAGGCCAGAACTGGACAGTTTCACTGTAATTCTACACAACTTTTATAGGAGAACACTAATACAATTCTTTTCAAACACATCCAAAGATTGAAGTGAGGACATATGTCCTAACTAATTATATGGGACCAACTTAACTCTATTACCAAAGACTCCAGATGAAAAGGAATTTATAGGCAAATGTTCCTGAAGAATAGATTCACAAATCTACAACAGTAAGATATTAAGATATTAAAGAATATCAAAAGAGCTACTCACTACAATTAAGTGGTATATCCCAGCAATGCAAGGATGGTTCAATATATGTAAATCAATAAATATGATATACCACATTAACAAAACAATTCATAAAAATCATATGATAAACTCAACAGATGTGAAAAATCATGAAAATACTCAACATCTTTTCATGATAAAAGCTCCATACTGTCTATGGCAGTTCCTCAGAAGACTACAAACAGACCTACAAGATCCAGCAATCCTACTTTTGGGTAGTTATGATTTGGATTACCGTAACTACTATTGTTATGATTTGGACTTTAAATGCTCCCCAGAGGCTAAAGATTTGCTTCCTAGGTGATGGTGCTGGTATTGGATCTAGAGTATTCCCCCAAAGTCTCTTGTCTGTAAGGTAATTCGATCATGAGGTCGATCCATTTATTTCCCATACTATTAAGAGGTGGGGCCTAGCTGAAAGGGACAGGTCACTGGGGGATGGCCAAGAGGGTGCAGATCACTGGGACATGACCATGAAGGTGCACTATGGCTCTACTCTCTTCACTCATTCCACTTCCTGTCCATGGTGGGATTAGCAGGGTGCCCCAGCTGGGTCCTAAGCTAAGCTTTCCACCACTGCCAGCCACTCAAGAGTGAACTGACTTTCTGAAAAGCTGAGGAAAAATAAACCCTTTTCCTCATATTGTGTTGGATACTGTGTTCCAGCAGCAACAACAAAATAACTAAGGCAGCTTCCAAATGGATAAAAGAGAGTTAATGAAACCTATTGTTCTGTAAGGTAGGAAAGTACTAGGGTAAGTCTTTGCTTATAGATGTGGCAACATACTTGGTTCTGTTCAGCCAGTTACTTAATATCCCAGTACCTTAGCCTCCTAGTCTGTAAACCGAGGATAGCGATAGTACGTAATTGAAAGATGGTCCAGGGTGGAATGAGTTAAGGTATGACAAGTGCTTAAAGTAATGTCGGACACAAATCAGGGTATTACTGTTATTATTATGTTTAATCGTATCACATCACTGTGTGAGGGTTAGAAATTATCTTCATAAAACTTGCAGGATGGATTCTACTATATTCACAGAATAACTAGAACCTAGATTCTGAGTGCTCTGGTTGAGGCCCGTAAACTGGTCATGCACTTGGAAGCTCTATTTTTAACATCCTGAAGTTCCACTTTTATCACCTGCAAGATGAGAAGGATAACTGTGGAATGAAGTGCTTTCTTGGCATTTGAAGAGTTTGACATGATTAGCTTATATAACCCTCCTCCTTACTCTTTGAACTAAATGTTATTAATAAGTCTGGTTTACACATGGGCTAACTAAAGCAGAGAGAAGTAACAGAATAGAAAATAGAATGAAGTGGGACAGCTTCTACTAGTTAATGATAACGAAGGGATCTGGATCCAGACACCCGGGGGGGAGGGGGGTCCAGATCCCCTGAACCATGATACCGACTACTGTTCACACTGTCACCACAGCTGGGGAGAACACAGTGCCCACATCATGGTGTTGTTGTGAGAATTCAACTAATCCATATAAAGAAATTAACATAAAGCCTATCATGGAGATAATGCTCAAGAATCTTAACCATCAGTAAGGAGCGTAATTAACTCACCACGGCTTGGAGTCTTGCGGCCACCTCCCATGGCAGGGAATGCTGGGCCGCGGTGGAGGCATAGGTGTAGCAACACGTTTGAGTCTGTTGTCTTTTCTACTTGCCGTGTAACCTTGAGAAAGCCTTGATGACTTAGTGTTTTGCTATCCCCTTAGGAAAACGGTAGAAGATTGTCACAGACAGTGCTATTTATTCCCCTCTTCTTCTCATTTTCAAAGAGCTTCCTTCTGGTTACCGTCCAGGAAATGGAACTCCATGTACTGTTCTGAGTCAATTGTTAGCTGGCTTCTAGCCCAGTTCCACCACTAGAAGGCACCAGTGGAAGACTGACGGATGGGAGGTGGGCGAGGTGGCCATCCATCTTTGTGCTTTCAGGTCCTATTTGCACCCCTCTGGCAGCGTGGGCAGGCAAGGCTCCTGATTTCGGATATGTTTGGTCCCCTTAGATCCCATCACGCCCTTGGAGGCTCCTGAGCACGGGCTGTGTGCGGGATCCTCCTCTGAACTTTTAAGTTCTAATCATGTACATCTTTTTTCTTTCAACTCAAGAACTCTTAGCTACTTCCCACTCTCTCCAATGCCTAGGGAGCCTCAGCATCTTCTTTCTCTTTCTCAGGCATTTAACCTGTGCCGTAAGTTCCCTGGTAGTGACCCCCTGTATTGGAGCTATCTAGCGTGCTTTTGTTTTTATGACTACATCTTGGACAAAACCTTCACTCCCGGAGGTCCTGTGAGCATCAATTAAGACAGCAGTGTGTAAAGACCTCACTCCAACACTTGTCAAGAGGCAAATATTCAGGAAATAATAGTCCCTTCTGGCCTTGTCTGGGAACCAACCTCCAGAACTTTCAAATAGCATGATTGGTCCAGGTCCCATCAGCAATGTGAGCTGTAGCCTTCTGTACTTGAATGACGAGGAGCCAGCTGCTGAGTAACCAGAAACACGAACAGAAAGCAGATGTGATGCATTACCTTTGCTCACCTGCTGTTGTACGAGTTTGCTCTGCATGACACATGACATATATCAATATATATATATATATATATATATATATATATATATACATACATATATGCATGTATGTATGCATTCTGTCCTTTTTTTGCTATAGGAACACTACACGGAAGTGAAAACTATCCATGTGCATAGCTACACTCTCAAATGTCAAGAACACCACTTTCCCTATTGAAATATCATGTTGAGTGGAGGTGGAGGAATGGCTCAGTGGTTAAAGCACTTGCTTAGCAAGCACTAAATCAAGCACTAAATTAAGCACTAAGTCACCACATAAGCCAGGCATGGTGGCACATGCCTGTAATCCCAGTGCTCAGGAGGCTGAGACAGGAGTTCAGGGCCAGCCTGGGCTCCATGGTGAGTTCAGGACCAGCCTGGGCTACAGAGCGAGACCCTGTCTCAAAAAAAAAAAAAGAAAAAGAAAAAAATCATGTACTATTTCCTAAGGCATCGCCTTTAGGTGTCACGTGATGTCTGCAAAGGGAGCTTTCATACAATATTTTAAAAATTAAAACTAATATGCTTTACACAGCCTAGTAATGGAGAAGAAGAATTGAAATGCAATTGCAGAAAGGAGTCAGGAAGTCCAGTCAGAGGAGCAAGGGGAAAAGACGGTGAGAGCATCCGCCTTCTGTCCCCAAGTCCCACACAACGTGATGTCCCTACCTTGCTAAAGAGTGCTGCTGGGCCGTCGGCCTCACTCTTGTCTTCCAGGCTTCTTTTACTTTTTGTGTCTGGTCTCCTCTATCAACGCCATATGCCTGGGAATCGGGCAGGAGGTGGAGCTAGGCCAGGCAAGTATCTCCCTGTGAATCGATGTGAAGGCCACATAGCTGTGAGGTGCAAGGTGTGTGATGTGAACTGGTTTCTGTGATCCAGAGTCTTCTTTAACTGGAAGTCCTCTTTGCCCAAAGGCCACTCCCGCCTCCTGAATCCGCGCTGGGCTCTGACGTAAGAAGCATGGGTCTGAGTCCTGCCTCTGTCATGTTCTACTCAAGTGGCCTTGGACAACTAGCTGTGTCTCTCTTTATCATTTTCAAAGAGATGATATTAGGGTTTACTGCACCAAGATTTTAAGGATTGAAGTGAAATGCTCCACTACAGGTGCTTTGAAAGTGCTCCATGAATACTTATGAATGCGTATAGTGGCAGCCGTGAAGTTACATATCCATTCCATTTGCTTTCTAAAAAACTAAATTGCTTCAATTACTCGTGTCTTCAAGTATTCTACCTTCTATTCTCAAAATACTGTGGCAGGCGGTGGAGAACAAGAGGCTAGTTTTCCCTTATGGATCTCAGACGCTAGCAGCGATCCAGACAAAGAGCAGGCGATTCGTGGTCAGTGGCAGTGATTAAACCTGACCTTGGACTCACTCGTCTCCCCCTGCTTAGCAGTCGTGGAATCTTCCCCCAAGAACGAGGGAGGATGTTTCCCTTCGAGTATTTCAGGGCGTCTCTTTGCAGACAGCTGCCGCCTCCTTCATCCAATACATTGTCATTTTGTGCCCAGGAACCACAGCAGCCCCTTGCTAGTGTTCGCACTGCTAGTGTTTTCTCCCTCCCTCCCTTCCAGAACTGCCACTTTATTCGTCCTTAAACACTGCTTTCATCAAATCATGCCCTGTTCTGTAACTCGAAATAGCACTGGCTCCTTCCTTCTCTACCAAATCCAGGGTTATCGCCTAATTTACAGGACGCCCGCCACCTGTCCCCACCCTAACTGTGGAATCTTGCCACTCGCGGAGGAGTCTGCACATTCAGACCTAAGCGCTCATAGAAGCCCTAACCTGGGAGGGCCAAAGGCAGCCAGATACTTGCCTAGCTTTTTATGTGGTGCATCTTATTTGGCCCAAAAGGAAGAAGGCCTTTCCTGGACATTATTATTCTGATTGGCAAATGGGGAGAAGGAGTCTCCCAGGTGAAGGAGTAAGGCTAAGAAAGCCTCAGCCGAAGCCTGTCTGTTTCCCCCAACTTCCTTTCCATTCGCTGCACCTGCACTGCCTGCTGTTCACTGACCTAGGGTGTCTTTCTCCACATCCCGTCAGCCGACAGCCTTGAACTCTATCCACAACCCAGGTGAGAATTCAAGGTCTGTCTCTTAGAAAATGTCCTAAGCCTTTCTGCTTTGGTTGGTTTCTAAGTACTGGGAATCAAACCCAGGGCCTCCGTTACTCTGTATGCACCAGTCTTTTTTCCCTGTTTAATCGATATGCGTAGATGCAATGTGTAATGTTTACCTTGATCTTGAGTATTTAATGCATGTACATATTGAGGAGAAATTACAAATCCCCTCTCCCTTTTCAACCCTCCCCTATCCTCTCCCTCCCCACAGATTCCCATTATTTCCCTCAATTAGTTCTATGAAATAATTGTGATCTGGGTTTCTCATATCAGAGACAACATTTGATATTTAACCTTCTGCATCTGGCTCACTTCACTAAGCATGGTGGTCTCAAGTTGCCTCCATTTACCCACAAAAGCCTCCAACCTACCTGTCTTTATAGATGAGCAGTATTCCACTGTGTATAAATACCACAATTTGTGTATCCATCGGTCTGTTGATGGGTGCTTTGGTGTCTTCCACATTTTAGCTATTGTTAGTTATGCTGCTATGAACACAGGTATACATGTATCTCTGTTATGTGTTGTTTTGAACTCTTCTGGGAAAATTCCCAGTAGAGGTATTGCTGAATTGAAGGGAATATTTATTTCCAGTCTTTTGGGAAACTTCCATACTGCTTTCCATAGTGGTTGTACTAGTTTACATTCCCACCAGCAGTGCACTGCCTTGCCAGCACTGGTTGCTGCTTGTGTTGATATATGCCAGTCAATCTGGAGTCAGATGGTATCATAGTGATGTTTTGATTTGCATTTCTCTAATGGCTAAGGATGTTGAACAAAGTAATAGTTTAAAAACTATATGGTACTAGCACAAAAACAGACAGGTAGACCAGTGGATCAGAATTGAAGATGCAGAAATAGATTAAAATACCCTCCTCTACCTGATCTTTGATAAAGGAGCCAAAAGCACTCATTGGGAAAAAGGATAACCTCTTCAACACATGGTACTTGAAAAATTGGACATCCACGTGCAGAAAAATAAATCTAGGCACACGCCTAGATTTCATCATGCACCAATGTTAAATCAAAGTGGATCAAAGACTTAGACATTAAAACTGAAACACTGAATCTCCTGGTAGAGAAATTAGGCAAGTATCTAAAAGATATAGGTGTAGGCAAGGACTTTCTTAAGACACCAAAAGCAAAAGAAATAGCCCCCAGAATTAACAAATGGGATTATGTCAAATTAAAATTTTCTGCATGGCAAAGGAAATTATCAACAGTGTATAAGGAGAACTGACAGAATGGGAAAAAAATATTCACCACCAATACCTCAGATAGGAGGCTCATAACTAGAATATACAGGAAACTGAAGAAAAGTAAGCCCCTCAAAATCAAAGATCTGATTGAAAAATGGGCAAAGGAAATGAATGTGTGCCAGCCTTATTCCCACAACTCCTCTGTGGGTGCCTGCTGGGAGACCCTCTGTATCATAATCTTTCAGGGGAGCTGCAATTTTTCTGAGTGCCAGGTGACTGTAACACGTGCCTGGTGATAGGTTTATTTGCTATCTTTAGCCATTGAATTACCTTGTTTTATTGAGTCCAATACCAGAAGGAGTCAAACAGAAGGGTTATTTCATTTTTTAAAAGATAGCTTACAAGAGAATGAGAAACATAATGAGGGCACTTGGGATAAACGGCCACACGAAAATGGAAGCAGAGACAGCGTTGCTGGGCATCTGTCTGTAAAGCATACAACATAAAGCTAGAGGTCTGCTAGCTTTCTAGCAATCAAAGGTAAAACCAGAAGCTTTCTGTCGCATAAAATTTCAGTGTCTGTGAGATAAAAAACAAATCAATTGTTCATGAGCCCTAAATCTATTTTTGTTATCAAATCCAGACAGAAATGTCTCCCCGTGGATGCTCATTAAGAGGAAATGGGGTAAAGTAGTGAACGCGGCCCTTGCCAATATCGTTACAGTGGTTTTAATAGTTTCATAGAAATTTTGCTTACAGTGACCCATGGTCTAGCCAGTGACATCATTGCAGCTAAGTAAAATATGGTAAGAACAATTCCTGAAATGGGGGTGAGGGCAAACATCATGGTAGAAGGGCTGAAAGACCATTCCTCAAAAAAAAAAAAAAAAAAAGAAAAGAAAAGAAAACAGTGTTCCAATTCAAGTCAATACTCCAGGATCTGGAGGCTTAGATATAAGTAGGGGGTAACGTCAATCCACTGGGTTCTGATATGGTAGGTCTTAAGCTGTTTTAGAGTCTCTCTTCGGGTGTGGATGTCTTCACATTCTACTTGAGATGCTGTCTGGGTTGAGTAGATATTCAGGTTGTGACTGGGACTAGAATGGAAGGGATTCTTCCTAATGGAAACAGTGTAGTGCTCCAGCAAATTGGATTGAGATTCTATGCACATAGTTCAAGTTTCAGCCAGGAATAGAGGTACTTGCCACAAACAAACGAACCTAGAGGTGGGCTGGGCTACACCAAATGTTAGAATTGGTGGTTATGGGGCTGGAAATATGCCCACACCAGATTTTGTCCTTGTTCGCTCAACAGTCATACTCAGGTGTGTGTGTGTGGGGGGGGGGGGGGGGGGGGGGGGAGGGGCCAGAGCCACCTGAGGTTGCTTGTCAGCACGCACACCCTAGAGGCCCACCCAAGACCTACTAAGTCAGCATCTTTGGCTTAAGCCTTGGGCAGCCGCATGTTTCACAGGCTTGCCATGTGACTCTCCTGTGGATTACGATTCGAGAACCACTGAATTAGGGACCAAGTGAGACTGAACCTGCAGGTCACAGGTAGAAGTAACAGCTCTGAAGCTGGTTTGGAGCTGCTGCAGGCCCACAGCAATTTTAGTGAGACTCAAAGGATTAGACACCATTAAATTTTTTATGAAACACAGAATGATGAAGTGGCTTGGAATGAGTCACTGAATTCAGAAAGGGATTTTTATGAGAGAAGTGCAGATGGGGAAATTTAGAAGTTCACTTAATAACGGGAGAAGGTACAAATTTAATGAAGGGGGCAGTTAACAGGACCTAGTAGCTTCGTTCTGTCACTTCCCTTCTGGTGAAACAGCTCCATGCCTGCCTCGGAAGTTTTGTTTTGGAAGAAGGGTAATCTAGGATGTCACCATGTGCAGCTATGGAAATGGTACCTCCTGGTGGAGGAAGGGACAATACACTGGTCTGTCCTCAGGAGCAAGGTGTCTGGGCTCCCCAGCTCCTGAATGCCTTGAACCAAGCGCACAGGCCCAGCGGCGCGGTGTACCCGTCCCAGGGGCTTCACAGGCTGGAGGGAATCACTGCAAGCTGTGCTGGGTGAGACTGAAAAACAGGTGTTTTGACTGCAGCGTTGTGCTGCTGTCTTTGATGAGGAGGAGTCCCACCCACGCGGGGAATTGTTGTGTTGTTGTCTCCTGTGTTTGTTGTATTGAGTGTGAAGAGAGAAAGAAAGGGTTGGGGGTAAGTTTGGAACCAAAGCCATCAGGCAGCTTCAATAATGAAATGCCGCCGGGGCTTTGGCGATAGGAAATCCACAAGATCCACAGCCAAGCCTGTTCTCCCCACCGGGATTCAGCCTATTTTATCGGCTCGGTAGGGGTTCCATGCCTCTCTACTCTGAAGCGGGGAGGCGGGACTATCACCTGGCAATGAAGACACCCCTCGTGCCTTTGCAAGGTGTTTTCTTAGAAGCATGTTGCTTGGGTCTCACGTACCCATGCTCTACCTGAGTCTGAAATGGTGGGATCGCTCCCAAAGGAAACACTTCCTGTTTGCTAATTTACAATTCCCGGAGCAGCATGCAGTCAGGTGTGATGTGAACATTCTGTGTCTTTGCTACCTAAGAATCTCAGGAATGAGCTGCACTTAAGTGAAAAATTCACTGGCTTGTGGAGACGTCTGCCCAGGGCTAGTGGTTTGTGAAGACGTTTTCCAAGCCCTTGTTTGCCTTCCTGCTGTCTCCCCTCTCAATATCCTTTCTGTCCTTGGACACTGGAGGCTTCTAATTAGCGTGCCTATTACGATGCAGCCAGTGGCATTCTACTCGTGCTGTTAGTAATCACATTTCACTGTTTACACGTTAATTCCCCCTCTTGCCCGTGGCTTCTTTATACTTCGCTTTAGTTCCTGAAAACCTGCCCGCGTGGCTTTCTGTGCAGATCCTCCACCCCATTAGCTCCACCCATTAGCGTTTCCTTCTCAGCTCACCTCCATCGCAGTTGTTCTAAAACTTTAAGGCTCGTGTTAAGTTCCAGGTCTATTAATTCTACCACCACACGCCGTCTAGTCGAGGAGGCAGACTTGTAAAGGGATGCTGCTGCTGCCACGTGGTAAGGATCAGAATAGAGGTGCTTGAAGAGAGACATGTGGTTGGGAAGGAAGATATCTGATTTGGAACTTAAAGGACCAAATAGAAATTCACCAGACTTAGAAAGAAAGGTGCTCATGACCAGAGAAAGAGACGCGCAGGCACAAGAGGATGGAGTAGTTCAAATATTCAGAAGATTCGGTAGTTCTTTGCCAGGACGTAGGAGAGGAAGGTCGGATGATGAAGTTGGAAGTGTAGGATCCCCTTTGTGAGGCCTTTGTTTTATGAACAGTTGAGTTTGGACTTTATCCCGTGGCCACTGATGGGGGACAGTGTTTTAGAAAGCTCCTTAGGGATGAGGCACTAGCAGAAGTGTGCCAAATACCTTGGAGTGAGCCCTGCTGGAACTCGGGAGGTTACTTAGGAGTTATGGTAATAACATCCTACAGGACTAACACTTGGCTGAAGCCCCTGGAGGAAAAGACATTGGGAAGCTAAGAGGCGGTGACCGTGGGGAGCATTGGGCATTTGAGGCAGAGAAGAGCGGAGCAGAGGGAAGCCAGCAAGTCTGAGGTTGCTCACTGAGGGAGTTGGCCGGTGCTATGTCAGCTCAGACAATGCAGATACAGGATGATATATATTATGAACAAGAGGAAATAAGTTCAGTTCTAGAAAGTAGCATTCTTTTGGAGCACCTTGAGTTCAGTGAAGATGCCTAGTTTTGTTTAGGGACAGAGGCCTGGAGTCTAGGAAGGAGATTTGGATGACAGACATGGACTAAGGAGCGCAGGGACTTCTCATTGGCTAGCCTGACTCATGGCTCTAATGCTATTAATATCATCTACGTATGTAGCTCCCCTACATAGAGATTTTATTCAAATAGTTCTTAAGGATTTTTGACATCTGTGGCTGCTATAACAGATCTGCTTGTCCTTCTGTATTTTTTTCAGCCTAAATGAAGTGGAAGCCTGTTAATTCATCTTTATGCAAAGCTATTCTATTGAATATTCGAGAAGGGGAAATGGACAGAACTTGAGCTTGCGAGCCCTGTGGTCCCTAGAGCTTTTCTTCTCTTTGGCCTGGAACAGCATCTTTGTGCCCTGGCCCTAGCTTGCCATGGGGCCAGCATTTAGCTCTTGAACCAGGAGTAGACAGCACATAGAACTTGTAGGCAGAAGCCTGAGGAGTTAATATGCAATTGGCCACAGCCCCTTTCTCTGCCCCTTCAGTCTCAGAGAGAGGACCCTCCCTCTTTCCCCCACAAAAAACAAACAAAAAGCCAAAAAATGCCCCCACCAGGGTCCCTGAGTGACAGTAGTGAGCACAGTTCTCCCACCGAGCCTGTCACTGCTGTTCTGAGGTCATAACTAGCCAGATGCCTGGTGATGAGCTAATCTCGCCCATCCTTGGCCAAGTCTTCTTGGCTCCTTAGGTATGGAACTGCATGGATGCGATACTGCTTCTTTGATACCCAATCTCTTCATTTGAGTATGGAAACAATGGAATTGATGTAGTCATAATGATACAGCAATAAAGCTAATGTGCTTACAGTACCTTAGAAGCAGTGGCCACTTGCGGAATTATAGTCTATCAAATCTTTTAGAAAGTTATTTATTTATTTCTTTATTTTTGTGATCTTGAGGATCAAGCCCAGGGCCTTCACACAGAACTACATCCTCAGTCTATTTTTATGTTTTTATTTTGAGACAAGATCTCACTAAGTCACCAGGTTGATCAAGTTGGGCTCGTATTTGTGATCCCCCTGCCTCAGCCTCCCACAAGGCTGTGATGACAGGCCTGTGCCATGGGGCCCAGCTTACTTTTAGTATATTGATTTTGCAGTTCTTTATGGTGGCTGGTCTTTTTAGATTTGTGGTGTACGTGATTTCTTGGCCATGTTATCTGCATAATTATCTGAGCAATTGGTAAAAGGGAGAAAACATAAAAAGACCAAGGACAGGAGCCAGTGGCCGTGATAACATAGACCTTCTCACAGACTTATTTATTACTGAAAATTGTTATTTTGAGTTGCACAAATAGCTCCCCTCAAAGTAGCAAGCCTGAGTTCCCATATTGTCCCTAACAATATAGAACACTTTTAAGAGGAACAATGTATCGATATTACCCAGCCAATCTCCTTGCTAAGAGCACATAGGAGGCAGCCACATGTGCTTCTGGCACACATGTTAGCTTTTGTTTGGTGATATTTCAGCTTTTCTGTTCTCAGACAAGCTTATTGCTCCGTGTAGTTGCAGGTGCACAGTTTCTCAGCTGTTTTCTTGGCCTCCGGTATAATCTTACTCCAAAATATCTGTAATCATCACCATGCAGTTACCTTTCTACCATGGCCTGATTATCTGTTTAAACATTTTCCCTCATTGAAAGCTCTTCATGGCTCCTTGAGACCACAACCCAGGCTTTTTTTTTTTTTTAAAAAATAAACTACATCTACTCGAGTATCAACTATCAATCAAAATCCTCTTAAAGAAAAGCATCTACCACACCCTTGATGTGTATGGATGGAAAACTCAGCTCTCAGAAAAGAGAAGGGCTGATCTGCCCCTAGTGCATCGTTCATTTTGTAAAACAAACGTTGGTTGGTTGGTTTTGTGGAAGAGATCTAAAAAATGGAAACCCAGCAATCTTGGCTAATGCGGAGATGAGAGTACTCGTAAGTCAAGGGCACTTTCTTTTGCGGGGGTGCAAGGCAAACTCTTACTATGTTGCCTGCATACATAGTGCTTCTCTTGCCTCAGCTTCCTGAGTATCTGAGATTAGATGTATGCACCGCTGCGCTCAGGAACACAAACCTATTTCTAGACTTGGAAGGATTACTTCCTGGCAGATGTTAGGTGGAGGAGCCGTCACTTCCTGTGATGGTCTTTTCACTCTTTCAGGGAAGTGACATATTTAAATTCTGTTGATGAACTGTTCTATTGGTAGGTGTACAAATACCTCAGTCACGTGTCATAGACAGCAGGGCAGGTCACAGAATCACAAATATGATGCTTGAGGGGTCTTAAGATGGCCCTGGTCCTCCAGGGGTGCTGAGGCAGCCGCTCCAGTTGCCTGGCTGAGCTGAGCCATCCTGTGTCTTAACTCAGCTTCTCAGGGCCTAGTTACTGGGAGGACGAAGGCCACAGCTTGACCGTGGAGGGCAGGATCATTTTCATAAACGTGTGTATGTGTGTCTGCTGATGCTAGGAAACGTTAGTTAGGAAGCATTTTGACAGTTTTAGGAGAGAAAACAAACTTCTTTTTCTCCGCGTGAAAGAGATGAGAGAAACACTGGAAGTGCAAAGTCTGGTAATTAAAGTGTTTCCTTTAAAATCGATCCCTCCGTTTCTGTCACCACACCACTTTCCCTAGGTGGGAAAATTAATTGGGGAAAGGAGGATTGTATGCACCGGAGCCAAGTTGCACACCCTCTCCTGGGTTCTGTTCCCTGCAGTCCTGTTCACGTCCCGTCGTGTCCCCTGTTCCACTTGTGTGATGGCCTTTCAGAAGTGACAAACAGTTTCTCCTGGTGGAAAGATTTAACTGGCAATTAAAGAGGCATCCTAGGTTTTTTGGGGAAAAAGTAACTGTAACTTCATAATTTTATTTTCCTAGCATCTGTTCTATTCAAGCCAAGCCTACTGTGGAGATCTTCGTAGAGACAATTCCATGGTTTCCTAGCAACCAAGTTCCCTGTGGTTTCCTTGGTTATATGCGGTGGCATAGCTTTAGTGGGCAACTTCAATGCATAGAAGAAAGCCCTTCGGAAGGAGGAGGTCCCAAAAATTGAGGTTATTCTCGCCGAGTACCTCCCGTGAGGCAGTGTTCCCCATGGGCATTAGTAACACCAACAGATGATCACATGCCGGCTGCCAAGTCAGGTCAGTCCTAAGTTATACGTTCTTTTCATGGCTTTTGTCATGTGCCTGGTCCTCATTTTTTTCTGAAATAAGATTCTTTTGTCCTAATTAACTAGTATCCTTAGATACATCCAGCAGATAAAATTTAGACACTTACAAAAATTATGTGATGGCTCATTTAGGAAGACAGAGAGTTGTAGTTGTCCAGAGCAGGACCCAGTCATATCATCTTGTTTCTACTGATGTAGTTTACAGACTTAGCTGGCCGTGAGGAGGGCTGCACATGCTGTCTGTTAGGTAACTGTTAATCTCATTAACAGTGGCCACAGAAAGGGCTGAGGAAGGGACTTGACCTAGGAACCAAAGCATGTGTGCACTAGCCATGAACACTACAGAACATTGAAGGAAGAATGTGAGGAAGACACAAATAAATGAAGCAGTGCCCGGGTCTGGGACTGCAAGAATTAATATTGGTGAAATAGTCATGCTACTCAATCAGATCTACAGACTGAATGTAATCTCCGTCAAATTGCTGGTGGTTTGCATGAAACCACGAAAGACCCACCAAAGCAGTTTGGAACAAAAAGAATGCAGCTAGTGGCTTCAGTTTACCTGATTTTCAAATATAATATAAAGATAAAGTAATTAAAACAACAGGGTGGTGTAAAAACAGATGAATAGGTCAATGAGAAAAAGAGAAATCTCTCCAACCCAAGCGCCTGTGGTCAGCTGAATTTTTAAAAAGGTACAAAAAACACACAACATGGAGGAAACACTATCTTTAATAATTTGTGTTGAAATCACTGCTTATTCAAGTGCAGAAAAATAAAATTAGATACTTACCTCATACTGTGTACAAAATTCAACTCAAGGTGGATTAAAGACTTTAGTGTAATACGTGAAGCTGTAAAACTGCTAGAAGGAGACAGAGGAAATTTTCTATGACAGTATTCTGTGCAGTGATTTTTTAAATAAGGTCAAAAATCACAGGCAGCATAAACCAAACTAGACAGACAGAAGGAATTTCGTCAAACAGAAAACCTGCTGGACAGTCTAGGAAGCAGAGTGAAGAGGCAGCCAGCTGGGGGAGAAAGTATTTTCAAACCAAATGTATGATAAAGAGCTCAATATAGAAATATATAAGAAATTCAACAACCTCTTCCCTTTAGAACCAAATGGACATTTCTCAATGACATTTCACAGATGGCCACAGATGTATGAAAGAAGTGTTCAACGTTACTAATCCACCAGAGAAATATAAATTAAATCTCTTCATACCTGTTGGAGTATCTATTATTGAAAAGCTGGAAGCTAAGTGCTGGCGAGGATGTGGGGAAGGGGAACTGTTGTTCCCTGTTGTAAATCTACTTGTGCAGCCATATAGAAAACAGCATAGAGATTGCTCAAAAAAATCAAAACTAAAATTACCATAATTATGTATGCCTCCAAAGGAAATGAACTCGGTGAGTTGAGGGCACAGTGGCACCCCTCTCTATTGCAGCATTATTCACCCAGATGTGGAAGAAAAACTTAACTGTCCGCCAGTGGGTGACTGGATAAGAAAAACACAGTATTTGTGCAAACCAGCTGCCCTTGAAAATGGAAACAGTACTTTCTTTGTGACCAGTACAGGTGAACCTGCAGGTCATCACGTTAAGTGAAATAAGCCAGGCACGGAAGGGCAAACACAAGATCTCACTCTGGTGAGGAGTCTAAAAGCTTGATCTCGGTAGAAGTAGAAAGTAGACGGTAAAATAGGAGTAGAACCTGGCCGGGGCAGAAGGAGAAAGGAGATTTCGGGGTTCCCACGGGGAAGGCAGAGGCGAGGAGATGTGGTGAGAGGTCACAGTGTCCTTTTAGGTAAGAGCAATAAATTGGATTCAGTGTACAACGTGGCGACAGTGTTGATAAACATGTTCCGTTCGTTACATCCCTGAAAAATGCCAAGAGAGTAGATGTTGAGTGTTCCCATGGAGAGTAGCATCTCTTTCCTCTACTGGACGTAGACATTCTTTAAAGGAAAATACTGTACCTGATAAAAATATAGAATTTCTATTTGCCAATTAAACTTTGTTTTTCAAATATAGCTTCTAGCTTGAGCAGCAACATGACCAGCTTAGTTAACTCCTCTTACGTAACTTGCTTTTCTTTTGAAGTCAAAACTGAATTAGCCAGCAGTCTTCTTTGCTGATGTATCTAAAAGCCATCCAGTGTCAGTGGGAGGGGAGACAAGTTCACCCAGCGGGGCGGGAGGCTCGTGCCCCTGGACGGTCCACCCTCGCGGCCAACAACTCCTGCAGAGCGTGGCCTGTGAGAAACGGGGAATACCGAGCGAAAGGCTTTGCAAGGAGCAGGAGCTTCTGTAGTTTTTTTGCAATAGAAATCAGGACGTTCTGTTGGGATCAACAGCCTGAAGCAGCACGATGCGGAGAAAGAGAAAATAATATGAATTTTACATAAAAGAATTACAAAATTTGACTCAGGCTCTAGCCCTGTACATACTGCTTTCATTCGATGTTTCCTCCGGACCTGCAAGGGGCCAGGCCATACAAAGGCAAACAGAACTGAGTATCATTCCTGCTTCAAGGAGCTTGCGGGGGAAAAAAAACCTTAATGAGAATTATAAATTGCTTAGGAGAGAATACAAAGTAAAATTACAACCTCGTGAAATTCTGTAAAGATGAAATAAGGTGTGTATGCTATGAATTTTGCAAGGCAGCCTGTTCTGACACGGGAGTCAGGTTGCTGGGGGAGCTTCTCAGAGGAAGCAAAGTTTCAGCTGAGGGATGAGGGATTGGGTAGGCATGGCTGTGATAAAGATGGATGGGGAAGTCGAGGCAGAAAGAGGACCATGTGCAAAGGGCCTGTGAGACTTGACAGCAGGCGTGTCCAATCTAAAGCCCACAGTACTTTTCGCCCTTGATTTTTAAATGTAACGGTGATAAGTTTTTAAGAGAAGTTTTGGTAATTATAAATGTAGATATGTTATTATGTCACATATTGAGTATGTGGCCAGAGACAGTACCTCTTCGCTCAAACCCCAAACAAAAACAAGACAAACCAAAAACCCAGAAATACAAAAAGAGTAATAATAAAAAAAGGCAGGCCACAGATTAAATCCACCTGCTTTGGAGGACTTCAAAAAAGGCCAGTGAGGCCGGAGAGAGCAGAAGAGTGGCAGCAGCACTGGCTGTGTGAGCAGGGAGACAGGACGCTGAAAGCTCGGAGCCAGGCCAAGAGCTTGGGTAGGGGACAAGGGACAGCAGCCCTGGTGGCAGGTGGCCTTATAGCTGGCATTGTAAGGGCATCACTTAATTCCAAAAAGCTTCACAGCAAGGTCCAAATCACCCCCCTCTTTTTTTTTTAATAAGTGAAACTGAAGAATATTTGATATTAATAGCACACCCTGAAATGGCATGCTACCAGGGAAGCTGGAGTTACAATCTAGAGCCTCCTTGGATTCTAAAACTATCCTTAAAAAAAGTAGGATGCACCCTATGTCCAGTCTTCTGTGTAGCAGCACAGGTCTCCAAGTCCAGACGTGAAGATGGGCTTCAGCAACTGCCCATGGCTGTTAGGACAGGCCAGGGCTTACGCTAATTGTGCTTGTTTTAGATTTTCACCACATGAGCAGCATTAAATCTAATACGCCAAAGCGACGTCTTCTTTCAATGTATTTTATAGAACTATTTATTTATGTATTTATATTGTAAGCAACTTTATTCCAATATCTTTTAAATCAGATGCTTAGCAATTCTTTGGAAATTGTTGTACTTGGAATTTGACATATTCATTTCTGCCTCAAAATGAGCAGAACCAAAGTGATTCATGCCCTGTCCCTCCCAGCGGGGTCAGCTATGGGGACTGGAGAGGGTCACAGGGCCTTTGGGTCTCTGAAGCTCACTCATTTATCCTGTAAGTTTTTAACTGAACTTCTCCCGGATGCCAGCACGGTTCTCCGTACTGTGGGCATTTCACTGAACAGAGCCCTTGACAGTGGGAAATGGATGGATATAGGGACCCGTCACCCTCGGCCAGGCAGTAAGAAATCAGATAAAGTAAAGCAAGTGGATGAGGGCTGTACAGGTGGCCGGGGAGGAGCTCCTGAGGAAATGACATCAGACCAGAGGTCCTGGGGAGCTATGGGAGGTCTGGATGGGGAGGATGACTTAAACCAGAGGGACTGGAGCCTAGAGCAAAAAGCAGCAGCAGGGGACAGTGCAGTGACGGGAGAGGCAAGGGCACTCACAGTGAAGGCTGGGCAGCCTGGAGCAGGCACTGCATCTGAGATTTTACAAAAACAGAGTGCTTTGTGACTTCTCAAGCTAATGGACAGAGTTCCCAGTCTCTGCATAACAGGAGAGGTGCTCAGAGATCTATCGTCGATCACTTTTAGCTAACAAGTCTTTGCAGCTGAAACTGCATCAACCCAGATCTGGCCTTCTTTCCTGTGGGCACTTGCATTAAAAGCAAACTCTTTTCAGCATTAGGATAGAGTCATTTAAAAACCAAGAGGCACTCTCCTGGTTGACAGACTTTAAGAATTATTCTAGAATTTTAACGTAGAGACACAAAATGGTTCAATTTCAGAGCAAAGATGGTTCTTTGCAGGTTGTGCCATGACTTACATGCTATAGAATCACAGAATTTCAAGATCTCTGAATCTATCTACAGTGGTCCTGACAACATTTGGAGAGCCGGCTCTTGCGCCAAATGCCTAAGTTATCCCACTGTATTTTGTACCCATGGCCACCTTACTGTCCACCTTACTGTTGTGATCTGTGCTTTACAAGGGTGGTATCAAGAAAGTGAGGCTAAGTCATGGAGTAAATTTTCCAAATTTGCATCCTTCAGAAGCAGAGGAGAATCTCAGTCTTGCCTGGTGTGCCCATGGAATCTATTTTCAAGTCACTGCTCCATACAGTGCGGTCACATCACCCTGGGAGAAGATCTGGAAACTCCATGTTGGGAGGGACTGAGGTTTGAGGGAACTAGAAGAACTTTGGTTTAGTACGGATTCTCTGCTTCCTAGTCTGTAGCCATTCCATGTGCCTTTGCTTTTCTAAGTTCTGTGTTGATATGTGTAGCATTTGGATATTCATGTGTCTTAGTTTGGGTTCTTTCAAAAGGCAGAATTTACAGAAATTATAACAGAAAGGATCTATTAGGAAGGCTTACAAATCTGAGGGTAGAGACAGTCCAAGATGGCGGCCTGCATGTGCGAGAGCTGGAGTGTCCTATGGCTGCTCAGCTGCAAAGTAGAACTCCCGTCCGGGACTGCGGAACAGCTGGTTAGAGTCTGCCGAGGATCTCAGGTGTTTGAAGAACAATGGCAAAAACTGGAGCCTGAAGATCAGCGACTGAAGATCAACGATGGGCAGACAGGTGCAAGTCAAGACTGGAGTGAATCTGTGATAAAGATCTGTGGCGTGCAGCAAGTTGGCAAGAGCTTTCCCAGAGGAAGAAGCTATAACAATCTTCCTTCTTCCTTCCTTTTATACCGTTGGAGTTCCAGTTGGACCTCCCACATCCGGGTGGGTGCTCTTTCCTCATTCGTTGGCCCACAAATCACTCGCACTCGAACCCAGGCTGGTTCTCAATTCCCAATCTAGGTGTGGTTCCTATGCCCCAATCCAGGTGTGGTTCCTGGTTGCCTCAAATTGACATCATCTCTCCCACAGTCATACCACACTCGCCGAACTATACAGTAAAATGGAAGGAATGAAGTGAATGCCTAACATAGCACCAGTACGTGAGGGATTTGTAAGTGGAGTGATTATTAAATTCTGGGGAGGAATGAAGCGCTAGCAGTGGGCTATTCCAGACACGTCAGATTTCCTGACAGCTGTCTTTCTGGTGCTGAACTTCCTCCACCAGAGGAGTCAGCAGTGACAAGATTTAACAGATAAACAGCCTTCCAGCTTTTCTGGATGTTGGTGTTGAGTCTGGCATTGAGTCTGTGGTGTTACCTTCTGTAACTGAATTGCTGAATTTGAGTTGGGACCATGCTACGTGCTGTACTTGTTGGATTTGTTTTCAGAACTGGTGATCGAACCCGGAACCTTCACACTGAACTACACCCTTGGCCTTATTTGGTTGTTTACTTAGGTTATTTGTAGACAGGCACTTATTTTTCATTTAGAGGCTAAGTCATCAAATTTCCCAGACTGGGCTTGAACTGGTAACCCTTCTGCCTCAGCCACATGTGGCTGGATCATGTAAGTTCTGTATTACCTGAAACAGCAGATTGCATGCAATATAATAAGTATCACTCTTGATTTCATAATTTCACTATCAAATCCTCACTTGGGGATTTGTTTGCTGTTGGTTTGTTTATATATTACCTCTGTAGCCTTGATTTTTACCTTGAAGGAAAAGTTGATTTCCTGTTAGAAAACTCACGAATCAACCGCTTTAACAGCTTTGTAATCTACTTTGTTGAGAAATGCTTCAAATACAGTAAACAATACAGACTTGGAACATCCAATTCCCTAAATTTTTGCAATTATATACAGTTATATAACAATGACCATGCTCGTCCTAAAGACTCCTTTGTCCAGAATGGCTACCACTGCTCTCGCAATGGGTCTTGTCCTAATTAGGTCACGGTGTAAGTATAAAAAGCACCCTGCATTTCAAAGGGTTAATATGAAAAAAATTAAGAGTTTCTTTAATTATTCATTTTGATTTAGAAATTTTGATATACTTTTGATATACTAGGTAAAATATATTGTTACTAAAATTTATTTAATTTTAAATTGATTTTAGTATTTAAATTTCATAGGTAGTAAAATATTTAAATTGCATATGTAGCCGGCTCAATATTTCTTTTGGACAGTGCTTATGCTGAATGTTGCCATCACTTTGAAAAACATTCCATCTTGTCACTTTTTAAAATGTTTTGGTACAACTAGGACTCGAGCCCAGGACCCTCACATTGAACTACATCATCTTTTCTCTTGACCCCCCCCCCCCTTTTTGAGACAAGGTGTCTCTAAGTCCCTATATTGCACAGGCTAGGCTTAAATTGGCAATCCTCCTGCCTCAGCCCCAAAGTGCTGGGATTATGCCTGTACCACGGGGCCTAGCTTCCTCTTCTCTTCAGACAATGTCCTTCCTCATACTCTGACAACATGGGTGCTCTTCCTGTGTTAATAGCTTTGCCTTTCTTTAGACCATCGAATAATATTATTTCCTCCTTTGGCATAAGGTTTTCATCTGTTCCTTTACTTTAGTGGCAAAGGGTGAATGTTCTGCCATTCCCATGTGTCTCTGCTGAGGGACATTTGGATTGTTTCCAATTTTGGACTTTACTCAGTCACGTTGGTATGAACACATGACCCCGAGTCTTTAAATCAACCTTTCAAGTGGATAAACATATCAAAATGAGAGAGTACTGGGCGGTGAGGTAATTAGATGTTGAACTTTGGAAGGTGCTGCCAGACAAACGCTTTACCATCCCCATATGGTGGGCGAGCACGTTGGTCACCCCACATTTTTACCCACTTGGTGTGCTCAGTCTTGGTTAATCTCGTCCACTGAGGTGCGTGTCTATGGTAGCTCACTGGGATCATGCTGGTTTGTGTTTTCCTTGTGGCCAGTAATGTCAATGATGTTTACATGTATGTATTTGCCAATCTACTTTTCCCTCAAGTTCTTTACCGAGCTGAAAAGATATAGATAGATAGATAGATAGATAGATAGATAGCACATGATGAATTTTATGTGTTCAATTTCCCTGTATTTTATTCTGCACGATTTCATGTGCTGGCAACAGAATGCACTTTTTCACTTTAGCTGTTGTAGTGTTCGTCTCTCAATTCCCAGCCAGCTCATTATTGTATCCCACAGATACTTCCTTCCCACATTCCTCTTTTCTGTTTCTCAAACAAGCAGGAGACACAGCAGCTCCTACCGAAGACCCTGCTCTGCAGATTCTCCGAGAGAGGCTGCCCTTCCTGGGTCTGTTTTTATTGTTGACTTTCCTCTTGATTGGTGGTCTCATTTCAATTACTTGATACGCACTCTAGGTTTTACCTTGTTTGCTGCTGGGTTTTGCTGCATATTTTAAAAGCTAGTGAGTGAGATGCATTAGGCACACCGAGCTAGCTGCGATCGGCTTGGCTCGTCCACCGCTTGCTTTGAAACTCCACTAGAGGAACTCCGTCATTGTCATTAATCTTGAGATAATTAACCTTCCCTAGGATGGGGACATGTACACGATGTTCCTGTAATCAGGCTGGCCAGCGGGAACATCAGTGACGATTCGCTCCCTGTGAGCTCTGAGAATTGTTCAGGCTGTTTCCTTTTGCGTGTGCTGCTGTCTTCTTGCACAATTGCACATCAGAATTCAGCCAGATGTGTAAGGACCCCTGAGGGCTCCCTGGAGCTTGTATGGGTCCCTCCTCTCTGGGATGCATCTTGCAGTCCCTAGCCCTCTCACTCTCCGTGAACCCAGATGCCTTTCCTGACTCAGCTAACAGCTAGTCTCTGGCTTTTGCAACCTCCAGCTGTCTCCAGGCTTCGGATATTCACTGAACTCAAACTGTGTCTTCCCTGCTCTCAAGGAACACTGTCGACTGTTGTGTTTATTTTGTCCAGTTTTCTGTAGTTACTGAAGGTGGAAGAGTTGGTTTGTGTCTTTGTTCCATCATGGCTGAAAGCATTAGCTTTGAAATAAAAATGCCGTCTCTGAACTCAGCACACGTCCCTTCTGCAGCCTAAGTTTTTCCTTTCCATCAATGGTTCCTAATCCCTGCACCCAGGCCTGGTGGCTCTTCAAGGGCTCTGTTTTGGAGTTTTGCTCTCTAGGTTCCAAGAAAAATAAAATTCAGGATGTTAACACATTCAAGTGAGAGAAAGGAGCTCAGCCATGTGGAATGGCTGTGCCCGTTTCTAAATTTGTAAAGGCTCATTACCGTATCAAGTGAGAGCAGCAGCAGGCACTTTCACTGGAGGACTTCTCTGGAATTCTCCCAGAAGTGGCTTCAACTGAGCTGTATTTCAATATTGTGCTTTTAGCTTCCATTGAGGCCATATGCATGCATATGGTACTGTTGGGTTTTCGATCTGGAGTGACCCCCTAAAAGCGGCATGTGTTTGGATTGATGGGATGTCTGCGGATTCATGTACTGTTGAGGGAGGGCGTGGTCAGAAGGGGCAGAACACGGGCTTGATCTAGAAGGGGCAGATTCCCGGGACAAGGCCTGCAAGGGGAGCTCCGCCCATCCTCACTGACTTGGCTTCCATTTGCCAGTCATGGCCTCTGCCGTGTTCTTCGGCCACTGAATGGACTGAGACTTTCTGAAACTGTGATCTAAAATGAATCTTTTCTCCCTTAAGTTGTGAATGTCAGGAATTCTGTCTCAGCAACGAGAAGGAAACTGAGATATATACTTTCTGGTAAATCACACACAAGCATACATACAACACACACACACACCACATCCCACACCCCACCCCCAGGACACTAGGGAAAATTGAATCACTAGAATACATCTTCCATAACATCTCACACACAATTCTGATTTTCTGGCCACTTTTTCTTGGCTTAGTGAAAAACTTGAAAATATATTTTAGTAAATTATTATAGCTTTGCAGTTCTAATATGTTTTTCTTTATGGAATGTTGATTTTTACACTTCATTTATTTTTAATTAAAAAATCTGTCTCATAGGGCTAGAGAGTAGAGGGATGAGAGTCATAGGGACGAAGAGGGAGAGATGCCGCTCAGAGGTTACACAGTCACAGTTAGCCTGCGGAAATGTGCTCTAGTATTACTATTTTAAGGAGCACACCTTTGAAAGCAATGAGTACATACAGTTCGGTTCTGTTTTGACAGTGCTGGTTTTCAGTGGAGGTGGCTAGAGTGGAGGCCCGTTGCTGATAGACCTAAGCTAGTCAGTGAATTCTTTTTATTTTCTGTTTGAATGCTGCAGAAAGCAGGAAGTGTATTAAAGTTCACTTATTCTGGTCCCTGGCACCTGTTAGCACCACAACGTGCAGCCTGTTGCGGTAGGGGCTGAGAAGGAAGCTGAGGAAGCCGAGGTCCCCGTCACAGACACATGGCCTTCCCTCGTGGGGGCATTTCCTCCTCCACCACTCTCCTGACCTCATTCAAACCTTTGCTTACCTGCAACTCCGACAGAAGCCTTTCCTTCTCTGGCCAGTTTTGTTTCTCTAATTTAAGGCTACCTCTTTAGACTTACTCTGTTCTGCTTGCCTCTCAGAGCTTTACCACCACCTGATACAATATGGATTGGGTTTTTAGTTCCACCCCACCCCTCCCTTCAGCACACACCCTGCGAGAAGAGGGGTTTCCCCATGTGGTCATCACTGTCTCTGTAAATCCCAGAACAGAACTTAGCACACACAAGTGCTCAATCAATATTTGTCTAATCAATCAATACAATGAATTCTTTATTGCCAATCTGATAGTAGATATGCTCATGTATAGCCTAGATTATCAGTGACTTGCTGTTGTAGAATCCCCCACTGCTGGGTTAGGACTACAGAACTACTGGACACAGTTCTGATTTCACTGTTGTTTGTAGGGAGGTGATTCTATTTGTAGAGTTCAATTTTATACCCCCCCCCCCAATATTATAGAATCAAAATGCCTAGAGCTTTGGCTGTTATCTCTCTGCATGTAAGATTTTGGGGTTTTGTTCCTTTGGTTTTAATACTAAATTTGAATAGACATCAGTGGATTTTAGGATTTGGGTAGACATACACTAAGCTTTTTTAAGTTTTATTGTTTTTAAGACAAAGACGTGTTTATTGAGTGCATGCTCTGCTTTGAAATTGCCATTTCATCATTGTATTTTCAGAGAAGGTACATGTGCCTACCTACATGTTCTCTGTAAAAATATAACAAGTCTCACATAGACTGCCTATGAATGCGGCGTTATCTTTCCAGTGGCACATGACAGTTCCTGGGGCTCACTTTGCTGTGATGGTAATTGTTTCACTTCAGTGAATGTTTTGCTCCTCTTTCTGTCTTTGCTAGGCTTCAAAGTTACATTTTAGTTTCCTGAGAAAATCCCTGGAGGTATTTTAAAATCCTAGTAAGATGAATTCTGCTAAAATTTCTCCAAACCATCTCTTATAGTTTAGTTTGACATCCACAATTATTCATAAGATTAAGCAAATAAATACCTTCTATTCTTAGGGGAAAAAACAGAAACTGAAGAGATCTTTATGATCATTTAAACGCACCTCTTGACTTACAGATGAAAAACTGAAATCCATTCTCCCTTGGCAGAACATGACCTTTCAAAGGCACTGAGTTGATGACTGCTGGGACTAGGAATCCAGCAACCCACGTCCAATAACTCCCACACTAAGCTGCTTCGATTCCAAATACGTGAGCTGCTGTGCCTTCAGTGTAATTTCAATAGTAAAATTTTTCTCTTAGAGGTAGGTATGCCAAAGAATGCAGCACTGACTGCTTTTCAGGAAATTAATCATATCAAAGAAAGATCCTATGGTTCTTTATGAAAATAAAATATTCCTCAACTGACAAATGAAAGCTTGTTCTTCGCAATAGCCTGAGACCACCTTGCCTTCCCAAGGTGCACTTAGCTGGGTGGTAGGCCTGCATAGTAAACATACTTGTATATTGGGGATTTTGTTAAAAGAAAAAAAAAAAGCCTGGAATCTGTTGCAGAAGAATCACGCCGACTTTTCAGCCAAAGGTTGCGAGGAGCTGTTCATACTGATGAGAGTAATCCAGAAAGCCCGCCGTAGGGAGGAGGTCTTTCCCGTTGAGTCTGTGTCTCGACCTCCGGAAGCTCAGCATCCCGAGATGGGTCCACGCCCAGCGCCCATCTCCCGCGGGCTTGGGCTGGGCGATGACTGCTGCGTGCAGAGGACTGGCTGTGGATGCTTTCCTTCTGAGCTATCTGTCGGAACATTTTGTGCTTCCATGTGGTCTCTGAGATTCAATTTTTATTAAAAAGCTGTTTGTATTACAGCTCTATTACTTTTCAGGAAATAGGAAGTGATGGCCTACTGTGAATGTGTAAGAGCGTGCCAGCTCCATACCAATCAGATTCCCATGGAGAGGTGCCATCCGCTGTTTTCAGTGTGTATCTGATATTAACAGCACAGTCATGATTTTGCATGTGGTTGTGTGTGATACTAGGGATTGAGCCCAGGGCCTTCACACCGAGCTAAGTCTCCAGCACATGTCTTTCTTATTTATTTATTGAAAGAAAGTCTTGCTAAGTTGCTGTCTTGCCCAGACTAGACTCAAACTGGAGATCCTCCTGCCTCAGTCTCTCAGGGTCCTGGGATTACAGCCATGTTCTACCAAGTTTGGTTTAATCTGGGTTTTTGGTGTCAACCCTTTTCCCCCTGCTTATTAGAAATTATGAGGTAGCTGAAAACCTAATTTGGTTTTTACACTTAGAAAAGTTGTCAGCTATTCACATCATTAAAAAAAAAAAAACCAGCAACAATGATCTGTCTTCCTATGTGACCTTCTGAGGTAATCCCAACAGGATGACCAAAACAACATTTTATCTGTTCGCCTCGGTACTGCCGGAAGTGGTCTGCTGCCAGGCAGACGCATTCGTTTCCAAGTGTGATTTCCTGGCCTTTTTCCCTTTAGGAGCATTATGGTTGTACAGCTTTTATAAGATAGATAAAGTGAGAACCTCCAAAGACAAATTGGCTGCTGAGGAGCACAGCGCCGGCCCCGCTACCAGGTGAATCCCATCCATCACGACTCTGTGCGCGTCAGCCGGACAACACAGGCCGGCTTGCGGCTCTTACTGCTGCGAGATGAACACCAGGGTAGAAGAACTACTGCAACGAATCTCCACATATTATGGGGAACTAGTGTTCCGACTTTTCACTTGGAGTTTTAGAAATTTTAATGGACAAAAACTGTGTGTGTGTTCAGTGTACAACTTCTCGTTTCGGTCTACGTCTGTTATCTCACATACCTTTTAGAAGGAGAGCACATTAACATCTACTCTCTTGGTAATTTTAAAATGTGCATTGTTATCAGCTGTTGTTATCATGTCAGGCAGTGGAGTGTGAACATGTTCCTCCTATCTAATGAAATGTTGTATCCTTTGGCCAAAGTCTGCCCAGTCCCTCTATCTGTACCCCACCACGTCAGCCCTGGCACCTACCATCCTAGTCTCTGCTTTTATGATTTGGACATTTGAGATGAAAGATCATCCAGTATTTGTCAGTATTTGTTTTTTGCATTTCACCTGACACAGTGTCATCCACGTGTCTACCAGTGGACTAAAGACTTAAGCCAAATGGACTAAAGACTTAGGCATATGGTGTGAAACTGTAAAACTACTAGGAGAAAATACAGAGGAAGTGCTTTGGGGTTTTGATCTGGGTGAGACATTTTGGATTTGACTCCAAAAGCACAGGAAATAAAAGCAAAGCTAGACAAGTAGTATTGCATCGAACTAAAAGTACAGTAGAGGGAAAGTACAACTCCAGAGTAGGAGAAAATACTGGCCAACCACGCATCTGGCAAGGGAGGCTGAAACATAAAATGTATCGGGAAGTTAAATACCTGAACAGTGAGAAAATAGGTGACTAGGTTTAGCGCTCTCTCTCTCTCTCTCTCTCTCTCTCTCTCTCTCTCTCTCTCTCTCTCTCTCCCTCTCCCTCTTTCTCTCCCCCTCCTTCTCTCCTTCTCTCTCTCTCCCTCTCTCTCCCTCCTTCCCTATTATTTTTGCAGACAGGCCTCAGTCTGTAGTCTAGGCTGGTCCTAAACTCGCTATGTAGTCCGGGCTGGCCTTGAACTCATGGCAGTCCTCCTGCTTCAGCCTCCTGAGTGCTAGGATTACAGGTGTGCACCTAGCTATTATGTGGTGCTGGGGATTAAACCCAAGGCCTTTTGCTTTCTAAGCAAGTGCTGTAACTGCTGAACTATGCCCCAGCCCAAAAAAAAGCGTCTCTCAAAAGAAGATAAAAAATGGCCAAAAAGACATACAGAAATGTGTTGAACATTGTCAGTTTTCAAGGAAATGCACATTCATTTTAATATCATTTATTAATGGCACTAAGGTATTAATATATGTTAGTATTTATATTCTAGTATCAAGAATATTGTTTGAGCAGTTTTTTATTTATTTATTTATTTATTTTTTTTGCTTTGTGGGTCTCACTTTGTGGCCCAGGCTGGTCCTAAACTCACTATGAAGCCCAGGCTGGCCTTGGACTCATGGCAATCCTCCTGCCTCAGCCTCCTGAGTGCTGGGATTACAAGCAGGTGCCACCATGCCCAGTTTAGGCTTATGTGGTGCTATGGAATTGAACTTGGCTGTTTAGCACTTGACTTAGAGCTTGCTAGGCAAGCGCTTTAATCGCTGAGCCATTCCTCCCACCCCCAGAGCAGTTTTAAATTATTTTGATTCAACTGACTAATTAAACCAAAGAGATGATTTGTTATTATTTTTCAATGACATACACATGCCCGATTCCTAGTTGTTCACTGAAATTAAGTCAAACTGTTGGTTACACAGTATGACAATTAATCCTGAGAATCAACTTGAATGGATTAAGATGTCCTCAACAGTTTAGTGAAGCACAGTCTGTGGATGACTGACAAGTGGCCAGCAAATGAAGGAAAAGAGACACGCCCCGGATGTGGGTGGCACCAAGCAATATGTGGCTAGCCTGGACAGAATAAAATGGGGAAGGAGGAAGTGCTTCTACTTTGGAAGGGCTCTTCTTTTTCCATTGCCTTTGGGCATCAGTCTCCTGTTTCTTCAGGACTAGCACCAGTGACTCTACAGTGGCCTTTCGTGCTTTTGACCTTGAACTGGTGCTGATCCTTGTTCCTTCTGGTTTGGCCTCTATTTTTGTGGGCTGAGCAGCTACTGGATCTTCTGGCTTTCCAGTGCCCAGACAGCCACTGTGGACTGTGCCCTTCTGATCCTAGAGGTCCACCTACCAAATCCCCTTCCATAACTATATGTAGATTTTCTACTGATTCTGTTCACCTAAAAAGCCCTAAGTAGCACATGTAAAAGTCCCTATTCTCAAATCAGTGGCCTCATTTCATTATCATCTGGATCAGCCATTTCTCTATCCAGTGTCATCACTGCAGTGCAGTGACATACAGATGGATTGGGAAATGAAATCTTTACTGACGGAAATAAACAAGACATTTGAAAATCTCATGCTAATCATTGTACCTGACTTGTAAGAGATGAAGCAACCAAGACATTGTAATTAGGATATAGAGTATGAGAAACTGCTTTAGAACATCCTGGTGAAGATCTATCTAAGTAGGCTAACAAATGTTTTGGGAAACTTAAAATTTATTTTCTTAGAATTTCTTCATCAAATGACATGTGAGAATGCAAAATGCCAGTAATGATAACAAGTTGGCCCTTTGAGCATAACAGTAATTGAACAGGTAAAGCTGAAAGGCCGTATTAATTTTTCTAGGGTGTTTTTTAACCACAGGGTTTGACATAGGGATAGAAGTTGAATCTGTGGCTCTCTTCTTAAAATAATACAAGAGCGATTCAGTTTATTTCTGAGCAGTCCTCCTAGATTGGAAGTTTTGTGGTTTGTCCAGTTCCAGGAAGACTGAGTAATTTACTGTCAACACATTTCAGTTGGAAAAATAGTCTTCATGTAAATTTCCAGCACTAGAGCAAAGTCCAGGTAACATAAACTCCATTGTTCTAACAAAAAATTTGACCACCTTCTATAAATATTTAACGATGGTAATCCTGATTTATGAATCTTTACTTAAACCTTTGTTTTTAAGAAAGCAGAAACTAGTGAGTGTTTGGAGGATAATTTCTAATGGACATGGCGAAAGTATTTGTTTCTATGACATTTCTAAGCATGGGAGTGTGAAACAGAGATGCTTGGGGATCCTGGGTCCCTCCCACCTCGTTGCCTCTAACTTGGGCTGCCTTGACTAAATGGGAGAAGAATTCGAGTATATGCACCTGGCTGCAGGTGTCACCTTGGAAGTGGAAGAGGGCCATGGGTGAGCAGATTCCACTAGGCATGTCTGCTACTAGCTGAGTAGTCAGTGGGGCTGTGGGAGGCCATGAGCAAAAGCATGCAGCATGGTTCCTGGCAAGAAGGTGGTGGGGTTTAATGGGTAAAATCAGAAGCTCAGAAATACAAGCAGTTGTATTTACATGTTGCTGGCACAGAGTCTGCGGGAGAACCTTGAGAGCATTAGCTTCTCTAGGGCTCTCAAGAAAATAGTACTGTCCACCTCGTTTGGTCATCAGGAAAATGTGAGTAAATGAGAGAAAGTCTTCTCAAATGGAAAGAGCCCCTTGTATCCATGAAGGGCTTCATTTAAACATCACCTACATCTGTAATTGCCACTAGGGTGACAGTGATGACGTGTACTGCTGTCAAACTACTTTCCTATCCTGTCAGGAACTGGCTGGGCCCTGGCAGAGGCTTTCAGTGCCTTGTTGGTCACAGTATCCAACACCCACAACACGAGAGAGGAAAGGTTTGTTTAGTCCAGACGTCTCAGTCCCTGCAAGCGTGACCAGCTGGCAGTGGCAGAGAGCTTGGTGGAATGGCCTGGTGGCGGACAGCTACTCATTGCATGTCGGCTGGCAGCAGGGAGAGGTCGGTAGGGAGCTGTGGACAAGAGTGGATCCTTCCAGGATACACCCTCCATGATCTGCCCTCCCTACTGGACCCCAGTGCTTAACAGCACATGAAATTCATAGATGATCCACTTGGTCCAGTGAACACTCGTGACTGAATCACTGAACAAATGCAGGAGGATTTGGGGAGACGTGCCAGTTCCAAACTGTAACAGATGAGCAGGGCTGGGTAAGTCACAGCTAAATGACAGGACCAAACGGGGCGCAGCTGAGCCTTGCTTTGTAACCTCTGAATGTGACAGACAAGTTATTGTGAGGAAAAAAATTACTCGACAAAACAACCTTCTGTCAGGAGGAGTGATTTATAGGCAAATGATAAAAAGATACCATTTGAATCACAGATTGTCACCAACCCAGAGGGACCTGAGCTCCAAGGTTCACTGGTAACAGGCTAATAGAAATTTTGAAATAATTTTTTTTAAAAAGTTGTATGTGTTATAAAAGAATTGACACCTTTTTTTTACTGCGGTCAAATACACAAACATAACATATGATGGACCATTTTGGCCTGTTTTTGATACAGTCCTGTGACTCTCAGGATGTTGACATTGTTGCACAGCCATGAGCACCACTTAGCTCCAGAATATTTTCGCTGAAACTCTTCCTTCAGCTCCCCTGACCCATGCGCCTGGCAACCACCATTCCACCCTGTCTCTACGCTGAAGCTGGGGAAAGGGCCAAGTGAGGACATCACTGTTCGGGCAATCACTGACTCGTGATCTTCAAACTTATCAAGATCCTAAGACATCAGGGAACTTCTCAGATTCAGGAAACCAAGAAGACGACAGTGTAGCCTGTGATCTGCTGAATCCTGTCCAGAAACTGAGCATTATTAGGATAATTAGCAAACTTTGACTACATCTCAGTTTTTACAATTGCATAGGTAACATATCAAATTTATTTTCTCCTGTTATTATTATTTTTATTAGTATGTGTTTGTGATACATAATAAAATTAATTTCAAGCTGGAGAATTGGTATATGAGAGGCTGAGGCAGGAGGATCACAGGTTGGAGCCCAGTATGGGAAATTTAGTGACTTAGATGCCACCTTACAGAAAAAATTAAAATAAAAAAGCTGGGAGTGTATTCCGGCTAAGGCACTGGGTTCAAATCCCAAGGAGTGCCAAACAATTCTTAAAAAACTAAAAAGGAGAAGATATGCATAGAGTACCTATAATGGTGGTGACTGAGTCCTGAGCACACAGCAAGTGCTGTGGAGTGTTGGCCAGTACGAGCAGATGGTCACAGGAGCTATGTCCTGGTGACTGATGGAAAGGCCGAAGCAGCAGCAGCAGGTGTTTTCGCTGTGCACATCCTTTGCTTGTACGTGCTCAAGGTGACAGGGCCAAAGACTTGCTGCCAGCAAGAATTCTGTGGTCCACCCTGCGGTGCGCCTGTTCTTTATGGTACTTTCTGCCAAGGCCCTTGAGAGCAGGTTTCGCTTGGGCCTTGGACCGCATGTCATTAACACAACAGGTCACTGCACTAGACACTGAGTCTCCACATGTTTGCCCATTAGATACTGAGGGAAAGTGTGCTGAATTAATTTTTTAAAGTTACAAAATAAGAGAGACGGAAAGCCAAGCAAGGCTAGTCTGGTAGGTAAGCCTTTCCCGGCATAAATCCGCATAGCAAAGGGCCCGTGGGCAGGGCGGGGAGGAAACGGACGCTGTCTGGCTCAGTGGCAAGTAGCTGCTGGGAGCTGTATCATAGTGAATTTTTAAAAATAAAGTTAACTTTTTTTCCGCTGCCACTAGGGACTCAAAATATAATCTCAAATCATGTGCTTTGCCTTTTCAGCCCCAAGCGAGTGTAACTGTTGGTGTCTAACAGATTTTGATGATTCACGCTCCTTGTCATCCGGGCCCTGTTTATGTCACAGAAGTCCTTGCAGGTGTGCGTGCGTGTGGAGTGAGGCTTAGGGGAAGCAGGCTTTGGCCCCGCTTGGTTTTGGCTTCCTCTCTGGCCGTGGGTCATTGGGCTTCTCTGGGTTGGCTTGATCAGGAACTTGATTAGGAAGATTATGCTTCCTTTGTTCGGGTACTTTCATTTTGGTCTGGTTACGTTTCTTAGCAAAAGAGAACAGTGTTCACTACAACCACCAGCTCCAAAGACATGCCCTCCAGTGACCCACCTCCACCCAGGCCCCTCCGCCGATCTGTTCACCCTGAATTCACGGATGAGTGTAGCATCTCCATGATCCTATTACCCTCTGAAATCCCACCTCTGAATCCATGAGATTTTGAGGGACATCTGAGTTCTAAACCCTACTGCTGGAACCCCCAGTTTCTGAGCACAAATCAGTCCACAGCTCTACCATTGTGGAACCCTGACATTTACCTAAGAGGAATTTAAGGCAAACAGAAGACAAAGAGTGGTATACACAATGGATCGGATGGGGGGCAGGGAGGATTACAAAAAACTGAGTGTGAGTCATGTTTAGGAGTTTAACTTGACTTATGAAAGAAGGAGACCTGCCTGAAAAATAGAAATAGTCGCGAAAAAGGTAAAAATTTTCCCTGTTCTCAGCCAGATGTTTTTGTGTTGTTCTGTTAGTGGTTATTTCAGAGTATTTGGATACAATGTATATCTTTGAAGAAGTTATTTATGAATTTCCACGTCATCCTAGACTGTAATGAAGGCAGAATGACATCATTTTTTTCCACCAATGTGAGGAGGAAATCAGTAAATGCCATTGAATTAATTAAATATGGCTATAAAAATAAATATGGATTTAAAAATATGTCTTAGGTTAGCTGTTAGATGGGCATGATCAAATTTACTGACTTGACATACAGCACACCAGGTTCTCATTTGATTGGTGTAGTCAGGATGGCCATGACAGACAGGGCAGCGAGGACACATGAGTCTGTAGCATCTCCTGCCCCCAGGGCGGCCTGGTGTTCATGTAACAGTCTCCCCTTGTCCCTGCTGCTGCTGTGCTTCCATCCTGTGACTCTAGCGTCACTGTACCCACACTAATTTATGATTTTTAATCATCCCAAAGTGTTCTGGGGTTTACAGAGGGCTTCCTATCCAGAAATCATGCAGGTCCTGCCTCATACCCCAGGTTTCAGGCCAGAAGCAGATTGAAATCTAAGACTTGAGGTGGAGAGTTAACTGACACAACCACAGATCACATCTTGATCCCCTGTGTTCTCCTTTCTCTCCCCACCCGTCTCCATCCTCCCTTCCCGTAGTCTCCACACATCCACCTTCCTGTTTTCCCTCATCTCTCTTTTGTTTTCCCCCTTCAGCTACTTATATTTTTAGGTTTATGATATGAGAAACCATGTGCTGTTTAACCTTTTGTGTCTGATTCATGTCACTTAGCATGATGGTCTCAGGTGCACAGATTTTCATTCCGTGTGACTCAGCTATACCTCTCTCCTGGGTTCCTTCCTGAAAGAGTTGAAGACATAAGATTCCAGTGACACACAGACCCATGTTGGCAACAGCACAACTCATCATAGCTAAATTTTGGAAGCAGAGAAGAACTTCAAATGGGGTCTTCCACTTCCAAATTCAGTGCTGCCCAAGCAAGGGGCCATACTAAGTTTTTGTCTCTAGGGAGGTGATACCTTCTGAGGTGGCCAAGTTTCTTTCTTTGCTTTTCTCCTCCCATGGTGTTGTGTTGTTGAGACACAGTCGTGATCCACATTTAGAATTCTCCACCTCTGGAAGGTAGGGTCCCCTCAGGGACATGAATCTGAGGTGTGAATTGCATCCAAAAAGGTTAATCTGTTTACCCAACTAGAACATTTTGCTCTGCAGAAACAACTCAGAGTTGCATAGCTGGCCGGCTCCAGATGTCCTAGGCTTTGAGCTGCTTTATTTGCATGTGGTATTTCAAAGCTGGTGATCAATTTACAATTATAATTGTCATCCAGATTTTCCTTTAACTGGCACTTTGTGAAGGAAAACATCAATTTGCATTATCTTGCAGAGTTAGAAAATACCTACTGATTTATAAAACAGAAATGGGCTTCATCAAGACAAGGGGGCACAAAATTGCTGGTGCCGCTCTGTGCTGTAATCATTTCCTAATACAAGATCCTGTTATTTTCTTACACGCATTTCATATTCACTGTGCTAGTCTGTAATAAGGTAATTCTCACCACTGAAGTATACAGCTGCTCCGAGAGAAGGAAGAGCACAAACACGGAGAAGAAAATGAAAGAGTTATGACATGGGCTTCGGGTGTCGGTCTTTGCAGCATCTCAAGTGTCAACAGCGAGCCTGACTCCACAAGTAACATGCTTCTTTTCACATTTCCCTTGAAACACATAAAAACGAGTTCACTCCACGCACCACCCATTTCTTATCAGTTAGAGAAGTATCCAGTAATATCTTCGCTCCTTCAAACTGGAAAGGAAACGAGACCATGAATTATGCACTAAATGCATTGTTTTCAGAGTCAACAGCTGGTAGTGAATGTTTGAATGAATGCTTGCTCTGAGCTCGGCTCTGTGCTATGAGACTTCTATGCATAAATCCATTGACTACTTGCAAGAATCTTCGGGCAGTGAGCAGCACTTGCAGGGCTCTGAACGGCCAGGTCCGAACGTCTGCACGCTTCCACTATGCACGTGTTGAAAACCTAATTGCCGATGTGAGATGGGATGCTGTTTGGTTTTGAGGCCTTCGGGAAGTGACTATGGTGTGGGCAGTGACTTCATAAAAGTGATTAGGATTAAAGAAGAAGCCCTAGAACTTTTCCATGTCCCTTTCTGTCATGCGAGGACACCACAAGAAGACTGTCTATGAACGAGAAGACCTTGGCAGAGACTGAATCTGCTGGCACCTTGTCTTTGCTCTTCCCAACCTCCAGAACCACAAGAACCAACTTTCTGTTGCTCATGAGCTAATCAGTTCACAGAATTTCTGCATGGCAGCCTGAGTCAACTGAGATGTGCGTTCTTCCTGATGGATGAAGATCCCGAACTTGAGAGTGGTTAAGGAGTTAACTTCCTGGAGGCTCTACAGTCTGTAAGAGGTAAATAAAGCAGCAAATCATAAAGTAGATTTTCAGATAAAAGTGAAATCCAGGGAAAGGCAGAAAAGTACTAATACCAGGTTCTGAATTCTATCATTAGTCTGATAAAAATAAAATAATTGATGTGTAAATTACATAAGCTTAGAATGAAAAGAAGCCTTAGGCGCAAAACAAAGGGGCTGCTTCCCACCCATCGTCACATCTCCCCGTGTCTAGCAGCCTGCAGAATTCTGTCCATCGCTGAAGTCTCCTAGGGCTAGAAGTTCAGCATCCAGTCTGCCCTTGAGAAGTTCTAGGTATCAAAAAAAAAAAAAAAGAAAGAAAAAGAAAAAAGAAAGAAAGAAAGAAAAAGTTCAAAGGGCTGGAAAAACAGTACAGTGGTTATAGCACTTGCCTAGCAAGCACAAGGCCCTGGGTTCAACTTCTCAACACCACATTAACCAGGCATAATCCCTGCACTTGGGTGATTAGAACAGAGGATTTTTGTGATTTCTAGGCCAGCCTGGGCTACGTAGTGAATTTAGGACCAGCCTGGACTATGAAGGGAAACACTCAAAAAATTTTTTTTTCATCTGTTAAGTAATAGTCTTCATCTTCATAAACTTTCTCTTTTGAGAATTCCTGATTACAGAACATATCAGTAAGACAATGCTGATATTTGACGTGGCTGATGCCGTCCACTCAGAGAGATCAGCAGCTGAACGTCAGCTTGAACTCCTAACTGGCGGTGCCTACCTGGAAGCGGTGGCCTCTGGCTTACTCGTGGGTCCGTTAGGAGACACCTGAACTCATCAGTGACCACTTCCTACCACACAGCCAATGGATATTAATATCTGGAGTTTGCCTGAGCATAAGATGTTAAACAGCCCTTTAGATACTGTTGCATGAGTTTCTAAGAGAGATGTAAAGGAAAGGCTTGCCTCCCACCTGAGAGGGGACCCACAGGTCAAAGAGTGCCTTGGACCAGTCGGCTTGGTGAATAACTGAGTTTATTAGAGGCGGCTTCCAGAGCTGAGGAGGACCTGCGGGCTCCAGAGCTACAGCTCCTGAGCTGCTGCTCACGAGGTGCCAGGCTAGAGGCTTGGCAGGACACTGACCAAGACAGCAGAAGCAGACTCGAGCAAGAAGTGGCCCTTAAAACACGGTGTGTGTATTCAGCTGCCATCACACCCACCAGTGTCAGGGGCCTGGTCCAGCCACGATGATGAACGCCTCATTATGGTACAGCCTGGCAGGCGGCCTCAGCACCTGCTGGTGGGGCTGGGCGTGCAGTAAACCATGAGGCAGGTAGGGTGCGCCAAAGGTGAGGATGCTGGGGACAGTTCTAATACAACAGGGCAGATATGCAGCTGACGTTGAGAACCCCCGTCACAGAGAAATGCACATTAAATATGGAGGTCAGCCAGCTGGGGAACTGGCTTGTCACTCAGACACGGTGATGCGCAATATTGTTTGTGTGGGTTCCTCAGAAAAATGGCACTGGGGTCAAAAAATTTGATCTTAATCCTCTACATAAAGAAGCCAGACCCTAGGAAATTGGTAACATGTTAAACATTATATTGTCTGTTATTGGATAGATTAGAAGGCCTGAAACTATGTGAAGACCCCTTCCTCATTTTTTTTTTTTTTTTTTTTTTTTTGATTAGCTGGGAAGACAGCTTCACTAGGTCACTGTTGTGGAAGGCTGGAATCTGGACAGAAAGATGCACAGTGAAGAGACAGTTTTCTTATTTTCGAGCAAAAAATCACTGCCTCAATAATGGATCCCAGTACTCTCCTGTCCAAATTCTAATGTCCAGAGACTCAAAGTTCTTAGGATATTCCAAGTAACGTTGCCAAACCTCCCTCCTTTCCTGTTGTTTTCCTATGATTTTGTCTGTAACCCTGCAGGATCTACAGGACACTCACGATGTGTGCAGAGGATAGAAGTTGGGGGCAGAGCAAATTTTAGAGGGGCAGTTAGTGCTTAATCTCTTTTTCCCCTGAGAAGTTCACCGGCACCAATGTTCGCGCGCATAGGCACACCCTGAGTTCCAAAGTTTGTCGAACGACGTCTAGTTCTGTGACTTTATCCGCTTTCTTCGGCGTGCTAGGCCTCTCTCTCCTGTCTGATGATTCTTGATTTCCTATTCGTTTGTAGTAATGAGTCACGGAAAACGCTGGTTTGGGGCTCCGTGTTCACGGGCAATCCGGGTGTGCGTGCTCAGAGCTTTGGGCGGGCTGCTTTGCGCGGAGGGCCTCTTACCCGCTCGTCAGCGTGGACTCATATGCACACGTGTACGCGCGCACGCACTCACGCACACAAGAACGCATCCTCACATGCCCGTGCACATCCTCCTGCCAGGTAGTGTTGTCCTGACTTGGCCATAGTTTAACCAAATTCTTTGAAGAGGCTTTTCTCTTTTGCCGGAATTTGGGGATAGGAATGTAACTCTTGGGGGTTGACCGGAAGCCTGCTAGCTGCTCTTTCAGTTTTTCAGCCTGGCATCCTTTCTGGTCCCCATGTGAGTTCCGGCCCTCGGGAGGCGACCAGCTGAGCCCGTCTGTGCCCTGCTCGCCCGGCTTTGGTCGTCCAGCGCGTGCTCCGTCACTCTCTTTGTCACTGTGTGCTTATCACCTTTCTGAAAACTCTATTTATTTTAAAAATACTGAAAGTAAGATAGGAAACAAGTACTTGTGGATAAAGGAAAGCTGACATCCAGAAAACCGTGAACGTGGATTGCAGCACAGATACGTGTGTGTGGTTTAAGCCAACTTGGTGACACAGGGCTGTAGTAGCAGCACTGGGGAGGCTGAGGCAGGAGGATCACAAGCTTGAGCCCAGACTGGGCAACTTACTGACACTCTGTCTCAAAATCAAAACCGAAAAATGGTCTGGGTACATACCTCAGTGTGAAGGTCTTGGACCGGATCTGTAAGTACAAAGGACACACAGGTAGATTTCGATCATGTGCTGCTCTGGTGTTCTACTGGCAATTCATCCCATTGACTTCTTAAGAGAATTCTTATTAAATATAAAAAATGATGGTATAAATATATTTTAAATTAATGGATTCAGATTCTTGGATGTTTATGAGAAATTACTTCCAATCCTCTTCATACTATTTGTTAATATTAATTAATAGCAATAATATAGCAAATATTAAATAATACCATTTAATATTAATATTATTATTATTAATCAATCTTAATAATATATATTGATGTGATGCTAATTTAAAGCAGGTTCATTAAAAAACCCAAGACCTCAGAAGAAGATCTTTGCGAGTTGTAATTATGAAAATTCCCTGGCAAGGTGACCTTTCATACTGGTAGATGTAAGATTATGCTTCATTCAGTATAGAAAATCTAGCAGATTAAGCACAGGGGTTAGAAGAGATGGAGTGTGCTAGTCAGGAAAACTCTCTGGTGGCCAAAAATGATCGAGAATGGACAAAGGAAAGAGCGAGGATCCCACAACCCCCTTTGATTTGATGGCACCCCCTATAACCTAAGAACTCGCATTTAGTTTCGTATCATTAGTGTTCTACCACCTCTCGGTCGAGCTGAACCGACATCAAAGCCATTAAACACACCGACCTTTGGCAGACATTCCTGTTCCAAACACTGCAGGGAGTGACACCCAGAATTTACCTAGACATGTTCAGTTTCCAAACACTACGGCAACTTTCTAAAGTATTTTGTGGTATAGAGCTCCATGAACACTGACAGCTCGTTTTCCACTGATGAACGGAGCTGGCTTCTGAAACCCTGCAGCAATCAAGGGGTACAACATAACAGCAGGTGTTTGTCGGGCCACCTAATTTTGCTTTGTTTCTATCTCATTTATCTTTTTCATGCGTCCTCACTCCTGAAGGAGAGGAGTTGTGTGGCAATGTAGGTTCAGAAAAAAGTGCGAGTGCTTCTTACAAAGAAAAAACCCTCTTATTACATTGATGGATTGTTTTAGACTTGGTAGCATCTAAGAATTCAGTAAACATAGCCTTAATTTGTTCCTGTTCCTTAAGTGTGTCCTATCTTCTCTTCCCTTTTGCTATTATATTTTTCCCCTCATACTTGGAGTGCTCATTTCCTTTTTATCCTTGGTGGGTTTCTAACCACATTTTAAAAAAGAAGTTCAAAAGACACCTCTTTGGCAAAATCTTCCCAAATTTCCACAGGAGTGGCTGATGCTTTCTCCTCTGATCTATACCCTTCCTCCTGTTTTTACATTACCTTCTTCAACTTCCTCATTAACAACCAGCAAAAATGAAGACAAAATGACTACTTCAAGGTTAAATATCAGAAAAGCCTCAGAGACAGAGGAGTCTCAATAAAGATGTATGTCAACTCCGTACACCCAGCTGGGTGGCCCAGCTGGGTTCTGCATCATCTCCATTTTGGTTGAATTCCAAGGATGTTTGAGGAATTAACAGGAGAGTGGAAAAGTCAGGAATTCATTATAGGTGCCACTTGTAGGTGACCTGTTTACATGTCATTTGTATATTTGCAAAAGCTCAGCAGTGTTTGCTTCCCTGGGATTTTGGTACAGCATACACCTATACAGAGTCATTTGGTACATTTAGTTCCATAAAATCAGGAAGGACCTGAATGTCTAGGGCCATTAGTCTGGAGCAGGACACACAGAACTTGCTGAAGCATGCACAGGTAACAGAGTGAATCCTCTAACAACAAGAAGGTAAACAATATATTCACTTATTTCTCAAGAGAAATAACGTTATGTCTAGCATTCTTCATAGCAAAGTATAAAAGCACTCCTGTGTAGCTAAACCCCGCCTTGTGGGTGATGTTACCTCCTGTCCTAGCCATGTTTCTGTCACCAGGACAAAATACCTGACACATACAATTTAAGGGTTTATTTTAGTTCACAATTTTTAGGGAATTCAGTCTGTTGTTGGCTGGCTTCTTGGCAGCAAGGGCATGGTAGATGGGCATGATGGAGGACAGCTGTTCATTACATGGCAGCTAGGAAGCAGAGCGAAATGGGAGGAGCAGAGGCCTAGATTATACCCTTCTAGGTCAAGAATATACCCTTCCAGGTCATACCAGAAGTGAGCCACCTCCAGCCAGGCCCCACCTTCTAATAGCACATAAGCTCATTGATGGCTGAATCCACTGGTGAACCCAACAGCCCCCAAGTCCAATCACCTTCTAAGCCCATGGGACTTGTGCAGGCCATTTTAGAACTAAACCATAACACTACCACAACTTCCAGTTTTCTTTTCCTGGTACAAGTTCGCGCTAGGATTTCTGAGTAGCAGAGAGAGCCTTGACAAAGTATTAGATTGTAGATGCTGTCAGAATTATGAGTTGAATTGCCCCCCCACACACACACACACCAAAAAATTGTTTTGGTACCTACGAACGTGGCCTTTTTGGAAACAAGTCTTTACAGATGATTGAGTTGAGGTGAAGTCCTTTGGGTGGACCTTAATCCGGAATGACTGGTGAGTTTACAAACAAGGAGAAGTTAGACACAGAGACTGTTGTGAGCTTTATTAGTCAGCTTTTAGGCTCTGCGATGAAGTATCTGACACAGGCTGCTCATGAAGGGAAGAGTTGTTACTTAGGTTGCAGTTCAAAGTCCACATGGAGTTATGCTTGTTGCCCTAACTGTGTAACCTCATGGTGCAGATAATGATGACAAAAGTGCCCACATGAGTGGCCTCAAGTTAAACAAAGGGAGGAACAAAGCTTGCTCTTTCTCGAATTAAAAAAAAAAAAATTTTTTTTTCCAGTACTGAGGATTGAGCCCAGGGCTTTGGTACCAAATGACATCTTTAGCCTTTTATGACATTTTTAATTTGAGATAGGGTCTTGATCATGCTCTGAGTTACCTAGGCTGGGTTGAAACTTGCAATCCTCCTCCCTTAACCTCCCAGATGGCTGGGATGACAGGCCTGTGCCACCACACCTGACTGTTTGCTGCTTTTGTGATATTCTCGTGAGAACTCAAGATATTGCACAGAACTGCTTTTCAAAGCAAGTCCCCAGGGGCCTCAAGACCTTAATAGGCTGTACCCTTAAATGTCCTACCACTTCCTGGTAGCACTCACTACCGAGGGACCAAACCTCCCATACATGATGACTTAGAGTGACACAATTAAACCACGCCTCAAGCATAGTGTTCACAGAAGAAGACAGCGAGAATGCTGCCTGTGAACTCAGGAACTGCTAAGGCTTCTGGAGGCCAAGACATGGGTACAGAGCAGACCTTCTCCCTTGGAGTGGTGAGCCCTGTGGTCACCTTGATCCAGACGGTGAGTGCGTTGCAGCCCTGTGAGCCTCCCAGCTGGGGGCACTTTGTGACCTTAGCATTGGGAGACCAAGGCCATCACTAATTCGCTCTCATGGCTGTATTGCTTCTCCACATCTCAACTCTATCTCCTAAGGAAGGAAGCCATCAGGCAGTGTGACCTCTGCCTCCAAACTTCCTGCACCCATCTACACGTGGGCCGATGCCCTGGGAATCTAGTCTCTCTCACCACCTCCTCTCGGATCCTTTCCCTAGGACCTCGGTTTGGATTGGGTGTGGCGGGGGCACCCGTCACTTCTCCAGTCTGCAGGGATATTTAAATCCTTGGTCTCCCACCACAGGCATAATGGCAGGTGTCAGAGGAAAGACTTGGTGCATCTCATACAAATGTCGCAGATCTCTGACCCCTTATCTTTCTGCCATGACTGCCTAAAAACTCCAGGCCCCACGAGCCCTGAGTTGGGAAACCCAGCCGGCACTTAGCACGCCAACGGATTTTATTTACCCATACGCTATTCTATTTAAAAAACAAAAACTTAAAAACATTTGCTGGCAAGATTTAAAAATGGCATGATTTCACATCCAAATCTGAATTTCTGGCACAGTGGGCTGGCATTCCCACACGGAGACCAGGAGCTATTTCTGGCTCAGTTTGCAGGAGCACCAGCCCCTGGGGGAGCAGGCTCTCTCCGGTGTCCCTGCCCAGCCCTTGTCCTGCTCCAGGCCCACTGCTTCTCTCACAAATGCTGACTCTGGGAGCCCCCCAGGCGATGGAGTTCGGGGCCTCTGTAGAGATTATGAAGATTCTGTTCAGTTCCTTTTTGTTGTATGTGGACGTGCAGAACTTAGTCATTTTTATCTGCTTCGGTGTTATCCAAGTGTGTATTACACATCTGCCTAGGTATATGACCTGTGAAGACTAGGGACATGCCCTCTGGTGTCATATACCTGTGGAAGCTAATCAGATACTTGCAGAAAGTCTTTTTCCCCCATTTTCTCTCTAAAAAAATAAAGCGTAAATACCCTGAGTTCTCTAAAGACAGACCAGGGTGTGCTCTCCTGAGGACAGAGTGGGCATACATCTACCCTGAGGCAATTAGGCCTTCAGTCTGGAAGGTGGGAGCCTTGGGAAGTAAGACCGAAAGACAGGCGTGAAGAAAAACAGGCCAAGTCGCGTGAGAATTCAGAGGAAGGAAGGAGCTCTGCTGACTGGGGCTATCACTGGATTTCGCAGCGGCAGTGGAACTTTTGAATTTAACCAAATGGGATGAGAAATGCATATTTAGGCAGGCAAGTAGGGAGTCGTTTGAGGAATAACAAGTAGCTCCGTATGATGGAGGGAGTGGAGGGCAGCTGGGGGACTGAGCGAGGGAGGATGGTTTGGAGCTAGCTGGCTGGCAGCCTAAGGACGTTGGGTAGCATTGGGGCACAGGTCTCTAAAAGGCTCTGTGCTTATTCCCTGGCCAGAGTGAAGAATTAGGCAAGAAGCCTGCTAGTAACTTTTATTGCTGAAAAAGATGAAGGCTGGTCCGTAGTTTGTACCCAGTGCAGCGTTTTGAGGCAGAGTCACCCCTTCCTCATCTCTTCACTCTCCATTGCAGTTAGGCCGTGGGGGTCATGTCCAGCGCAGCTCTTGGCAGCACTTCCACGTATCCCCTCAGCACTTCCGGGTAGCCCCTCAGCACTTCCGGGTAGCCCCTCAGCACTTCCAGGTAGCTCCTTCAGTACTTCCTTCTGCTGCATCTACCCAGTCCGCTGTCTCAGATAATGTTCCTGACGTCAGGGCAAGTCCAAGTCCTGTGGTAATGCACTAGTTAGTTTCGTGACTGACTGAGGGAGCCAACTTGTCGATTTTAAGCCCCAGTTAGGTAAATCACCGGTGTTTACATTTTTCCTATCGCCCCTCTACCGTCCTAGTTGTTCTTCCCCTCTCTCCCTCACCTGTCTCCCTTCTTACCATCTTTTCTGCTTTTTTCTTAGTTCTGTCACTTCCTCCTCGTTTCTCCCTCCTGTTTTCCTTTGTAATTTTTTTTTTTTTTTTTTTTTTTTTGGTAGTACTGGAGATGGAATCCAGGGACTTCACACTGAGCTACACTTAAGAACTTTTTATATTTTTTAAATTTTTAGACAGGGTCTCGCTCAGTTGCTCAATTGCTCAGGCAGGGCTGGAGTGTGCAGTCTATCCTCCTGCCTCAGCCTGAGTGAGCCTGGAAGGTAGTGTCTCAGAAAGGAAGGCCCGCACCGCAGGCGCTGGCTCCTTGTATCTTAAGAGGACCACACAGAAGGGAAGAGCAATGACTTGGAGTTGCATGACCCGGGGTCTAATCCCAGTGCTTCTGCTGACTGTGGAGTTCGAGAGAGCTGTCAACTTCTTCAAGCCCCAGCTTTGTACCTGCCAAAAGAAATAATACTATAGTAAAAACCTCACATGTTATCGAGAACATTCACGCATTAATATGCGCAAAACTCAGAACAGTGCCCAACCCCTGTTAAGTCTTCATATATTTTAGATACTGTTGACATTGTTATAGCTGCTGCTTTAAAAGAAAAGAGCTCTTAAAAATTAGAGAAGTAAAGTATAACCATTTCTTAATTCATTTTGTTAGGGGCAAATGTAGATTTATTTTGATTTGCAAGGAGTTTTGTTATTTGGAAAAAATAAGTAGAATCCACATCCTGATGCATATAGTTAATAAAATATATTACTGGGGGCTGGGGACGTAGCTCAGGGGTTAGAGCACTTGCCTAGGAAGCACAAGCCCCAGCCCCAGCGCCACGTTAGCTGGGTGTGGTGGCCCATGCCCGTAATCCCAGTACTCTGGAGTCTGAAGAGGGAGGATTGCTGTGAGTTTGAGGCCAGCATGGGCTAATAGTAATTTTAGGACCAGCCTGGAATATAGAGTGAAACCTTATCTTAAAAAATTATTATTGAATATGCCTGAGAAGTGGGTTAATTGTACATGCACCCTATCCTAAGATCGCTGTTAGAAGCACACAGTGTACTGTAGGTGTTTGCTTCTGTCTGCTGACTGAGACAGAGTAACTCGGTGGTGAGGTGACACGTTTTGTGTGATGAGGGTTGGAAGGCCTTGAGTTTCCTTGGACATTTCAGGAGCTCTGTGCTTTAACACTTGGCCCTTTTCTTTTCCCGCATTGGGAGCACCTAGCCTTTCCCTCACTGACATTTGAAAAGGTCGGTGTTTTTCCACACACCCGTAAGCAGACTTACTTGAAATGGGTGAAAAATAAAATTTGGATTCCTTAGGGTGAGGGCAGTGACTGTTGTGGTTGCACCACTGAGGAGTGAACGTGGGACATTGAGCATGCCAGGCATGTGCTCCACCATCCAGCCACATGCCCAGCTGGGCCGTGCATCTGACAAGAGATGCTGAACTGCACGCACAGGCTCCTCCTAGGCAGACCTGAGCTCAGTGTGTTTGACAACTCAGACCTTCTTATGTCTGGGAAGAAAGTGTACACATGGCACAGTCATGACACCATTTTGCGAATTATCCCTCTGTTGTTCCTTGCATGTCTGGGCAATTTGCTTCCTGGAGCTCACACTTGTATTAGCACTTTTGAGATATTTGCATCATGATTTCATATTTGATCTTGTAAGTGAGATGATGGAGTATAAGTGAGGGATGCCTCCTTTCCTCCTTCCATCCTTCCTTTCAGTCCTTCCCTCCTTCTGTCCTTTCCCCACCTCCCCACTCTTTCCTTCTTTCCCTCTCTTCCCCTCATTTCTTCATGTTTTCTTTTTAATGTTGTTCAGTGTCTGTTAAACTGGTAAATATTGCCATTAAGTCCTCATCACAGACACCTTTGCCCTCCCCATTATCCAATAAGTCATGAAATAAAGACAAATTACTTGTATGTATCTATCATCCATTAAATTGTGAGTGACTTTAAGGCAAGAAAAAAATACCTGTCAGAATTCCTAGAATGGATTCTTACACACACACACACACACACACACACACACACACACACACACACACAATTGTGAGATATCTGCCCTTGACCTTATTACTTGACCTCCACAGAAGGACAGAAGTTCTCCCTGTGTCCACATGTACATCATATTCATGCAGTAATAATAATTTACAATGTACAATTTATATTGGGCTCGTGTTTCAAATGTTCCCATATACAAAGAGATAGTCACGAAAGCTCTTTGAAAATATAAAATGTGAAACAAATGTGGGACATCGTTTTCCTTGGCAAGTTTGAAGAAAATGGTTTTGCAATGAGCTAAGTCTGTGTGATACCTATAAGGATTTAATGTTATTTTTCAGATTGGGTTTGTCTCATGTGCCATGTCGTGCCTGAGTGAAGCCAGCCAAGGACAGTTTGGAAGGCACCAGATAAGCTGCTCTTCCCTTTGGCCGTGGCTTGAGTTGGGGAAGGGTCATGGCGCTGGTTAGTGCTGAGGAGCTGACAGGTTGGCGGTGCCAGGAAATGAGCTAATTTTATCCCAGTGTAATTTGGGTAAAGTTTCAAAGGACAAGTGTGAGACAAAACACACAAACTTGCTTGTAAGTTGGATTTATTTGGACACCTCAGCCTTTAGCTAAGGTGCTAAAAGGGTAGAATGTCGTGTGGAAAGTGATTTTGTGGACCTTTAATCAGTTTGTTTGATGAGGAACCTACAACTCATAGAGGTAAAATGATTTTGATATGACCACATGACTTTCTAGTGCCTGAGCCGGACTCTCTTTATGCAATGTCCCCATATGCTGCCTATAACTATTGGAATTTCCTTTGGGTTGAGCTTTCTGAGGAAAGGTACATTGACTCATTGTATTTACCTGTCCAGAACTGATGAAGTATCGATTTAAAGCCTCATGTCTTATTCCATTTTCTGTTGCTATAACAAAACATCTGAGACTAAATGGTTTATAAAGACTAGAAGATGATTTGGCTCCCACTTCTGGAGATTGGGCAAGAGTATGGTGCCAGCACCTGCTGGCTCTCTGGCGAGGGCCTCCTTGCTGTGCCGTGATGTGGCACAGAGGGTTACACAGCAAGATGGAGCGAGTGTGCTAGCATGCGTGTGCCCGTCCTCGTCTCCTAGACCACCGACGTCACTATGGGGCTTCACCCTCAAGAACTCATTGATTCCCAATTACTTCCTGGAGTTTCACCCCCAGATGCAATTAAGCAGTGAATTTGGAAATCAATGCCTGAATTTTGGGGTGATACATTCAGGCCATAGGGCCACGTACATATGCAATGCTGGATTGTAATAAGAATAAAGAAAATGAGGCCTAGCCCTAGGAGCTTCTTGTCTACAAGGAGAAAAGGGAGCAAATGGATGTAGGGAACATAGCATGTATCAAGGCCACCTACTAGGGCATGATGGGAAGATGGGAAGGAAGGATAATTGCACGGTGAGGACATTATATCAACACAAAGCAGCCGAGTAGTTGTTTCCACGTATCAAAGAGAGAAGGGTCATTGAAGACTGCAGAGTACTAAGGAAATTTAAAAACTAACTGCATAAAAAGATACTGGATTTGATCATAGAAAAGGGTATTAGTGGAAAAATTGTCAAATACTCATAAAAATTGTAGTTTAGTTGATAGTATTGTACCTTGTTTATGTTTTAGTTTTGATCACTGTACTGCAGATATGCAAAATGCTTTTTAGGATGTATAGGTATTTTATTTCATTTTGTTTTTTCCCATTCAGAGAGTGTTAACATTAAGGGAGCTAGAAGGGTGGAGTGCACATGGCAAATCTCAAGTATTTTGCAGCTTTTCGTGAGTTTAAAATCATTTCAAAGCAGAAAAAAGTTAGAAAAGATACCTGCCTTTACACATCAGGGATACTCCTTTGTGACTGAAACTTTGAAGACAGGGTATGTCAAGGTTTGGATTTGAGTGTCCTGCAAAGCCTCATGTACCTGGAGGTTGTGGATTCTCTCCTGATTTCCTGTGCTGTTGAGAGGTGGAGTCTGGACAGAAGATGTGGATCACTGGGCCGTGGTCTGGGTGGTGCAGATCACAGAGACATGACGTAGTAGGTTATAGCCTAGCTCTGCCCTTCCTCTGGGCTTCCTATCTGCCAGGCATGAGCAGCTTCTCTCCTGCTAGGCCTCTGCAGACCCTTCTGCCATTGCCAGCCACCCATAAAGGGACTGAGACCTCTTAAAACTGTGAGCTTCAATAAACCTTTCCTCTCTTAAGTTGTGGGTATTGGGTAATGTGTCCCAGTAATGAGGAAGAAACCAAGACGGTGTAACATCCAAAGCTCATCTAAATTGCTATAGCAAATCAAATTTGATGCAAAAAAGAAAAACAATGGATGCATTTTGTAACATTTTTATTCTAGAACATTCTATAATTTAAACATTGTATGAAATTTAAGTACATGATAGGACTGTGCCAAAGGAGTGATTTTGAGCCCAATATTAGTTTTAACTAATTTCAGAATTAGTACTAACTCAGCAAATGTTCCATCTGTGTTTAGTTCTTATCTGACAAGTAGAATAAAATGCAAAGGCTGAAAGCATGTAATTTCTCCAGTGCATCCAGGGGGTTGATTCTGGGGCTCTGGAAGTGTAGGGCTGCTTGGCCCCTCTTCAAGAGGGAACACAGAATTTGTACCTGTAGAAAATAGGATCTATCCCTAGGAGATGTTAGTGGCTTGAGACTTTCTCATTTTGAAACTTTCTAATAGTTAACGTTTTTATTACTCAACTGATACCTTTCATAGATGTTTCTTTAAATGACAGAAGATGTTTATAGTCAGGAAATGATTTTAATCGGGGGGATTTTCTGAGCTGCTCAAGAGTTTTTGGATAATTCTATGCCTGTATTTAGGATGCCAGACATCTATATTTTAAGTCATGTAAAAGTGTATTTGTTCGACCTCAGTTGAGCTAAGTGAGTTTTATTGCTCATTATTTCTAATATTATGTGTTCAAAAATTCCACGTGTTTAAAATAGGTAGGATTTGGGCCCTAATTACTAAAGTTTCTTTGCTGAAAATTCTGTGAAATTAAGGTGAAGGGGTTTGTTTCCAGGGAAACAAACGCCCTCCATTTTTATCACATAAAATGTTTTCTGCAAGAAAATTCCGTAACCAGTCTCCAGGGAAATACTGCGTCATAAGATAGTTCTCACTGGAGATATTTTTCCCCAAAGGAGCACTTTATTTTATTTTTGTTCTCCCCAAATCATCCTATAGTTGTGTAATCATCATGGTGTTGGGTTTCTAATGAACTAACAATAAAGCTGTTGTCATTACCTCATTACAGTCTGAAAATCTACCATTCCACAAGAATGTGGTTTTCCTCTGACCATCCAGTTACATTTGTGTTTGAGTCTAAATAGCCTGTGTTCCGGACGTTCGCTGGAGAGGTGACAGCCTATCCTGAGGGCAACATTTGTCATCCCGAAAGCTGAAAAAGTGCTTCACTCTTTCTTGGTGTTTATCTCAAGTTGGGGATGATGGTCTCTTCAGGGGAAAATTTGAAAGCCACTTATAGAGGCTGGCTTTGCATACACTCGTGTAGAGCCTGGCTTTGTATCCACTCGTGAATGAATGAGAATAATAATAAAAGATAAGGGAAGTGTATTCGGGTCACAAAAATCAGAAGGTTTGTTCTGATCTCCTTCTTGTTGTAGGACTTGGCCTCCTTTTTTATCCCCATTTTATTGATACGTATAAGTGCAAAATTTAAAGTTTATGTTGATCTTGAGCATTTTGTACACATGCATATTTTGGCGAGGTTACAAGTCCTTCCCCTCTCTGCTTTGGCCCTCCCTCTACCCACCCCCCACCCCATCCCCAGTTCCAATTATTTTCCACATTAAGTTCCATGAGATAATTGCGATATGAGTTTCTCATATCAAAGAAACCATTCGTTATTTCACCTCCTGCTTCTGGCTCACTTCACTAAGCATGATGGTCTCATGTTGCCTCCATTTGCCTACAAAATCCTCCAACCTACCTGTCTTTATAGGTGCATAATATTCCATTGTGTGGGGACTTGGTCTTCTTGTGGGGCTGCTTGGATTTAGGAACACTATGACTGTTTTTGTAGTCTGGGGCTTGATGTTTAATATAATGGTACAAAAATATTTGAACTGAAAGAATTAGCTACTTAGACACAGAAAGACATATTTTGAAGTCGAAAACTAACAGTGAAGTATGAGGGTTAGGCAGGAAAGACAGAAGAGTCAAAAATAAGGGTCAGTTCTGCCTCTTGCTAATTCTCTGTCTTTGTCACTATGTCACTGAAACTTCTGTAAAATGAAGAAAGAAATATCTACTCAAACAACATAGATGCTGATGAGAACAAAGGGAAAAGGAAACTCCTACACTGCTGGTGGGACTGCAAGCTGGTCCAGCCACTATGGAAGGCAGCATGGAGATTCCTCAAAAAGCTGAAAATAGGTATCTCATTTGACTCAGCTAAACTTCCTCTGGAATCTTCCCTAAAGAGTTAAAGTCATTATACCACAGTGATACAGGTGTACCCATGGTTATAGCAACACAACTTATAATAGCCAAATTTGGAAGCGGCTGATCAACAGATGAATAGATAAAAAGGATCTGGTATACTTACACAATGGAATACTACTCTTTCAGACATTTGAATCATTTGTAGGAAAATGGATGCACCTTGAGGCCATCATACTTAGTGAGGTGAATCAGACCCGATGATGAAATATCACATGTTTTCTCTAACATGAAAACCCCAAGGTATAAATAAGTAATAGAGCCAAACAAGTGTGATATTAGGGAGCAGGGAGGTGGATTTATGAATAGGGGGTGGGGAGAGGAGAAGTATGGAGGGCAGGAAAACAGAAGGAGAGGTGAACATGAAGTCGAAGCGATATGTATGTGCACACATTCCTTGTATTTCATGCAACTATCATGTATTTTACATGCTAACTGATATAATAACTCTTGGCAAAGAAATATCTACATCGCAAGGTGTTGATTAATATGTATGTGTAAAAATTGGTTTATTGCAGGAATTGCTTTAAAATTGAGATCTACTCCATTAAGAGAAGTGTGATTTTTTTTTTGAAATTTGTTTCCGTATTTTTATCAGCACGTATGGGCTATATAGATGAACGGACTTCATTTTGGCAGATTTGACAGATTTTTAATCATTTTCTTTGCCCCCTCCCACCTTGCCTCACCCTGCCCCCAGCTTCACTTCCGGGACTGACGTGTGCGTGGCATCCTTTGACCACATCTAGGCCCCTGTGCTTCCCACCCTTCTGTCTTCTCCTCTGCTGTACTCCTCTCCCACCCCCTATCTTCCCTTTTCTTGTCTAATCCTAGTCTCTTTTATATTTTCTTGTCATCTTTTAGTTTGTGAAACCAATATCTACATAATTTGACTTTCTCTGAATTCAGAGATGCAGTCTCTCCTGAAAATTTGCGGTGACTTCTTTTAAATTCTGCGAAGCCCTGGGTTTCTGTGACCCTAATCCTAATGCTCCAAATCCCCAGTACTCTGTCTTCGGAGGTCCAGCATTTTGAATTTCTCTAGCACAGGTTAAAATGCCTTATGAAATATACTGGGTAACAGAAATGATTTGGATTTTAAATGTTTTTAGAATTCTGTAATATTTACAAATACATAATAAAAAATTGAGGTGGGATCCAAATATAAAGGTGAAATTCACTTATGTATACCCTGTATACAACCTGAATTAATTTTATATGATATTTTAAATAATTTCATACATAAAACAAAATTTTACAATATGGAGGTTTCTATTTGTGGCATTATGTCAATGTTTTAAAAGTTTTGAAACTTTGGAGCATTATAGATTTCAGATTTGGGGACTAGGGATGCCCAACTTGTAATAAAAGAATTAAGTGAACAGTGTTCCTTAAGGACCTAGGATGTGCCAGGCAGGGTCTACAAAATAGAGACAGAACAGAGAATGAGCCAGAAAGTTCCTGCCCATGCTACCTTGCAGGGTACTACGTGTACTGTGCCAACGGAAAACAGGAAGGCAGATATGGAGGTACCACCTCTCTGTCACCTTCTGAGTAGTGCAGTGTCAGCCACTATTATGGTCTGATCATGGACTGAATCCACTGAAACTGTGAGCCAAAAATTGCTTTGCCTTCTTTAAATTGCAGGGGCTGGGAGTTTTGTCCCAGTGATGAGTGATGTAACCCCTGTAGTCAATAACTAAGGAAGGTTCCATGAGTTGTAGTCTATGCTAGGGTGAACTTTTCAGTGATGTGACTGCTTTTTGAATCACCTGTAAGTCCCTAACTGACCCTTCACCTGTGCTCCTGTAGACAGCCCCTCACCTATGTCTCTGTAAGTAGCTCCTCATCCACACTCCTGGAATTAACCCCAGTAAACTCATTACTTCACAAATTAGACACTAGTAAAACTATTGTTCTAGCTTATCTGCTGTGCACTCTCTGGGGTGAAAAACCTTCTAAGTGAAAAGCCAATGTGGAGGCCTACAAGGGAATAAAATGAGCTTTGAAAAAAAGAGAAAGAATGGCAAGAGTTGTAGAGAAAAACAAGCAACAGGGATGAAGACTTAGGATTAGATGAGAACTGATGGCATGTGCCTCAGTTACTTTCTCGTTTATGGTAACTTAAGAATACCCAACTTTCACAACTATAGGGAGGCAAGGCTTATTTTAACTCACAGTTTCAGAAGTCAGTCTGTCCATGGGCAGGTAGCTGGAAATGTTGGAACCACACGGCAGAGCTGGGGCCGGAGAAAGAACTCCTCACATCATGTCAAAACAGAGGCAAGTGTGGAAGGAAAGGTGGAGCATCGCCTCCTGCCGCAATGTTCATCTTTTCTCCTTTGGGCTGGCCCCTGTCACGGCCTTGAGATTTCATCAGAGGACGATCCATGTTCCTGGCTTCTCCAAATTTTCAGGGTATCTACTGCACCTTAGGCTTTTCCTTCACAGTCTCATGCTCTGTCCTCGCAGGGGCGTGCTGACTGGCCTCCAAGATTCTTCTCTGAAATCTGAGTGGACCCCACACAACTCTTGCACTCAGCAAGTATGTAAAACCGGGACGACATGGGCATCACCAAGTTTGCCACTAACTTGAGCTGTAGCCTGTCTCCCTTGCAGAAACACTGTTGGGGCCTTTGGATTCTCACATGGTTAAAATCTGGCGGGCTGGACTCTGGATTCATTTTTTCCTTTGGCTCTAGGGTACACTTACCAGAGCAAAGTTCTGTCTTTTCACATTTGATTTGGAAAAGGGTGGGGTCTTGTTGACATTTGAGGTGCTCTCAAGGCATCCTTCCTACAGTCCTGATTATAAGTACTAGGCTTCTTTTTAATGCGAATCTCTTTATATCCCCCGTGCTCTTCTGTCCCACTTTTGTAGGTCCTTTTAGTCTGGCAAAACTGAAAAAAAAAGTAGTGTTTTTCTGTGCCTTTTTTTCCTTGCCTTCTTCCAAGGAGTTGGCTAAAAGCTCTAAACAGTAGTCATGTAAAAGCGTGGACATCAAGGTGCCGTGATATTTCCACCACCAGACTAAGTAGTCTACAACCATTAATCTCAGTTTCAGGCGAAGTCTCTCAATAAGGGCAACATGTCGATATACTTTTTGCTAGAGCATAGCACACATGGTTTTTAGACCAATTGCCAGTACAGTTCTCTTTCCCAACTGAAACTTCTTGGGCTTACCTTCCCAATCCACACTTCTGTCAGCATTCTGGACTTCTGAACTCCAATCAGAATCTTCCATCAAGCTTGGCTTGGAGCACTTCAAGGCTTCTCCAGCTGGTATCCTCAAACCTTTTAGCTCCTCCCACAAGCCTATCCCAAACGCTTCCAAACCACATGGTCAGGTAATGTCATGGCAATGACCCTATTACTCTGATACCAATTTTAGATTTTTTAAAAATGTATGATGAGAAATCTGTTCTGTCTATAATGATAACTGTGTTTTAAGTAATGAAACACCATGATCTGACTTGGATTTTTATAAAATTGTTGTGCCTTTGGGAGTCTTGTGAAAGTCATGAGAACACTCAGCTCACAGTCCAACATGAGTCATTGTCCTGTGCTCAGTAGGAGGCCGGGGGAGAGCCATGCTGCTCAGTAGGGAGAGCCTGAGTCTTGGCGTCTGACAGATCTAAGTTCAAAGCCCAGCTCTGTTTCTTTGTAACTCTGACCTTTGTAAAGAGAAGAATTGTTTTAATGGTCTTTTGCTTCAAAGGAAATTAGTGCTGCTGGCTTTGAGACTGGGATGTTTCTTGTCTCTCTTTCTCATCGCCTTGAAGCTGCCTACCTTGGGAGCTGGGCATACTGATTTTGTTGCCTGCTTATCACACAGGGGAACCTCAGCCGGAGCCTGGGCTGATGGGAATACATTCATGATGCAGTGTGTGTGCCTTTGCATTTAATGTTCCCCTTCTTTGCTTTCATGATGACTTAAAAACAAAACTCTAGGGAAAGAGCAAGGTCATTGTTTAACAGGCTTTCTAGGACTAGCAGCTTCAGGGAGGACTCAGGGGGCGACACTGACATAGATGGAAAATGTTGTTTGGAAAATCTAGACGCAAAATTTGATACAAGCAGGGCTGCTCCCTGGAGGGTATGTGGCCAGGACAGAGTCTCTGTAATCTCCTGTGTTGCATCTGTGTGGCTTGGTTTAAGAGGAAGAGCAAGGCAGTAGGGAGGAAGTGGAGACTTTGAGACAAGGACCTGGATTCAGAAGGGCACAGCTGGCTTCTCTTTTCCTTCAGTGAGTAGTTCTTTGTGGGGTAGTTCCCCACAGTACAACGTCCCACAGACTTTAAGGGCCAGGCGGACTTTCCAACTGCCCGTGTACTAGTGGCATCTGTAACATTTGGGATATTGCTGATTCAATGTCAACTATCTGAGTTCTCCCAATCTATGTTATTATTATCACTGCTTATTTTGCAATAGCCTTTACTGTCTTTACTTCATTAACTTTCTTTTCTTAAGTACTAGGGATGGAGCCTGAGGACTTCACCCAGAGATACATCTCCAATTTTAGTTTTAGTTTTGATTTTGAGAAAGAGTTTTCCGAAGTTGCCTAGGCTGGGCAGAAACTTGCAGTCCTCCTAACTCAGGCTTTCGGCTTCTCTGATGTATCTTAATTTCTCTCTGATTCCCTGGTGGGAAACTTAAGCTTAGCTTTCCCTGGTGTTCTGTCTTCCTCTCAAGGGTGAGTAATAGCTCCTAGATCTTCCCTCCAAGTATGAACCTCGGGCAGCCTTGTCTTTGCCATTGGGCCTACAGCGTGCAGGGGGCTCTGGAGACAGCCTGGGGTCCCTGTCCCTGTTCTACCACTTGACTCTGCTCTGTTGCTCGGCCTGTTGCTGTTTCCTCGACATGCCTGGGGTCCAGGAATCTCCATCTTGGTATCTGCTGGTCCTACCTGCTTAGGACTAGGAGACTGATTGGGCTCAGAGGCAGCAGCACAAGGCCATGTCCCTTCTGGGGTCTCACGGCCTTCCTAATGTTGAGAAGTAGAACCAGGACCTTTCTGTTTTGAGAAGCCCAGCCAAGGCAAGGGAGGAAGCTGGTGGCTCGGTGTGGCTGTTCAGTCTCTATGGCTTCTTTATCTATTGTTCTCAAAGCTTTCTGACCTTCCCACGTGTCTGTCTGGGCCAGTGAGCTGGAAAGCCCAACTCGTCTTCCCATGAAGGAGTTCTTATGTGCTGTATCATATATCACATGGACACAATTGGAAGAAGAAGAAAAAAGATTTCTACTGCTTCCATTAAGGATTAGAAATATTTCTGAGAAGAACTAGAAGTCCTGATGATTACATTGAAACCGAAAGAACTGTTTTCTTTTCATGCCAGAGCCATGCTGGCTGCCTGGGAGATCATGTGCTGATCCAGCCTGAGGAACAGTGGTGCCAGGGCAGAGGGCTGCAGACCGGCTCCGAGGAGCTGCTGTGGGCACGTCAATGTGGGTATGGGGTAATTTGAACACGGCTCGACTTCAGAGGGGGATGCCCTGACATAGACATGGCCCACAGCACAAGCTTGCAAAGGTGCCACAGCCCTTTACCACAGCTTTCGAGCACCTTGGCCCTCTTTCATTTTGACTGTATTTGAGTTTATTTGAGTTTTTGATGTTTCAGGGCTGGAGGAAAGTCCTGGTCGTGGTCTCAGAGACTCCATGTTGTATTCACATATGTGAGGTGAGGTTAGAAAATATGGTGAATATTTAAATTTTTAAAAATGTCTTTCCATGAAAGATACATTTCCAGTAATTCCCCTTTGCTGCAAACACCCTTATTCTATTGTTCATGCTGCATTTTGGAGCAGCTCTCAGTGTCCCCTTTCCTGAGTGTCTTTACAAGTTGTGATTTTTAAAAATCTGATAAATGTCACTGCTAAATCCTGTCCCATGGAAAGGCAGGCTCACAAAAACGTGGCAGTGTATCTCACCCACCTTACTCTACAGATCTGACACTGGGCAACTGCTGGCTTTTCCCCAAGGTCAAAGTGACTATAAAAGGTGAACATTTTGTATTGAGGGAGGATATCAAAGTGGCCATGACAGCATAACCAAACACACTCAGGAAAGAGGACTGTCTTAGCCAGGGTAGGAATGGCAGGGTAAGTGTGCTCAGAGCTAAGGAAAGAGTTTTGAGAGGGATTAATGGCATTGTGTCCAGCACTGTAATAGGTTTGTAAAATTTAAATATTCACTATATATTTTGACCAGATTGTGTACATTTAGATTTAACACCTAAGGAGCCGGTGTGACCTGATCGGCTACCTACAGATGCTGAACAAGGATGGCATAGGACACACCCCTTTAGTTGATTTGGTGGTCTTTGGTCAGTTGTTTAGGCTGTCTAGAGCTACTTCTCTATCTCTAAAGAAAGACTAAATATAATTTTCTTTTTTGGGGGGACAGGGTCTCGCTCTGTGGTCCAGGCTGATCCTGAATTCACTTCAGGGCCCAGGCTGGCCTTGGACTCATGGCCATCCTCCTGTCTCAGCCTCCCGAGTGCTGGGATTACAGGCGTGCGCCACCACGCCCAGTTTATGTGGTGCTGGGGAATCGAACTCGGGTACTTAGCGCTTGGCTTAGCGCTTGCTCAAGTGCTGAGCCATTCCTCCAGCCCCTAAATATAATTTTCTCATATATTTTATCTGAGGGTTAAATCAAGTATCATGATAAAAAGGTGGTTTGCAAAATGTTTTTATACTATTCTTCCTAAACATTGTGTTTTGGTCCAGAAATTGCAGCGATGTAAGTGAATAAAATAGAATCACCTTGTTTAAACAATATAATTTAATAAGAGACAAACAGAAAGGTGTGTTGTGGGGTAGTGTGTACATGTGTGAGAAACTTAGGTCATGTAACACAGAAGAGAGGTGAGTATGCTGACCATAAAAGAGGAGAAATCCACCTGGATTCCTGAAGAAATTGACTCCTGAACCAGGTTTCATAGGGTGAAGAGTTTGATGGCTGGAGGTGGACAAGTGGGAAGGGTGTTCCAGGTACTAATGGCGGGATGACCAACATAGACATGCAACAGCCCTCTAAGTACGGTGCGGGCGTGGAAGGAAGGAAGGGACCGACCGCAGGCGTAGCTGCAGAGCGGAATGGACACACTGAAGCGACATGGAGCTACAGGGAAAACGAGTTGGTCCTAAGAGGACAGATTATTCTCACAGTGATTTTGAATAGGATTCTTGAGTGATGAATTGAAGGTTTCAAAAGCACCCCATTTTTGTTGTCAATAGCTGCCCCCAGTGATGGGATCACTGTGTCAGTGGTTGATTTGAGGTATCAAGGTCAGAGTCAGAGGGACATCAGTCACGTCATCCAGAGGACTGTGACAAAGTCCTGAATTCACACAATGATGATAAGGATGAGTTGAAGAACAGAGCAGGGCTTTGGGGTTCATGCAGCTTGTGGGAATCCTGACTTTCAAGTAGGAATCGAGGATGTTTGATGCCGATGATTGATTAAAAAAAACCCAACTTTTCAAGTTTATCCGAGAGAAAAAATGTAGCTGGAATATGTGCGTCTTGCAGGACATGTGAGATATTGGGGAGGAGATTATGGATTATGGATTACAAACTTGAAGCCCATAAGCATTAGGCCACCGAATATTGTGAACGAGTGCCACTGAGAGACTGCAATCACAGAACCTTTTCTGGTCACTTTCAGCTTCCTCATAGTCTCATTTCAATGATTATAAGTATGTTGACGTCTCATTGGCATTACACTGGCACGTTAAGCTACAGCTTTGCCTTCCTACCTCTCAGGCGGGGAAAGATTGGATGAGGAAGGACAAGGGAAGAAGGCAGGAGAGATTCCTCTGAATCTGCATCAGTAAAGTGGGGTGGGGGGCTGCTGCGACTGTTCCAGATATTTCAAGTTGAACTTTTCCTTCTGAAAATCCCATAGACTCTAGAGAATTACCAACCTAGCAACACGGACTAAGCCTCTCTTGATACCAGCCTTGTGTCTCACATGACAGGTTACTTACGACACCTCCCGCCATCCCTGCCCTTATGTCATCGTCGTGTGGTTCTGGTCTAAGGCACCCTTCCTCTCCAGGGCATGCTCAGTGCTGTAGCACTCGATTCAGGAATGCGCTGCTGACAGACTGCTGCTGACCTGGAGCCTCATTTGAACCAAAGGGAAATAAAAGTCACATTTATAGCCACATTTGGAGATACGTGAATTGTCCTGTTGAAAATAGTCACTGAAATGATGAGGTCTTCACACCCCCTTTGCACCTCCAGGGCACCCTGACTGTCCCGGGTACCAGGGTGTTACAAGGGAAAGTGGAGTGCACATGCATGGGGGTCCCTCGCACCCAAGACGAGCAAGGCCGAGGAGAGGGTGAGAGTGGGAGTGGTCTTGGCGGCAGGAGAACCCTGGTAGTAAGAGGTCTCAGAAGTGGCTAGGCGGAGCCACGAGGAGGTCCTACCGTCAGGTGCTGTGCGGAGAAGGAGCTGGATGAGGACTGAGGACGGGAACATGTTGGGGCTAGAGTGGGGAGAGCAGCTCGACCTCGGCAGGTGAAGGGAGGCAGCGGTGAGGGCTTTGCGGAAGTTCTGGTGAATGAGGATGGATATCCGGCGTTAAGGGGAGGAGCGCGGGACGAACGTGGGGTTTTTAGCAGGGTAAAGACTCTAGGTGTGTTCCCAAGCCACGGGAGAGCAGGCCCTCGGGAGTGGTGACCTGAAGAGCCGGGAAAGAAACAGAGCAGCTGGAGGCGGCTTGTTGATTAACTCTCCCGCGGGCACTTCCGGGCCCACGGGGACCAAAAGCATGTCTAAGGGATTAGGAGCAACTGGGAACAGGAAGCCGGGCCTCTGCGTGGGGAGGGTGTGACAGAGGCTGCATTCCAATGCGTTTGTTCACCGTGGTTAAAACACAAGTCGGTGGTAGAGCAGTGAAGATCACGTCCGCTGGCTTTCATTTCCTCACTGAAGTGCAGTGTAAAGCTCCTGAAGGCGGTGAGAGAGGATCTGAGTCACTTACCTTAATCCACTCACTCAGCAATGACAAAGGCCAAGTTGAGTAGAGTGGTATTATTTTGCCTACCAGAAAGATGTGGGAACAGTGATTCAGAGCCCTTGTGGGTCTTGCTTGAGGTCACGCAGGTGGCTGGGGTTTTGCAGTCGGCTCCCCCACCATCCCAGCCCTATCAGGAGCCTGAGCATTGTTGGGTGTTGGGAGCTTGGCATTTGAGTCTTAAGAGATTTTTTTGTTTTGCTTTTTATCAGTCCATCAAAAAATGTGCAGTAAAGATGGAAGGTTATTGTGCGGTTTCGATTTAAATTGTCCCTCAAAAGCCTCACGTGCCCTCTGGCACCTGTGGAATCATCCATGGATGACTTCCTGTGCTGTTGGGAGGTGCGGCCTGGCTGGAGACGGGTCCCTAAGGGCTGGGCCTGCAATAGTGTGTTCTTGTTCCTGGCTCCTCCTGGCTCAGCCTGCTGCCTTTCCTCCCCAGCACTCCCCACCCAACGCTGTTTCTCCCCAGGAGTAGTGGACTACGGGCTGGGTCCTCCGCAGCCCATGAGTTGTGGGCATTGGACCAGTACAGTGATAACAAGAGTTCAGTGTTGGCATATCCTTTGTCACCTCCCCCTCCTTTTTTTAAAAAAGCAAATGAGTTTTGACAGTTGTTTGTTTGTTTTATAAAGAATATCTAATGTCTTCTATTCACTGTGAAAGGAGCTAAGCTGGGAAATCAAATATGTACTTAATGTTTAGTGAGTGTTTCCTAAGTGCCTGGGACTAATCTAAGCATTGTACACATACAGATGAACAAAACATTCACAACAATCCTATTATTTTGATAATACAGAAATGGTGGCCAAAGTCCAGTGACGTAAATTAAGTAATATACACAGATAGCTAGTGGTGGAATGGTTTGCTCAGCTCCATCGCCCACAGCCTTACCCATTGTATAAAGTTCCTGCTATTACGATTTGGGATTTGTTGACTGTTAACAAAGCAGTCGATAGTGGGATAAAGGGATAGAACCAGCATTGAAGAAGGACTGGCCCAGGCAATTGGGAATTCAGGAACTAAAGCTTGGTGTGGACTAACAAATAAGAGTTCGGAAGGTTTGACTCAACCTAACCTGAAAGAGGGAGAAGGAGTTAAGCTTAGGCTCCACTCAAAATTATATCCAGACTTCCTTTTCATGAGGAAATGAACAAAGCAAGATTTCACTTTTTAGACAAAATTGGAAGTTTCATTCACTCATTCATTCGTTCATGTATCCATCCACCCAGTATCTATTTATTGGATCTTTGTTCAGTGATGTGCTCTTCATGGGAGCTGTCAGTTTTCGTGATTTGAAAACCATGTGTTACCTCTTGACTGCATTGGCACCTTTTATGAATACTAGAGGCTCACAAATGTTTGTTGAATTTAATTGGTAAAACGGAAATGATCAGCCCATCTAGGCAGAGTTGCCATGTATGTTTTTATGTAAGTCTTTAGACTCTGAAATGAACCCAAGTCACCCAGCCACACTCTTCCACTCAGGTGATTTCCTCCTTAGGAGTTTTACTTCTAAAAACCAGTGAGAAACCTCCCGCCATTGTGGCTGGTTCTCTTTACATTGAACCCTACAAAGAAGAAGTGGATCATGGTCTTGATCTCTTTTCTTATAAGAATACTCTTTGATGACTGTAAAAATTTCTTGGCTTTCTTCATTATCTATCCAATATCAAAGCTATGTTGGGAGAGGCAGGTTGAGTTAGGACTAAAGACTGGTTTAAATCACTGTATTTATTTTCTCTTGCTGATAATGACATTACCATGAAGAAATTGGTTTAGGAAAACACTCATTTGTTATTTTGTGGCTTTCTAGAACAGAAGTCTGATTTGTGGGGAGTCTAAGGCAGAAGAATGGCAAGTTCAAGCCCAGCCTGAACAACTAAGTGACTTTGGGAGATCCTGTCTCAAAATAAAAAGTGTAAAGGACCAGGATGCAACTCAGTGCAAGGACCCTGGGTTCAATCCCTAGTAGTGAGGGGGGAAAAGCCCTATTAGGCCATGTGTCCCCTGGGCTACAACCTGGAATCTTACAAGCTGACTCAAGATGTCAGCATGGCTGCTTTTCTTTCTGGAGACCTCAAGGATGAAACTGCTTCTGTATCTGTAAAGATTATTGGTGGAATTCAGATCCGTGGGGCTGGAAGCCTGAGGTCCCATTTTCTTGCCAAGAACTAGACAGAGCTTCTCTCTGCTCCTTAACGCAGGCCACTTTTCTTGTCACCTTGTCACTCTATCTTCACATGAGCCAAGGTGCATCCGTCCTCCTGACGCTCTGATGTCCTCATCCTCCCCATCTCCTGAGTGTTCCTTACTATGCCATGTCCATAAATTCTGGGGGAGCCTAGATGTCTCTGGAGAGTCTTCTTCCTACTTCATCTTCCCTTCTGGGACCAAAGGGACATTGCCCATGACGGCTATGGAAATCATTACCTCTACAAGAACACACATCTCCTCCAGAGCTAGGAACCCACTGTCTGTCCAGCTTTAGTCTCCAGAGAGGTGAGCATAAGTTGACAGGACAGAATTCCCACCAAGCATCCCGTTGTCCTGGTACTGGACAGTGGAGTATGAGCATCAGTAAATGGCACCTGTTGTTGGGGTGGTGATGTGGTGACCATACTAGATTTGACTCAAGACATATGGTAATTACTGAAGCAGGTTCAAAGTGAAGGGTTTGCAGATTGACACCTGGTAGAGCACCAGCTGCCTTAAGAAGGGCCCCTTCTTTTCCATTTTGGTGGCTGCTCCTAGATGCTCATTTAACTTATGGTGCAGATGTGCTAGGCGTGGTGGGTACCCTGCCATCTACTCCACTGGCCACTCCCCCATGCGATGCCCGTCTTCCAAACCCCAGAAGGGCAGCCACCTCGGAGAAGGCCAATAACCAGGGAAGGTCAGAAAAGCCCCTTGGGTTTAAAAATAGAAAGCTAGGAAAACAAAGGACTCGGTGTGACTTTTACAGCCACAAATTAAACACAAAGAGTGACGAGTGACATGGTATTACATAAGCAGCATAAAATATAATTTAAATGTCAAAGAACTGAAGATTCCTTAATCACGGAAGAAATCTCACAAGATGGTTAAACATCTTAATTTGTCCCGAGTAAAAAAGGCATTATTTCATAATGTGAAACTACAGGAATCAGCCATATTTTCCTCCTGTGTAGAGGAATCCTTGTGTATATTTTACTCAACTTTAAAAATGTTTGTCTTTTAAAAACTCTGACGACTTTGAGGAACTGTGGATACATCCGCATATAACCGGGTATTACTGTGTTTGACCTATGACAGCGATTAAGCACCACACGTGCACCTTTCAGGGCTGTAGTTAAATCTTGTAGATGAGGACATGCGTTTCTATTGGGAGGAGTAGGTGGACCTGATCAGAAGATGATTTCATGAAAATCATCTCTGTGGCAATTGGTTTTCCTGCTTCTGCTAATCCACTTTGAATATCTGTTTTGGGGCTTGGGAGACATATTTTAAAACATCATAGTAATACCTTACGTCTCTAGGTACAATAGTTTCATATATCCTGTTCTTTGGTAGATGCAGGCTTTTGTTAGGTTTTAGATGTTGGAGATACAGATCTAAGCAAAGTTGAACATACACATATGTGTGTAGGTACACATATCCACATGCGTTGATAAATGTGCATACATGAGCTGTCTCTAGAGAATTTTATTTTTTTTTTCATTTATTAAACATTACTGCATCCTGCCATGCTCCCTGCAAAAATCTGGATGTTGAGAATTACTGGATGTTGGATCCAGAGAGCGCTCAGAGTGTGGCTGAGGGGAGCTGGGGTCCCACACTGTGGCTAGTGCTGCAGTGCATCTTGTGGTGCATGCAGGGAACTTTAGGTAGACATAAAAAGGAAGCTTAATCTACGTGAAGGCAGAAAGAGCTGAGCAAGGTTTCCTGGAGATGGCTTTATTTTAGTGATTGAGTTTAGTTTGCTTATTTGGGTTTCTGAATTTTTTGTTATGTTTTCAAATTGGGTTAATTTCCCAGTTTAGTAGAAGGTGAGATGCTAACTAAGGAGAAGGAGGCAGATGAGAGACAGAATTCCTACAGGAGACCTCGCCACACGCCTGGGGAGGAGGTGGAACTTCAGGGCATTCGGCTCATGGGCAGCTGTCTCCAAGGCAGGAGCATCACGGTGGAAAGGCATGGTAAAACAAAGCTGCTTAGTTCCTGTGAGACAAGAAGCAGAGATGCAGAAAGATGCCAGAGAGGAACGAGTCTCATGCCTACATGACCCGCCCCTTGACACACCTGGACGTGTGCATTACTAATCCCCTAGGTGGCCCAAGTTAATATTTCAGCTTAACTCTCACACATAGCCATCTCATAACCAGGACAGCAGAAACACTGTGTTAAGGCTTGGTGAGTAGGAAGAGAGAAGGTTCCTATTCCGGCCTCTTCCAAAGCTCTGCTCTGCCCACCTTAGACTCTTGTTATGGAAGAGCAGTAGGTTTGTTTCTTTACAGCAAACTTCAGTCCTACTGATAAAGCTCACAAGTACTAATCCACAAATTCAACTACTAGTGCCTAAAATCACCATTCAATTTTCACGGTACTGTATTCCTTTCAAAATATTCATCAAACCTTATGGATCAGCCAATCTGTACCAGATGCCATGGCGGCAAACGAGGAAACAGAACAGAGGGCTGTGGCGTGGCCTTGGAGCTGCAGAGAGCCTGTGCGACCGGCAGGCGGCAGCCTGCAGGGCAGCACCTAGGAGAGCTGAGAGAACACGGTAGATACTCTAACTCAGGCAGCAGTAGAAAACATGTGTGGCAATGAGCTAGGCTGCTATCCTCTGCTCTGACATTTGAACCGTACTACAAACAGGTAAGCAAAAGCTTCCAGGTATATAAACATATCCTCTTGTGCTGTGAGCACTTAGGTCCCACCTGATCAAAACATGGACCTTGGTAGGGAGATGGTTACTCTGTCTGGCACCATGGTGTAACGGACAGTGTGTCTGGAGGTCTCGAGTCTCAGGACCTTTGGAAATCACTTTCAAGCTCTCTGTTTAAGCGATAATTCTGTGATCTTTGGATGATGAGAGTGACTTCACAGAGCTTTCATCCTTCGCTCTTTGCCTCCCTTTGAGACGGTGAGAGAAGACAAAACAAGGGCCTTTCCAGCTGGTTGTTGCTGTGTTGTCATGGTGGATGTGTGTGTCAAGTATTGTTCTTTTCCTAATTATTTCCGTAGTGGGACTGTATTGGCTCTGATGGTGACACATGGTTCCTGCCAAGAATTTTTTATGGATGGTGAAAATCGTGTGACTTTTGTGCGAATGGAATGTTTGTTTTACCTCATCAAAGTGGGCAAGATTAGAAAAGCCTTTTACGGGACAACCAGTCCATTCCCCAGTTACCGAAGTGACTTCTAACACCTCACACTGAGCATTGCTATCTCTTTCCTGACCCCTAACATAACAGGAATGAATCAAGACTGCTCATCCTCACTGAGATTTAGGAGAAGCCAGAACCTAGGTGGTGTGGCTTTTATAAACTTATGTTGCCAGCATTTTTTTTTTTTTTTTTTTGCTAGATGAGTAGCTCAACAGAGTTGCCATGATTGCACAACTTTTGGAAGCAGTTGTGCAGAAGAAAACTCACACAGTCCAAGCTCACAGCTCTGACAGAAGATGTTTGGAATACGCCTACTTTCGCACCATTGCAAGTCTTCTTGCTGCCCTGAACACTCAAGGCTACCTACTAGAATTTCAAGCAAGTTTTGCTTTTATTCCAACATATATGTCCTCATTTTAAGATAAGATCATATTTTAAATTGCTTACCACAGAGGAAAATTATTGTTTCAGGAAGATGACCATGTTCAAAACCCTGTACTTTGTCCGTATCACACATACACAAAACAAGTAAGCCCGAAGGGCAGCTTCTCTGATGAGGAGCAGTGGGCAACTTCAGACCCTGGAGCTCACCTTGGTTTGATTTGCAAGATTATATTCTTAAGGGATTCTCTGTGTCTAAATTAACAAACCACCCAAGTTGCTTTGAAATAGGTCAATAGCCTGTGAAACCAAAGTGAGCCTTTTTGTGTGGCAAGGAGTAATTCACATGGAAGGAAAACAAAAATAATATTTTCAATCTGACCAGTGTATTATGTTTTAGAAAGTGTTCTTACTAGATTGTGGACTTCTCTGATCAAAGAGTATATTCAGGAATTTTTTTTTGTTCTTCCATTGCCATAGATCAAGAAAATCCTAACAAGTGTTTGTTAAGTCACTTAGCTTTTACACATTTGGCCTACCCAGATGCCCCATGGGTTGAGAGATGCTGTCAGTTACAGCAGCTGGAACTGAGGTTGGATATCAGTGTGCCCAAGGTGACACTGTTAGTTCATGGCAGAAGTGAAAGAGGATCTTCAACCATACCCACCGGTGCCCTCCACAGGCAATGTCCATGACACCAGGTACATTTTCCAAGCCCATATTCCTTGCCATTTTCCTCTCAATAAGCACACAAGTTCAGGGAGAAAGTAGTTCATACATACATAACACGTTGCTTTTTCTGGTTCAAATGGCTGGTGAGAGATAAAAGCTATTTTCTAAATCCGGTAAATCTTCTGTTGGCTTGAATTTAGTCTGACTTCTTGGTGAAATGAGCAAATCATAGATGTCAGAAGTGGGGTGCCTCTGGGAGAATGGTTCTCACCTGCTTCATTCTGTTTCTTGAAGTTTCATTTGGAAATGTTTTAAGTCACTCAGGAAGAGAAGCTTGAATGAGGAAGCCAGACTCCTTACAGTTACTGTGTCCTGACAGGTGTTGTTAATGCCTTGGTATGACTCTATCATTTGCGGCTCAGAGGAAAGCAAACCCTAACAATCTTGCGGGAAGATGATAGAACTAGGAATAAACATGCTTTCTCTTCTTTTGGAGATCATTGTCTCATCTGTATCATTAAAGAAATATTTAAGAACGTTTTAAATTTCATAGAATGTGAAAATTTGCACTAGCTTGCTCATGGAATTTCCTATGACCTGGTGCTTTGTTACACAAATTCATGTGTTCTTCAGGGTTGCTGAAATCTGCTTCCCCTCTGAAGCTTCCTGGGTTAATTTTAGTTCCCAGGATGACTTATGTATCTTACTTGCTGTAAGCTAGCCTATGTTTTGTTTCAACATTTTTATTAAGTTATAATTTACATAATGTGTACCATATCCTTCTGACGTGTGGAAATTTACTTCAAGGTGTTTGTAGAATCATGCACCCGCCACCAAAATCCAAGTTTGAAATATTCCAATAATCTCCCTCCCCAAAGACATCCCGTATCAATTAGTATCCACACTTTATAGGCACCCACTATCCACTTTTACCCTCTTAATCTCCTTTCTGTCTCTGTAGACTTGCCCAGTCTGGATGTTTCATATAAATGAAGTCAGACGATATGTGGTCTTTATGTTTGACTTATTTCACTTGGCTTACGTTTTCATTTGTATGACATTAATACTTCATTCTTCTTTATTGTTAAATAATACTGTGCCGAATGGACATACCATTTTTATTTATCTGTTTACCAATTGAAAACATTTTGGGTTGTGTCTATCTTTTGGTTTTTATAAATAATATAGTATGAGTACTCCTGTGTAAGATTTTGTATATGACTAGGAGAGAAACTTTATGCTGTATGGTAGCATGACATATAACCTATCGAGAAATCTCAGTTCTCCCCAGTGGCTACACCATTCCATCGCCCCACTGGAGTGAGCATTCCATGGGCTCCACATTCTCACTGATACTGAACCATTATCCACTTCTATTATTTTATTTATTTTAGCCTTCCTAGCAGATGTGATATATAATTGTAATTTTGACATGCACCTCTCTTGAATAATGGTGGTATCTTTTCATGCACTTAGTCATTTTATGTGTATTTTTGAAACTATCAACCTAAATCTTGGTTTAAATTGCGTTATTTGTCTTTATTGTTGACTTTTCAATCATCGATTATATGACTTGCAGGCACTTTCTCTTGTTCTCTGGGTTGTCGTTTAACTTGGTTGGTGGCCTCACCTGTGGCACATTATTTTGATGTGATTAAATTTATATTTTCTTTTTTATTTTTTTTCTCCTGAACTTTAGGTGTTGTATCATTGCCTGATACAAGGTTGGGAAGATTTACTCCTGTTTCCTTGTAAAATTTTAAAGTTTTGATTCTTGTATTCCTATCTGTGGACCATCTTGAGATAATTTTTAGCATGTTGTGAGGCAGGAGAGCAACTCCTCCGTGTGTGTGTGTGTGTGTGTGTGTGTGTGTGTGTGTGTGTGTTGTCAGCCAGTTGTCTCAGCACCATTTATTGAAGACTATTTTTTCCCATGGAATTGCTTTAGTATCCTTGTAGAAAATCAGCTGATCACAGAAGTACAGATTAATTTCTGAACTCTTTGTTTTATGGATACATTGACCTATGTGTCTGTCCATGTGCCAGCACCCTACGGTCTTCATTAAAAGTTACATTTTAAAATTGAGAAATTGTGAATCTTTAATTTTTATTCTTTTTCAAGACAGTTTTGGTCATTAGGGAACCTGTGTAGTCCTTCTTTCTGATTTTGGGAAAAGCTTTTGGTCTCTCACCGTTAAACATGATGAAGTTGTGTTTTTGTATAAATGTCTTTTATCAAGTTGAAGTTCCCTTCTATTCCTAGGCTATAGCATATTATGAAAAGATGTGGAATTTCTCATATGCAGGACTGTGTTGACAAAATTATATGGTTTTTAATCCTGATTCTATCAATATGATGTGTTGCTTTAATAGATTTCTTGTATGTTAAATTACAACTTTGAATTCTTCAGTTGAACTCCACTTGATTATGGTATTTAATGTTTTTACATGTTGCTAGATTTAATTTCTCAGCATTTCATTTTTGTGTCTATGTTCATAAGGAATATTGGCATGTGTTGTCATTTTTTGTGACATCTTTGACTGGTTGTAGAATCAGAATAGTGCTAGCCTCACAGAATGAGTTGGAAATTGTTTCCTTTATTAAGAAAAACCTTTTTGGAAGAGTTTGTAATATATTCGCAGTCACTCTTCTTAGGGTTTGGTGAAATTCACCAGTAGAAACAGCTGGCCGTGTGATTCCTTTGTTGGGTGTTCTGTGGATCAAGGAACACTCAGGCAAAGAAAAAAGTAACATGTACAAGAACTTGATTGTGTTTTAAGGGGCAGCTGGAAAGCCAGGCAGCTGGCACTGAAGTGTCAACCTTATAGCTACCCATTAAAATGTCATCTGCTTAGTTGGGTTCTGGCTCTTCCTAGGGTGCAACTGGGTTCATCTCTCGCCTCTTAGATTCATTCATTTTTTATTGCTATCTCTTCCTCCTATGGACATTGTCTGTGTTGAACTAATCATAACTCTAATGACCCTTTCTCAGGCACTGTGTCAAGCTGTGATGCTGATCTTGACATTTAACTTCCCAGAAAGAAACGCTCCTATCATATCATGAAGTTCTTACTCCTCAGAAGAAATAATGCCTTTATTCCTTCTTGCTCCTTTGGTCCTTCTGTCTGTCCTTCAGTCTTGTGTAATAGATAGATACCTGCTCAGAGGTTAAGACTCCCCTCAAGTGCCACACTTACAATAAAGGTTTTTAAATATTCCTTCACATCAGTGAAAAACACCTGGCTGTGTGAGTAAATTTTGGTGACCTCCGTGTTTCTCCACTGTCCTGAATGCTTTGGCAGATCATCCTTCTCCCCACTCTGTGAGGATGCCCGGCACACAGGAGGCACGCAACAGCTATCTGTTGAATTGGCAGTGATGCTCAGCTATCCGTTGCTGTAGGTAACCGAAGTGGTGTTCCGCCTCTGCATACTTCTCACAGCACCTGGTGCAGCACCTGCTAAGTGCTCACGGAGTTAATGCCAGTGAATGACAAATTAATATTATAATATCAGTAGCATATTTTGAACTCTTCCATAGAAAGGCACCATAAAAGCCTCAAAGTAGCTATAAAAATTGAAATGATAAAAATCTGGTTGGATGACATCTATTTCCGAAAATACAAAACTGTTCTGCTGTGTTTTGATACATAATTACACTTGAAGATTTTTGGTGTAACCGAGCTATTTGGAGATTCTGGTGATTATAACAACATGGCTGGATGCTCGGGAGGGGAAGCCTGGTTTATAAGTTTGTCAGGATTGAGCTTTGTCTGCGGTGCCTGGCTGCAGTTCCCCGTGCTGTTGGCAGAGGTGCCTTAGAGTATGGGGAACTGAGGAGCAGCAGGGAGGTGTTCCCGAAGATGGCAGTGGATCGAGCATCTCATGTAAACTTCCTCTGCCACAAGACAGAAATGGGCAGGCAGAATGGTGGCACTGGTTGTGGGGGGACAGCACACCAATGCCGCCCAAGCAGGGCCTAGACTGTTTTTCTCTTTGGCATTACTGGGGTTCGAACCCACGGCCTTGCACATAGAGTGCCAATGTGCTACTGCGGAGTTCTGCCACGGCTCCCCCACCCCTGTGGAAGATGAGCATTCTTAGAAGGCATTTGATATCCGTGTCAGCTGGAGCTTTTGAGAAAAAGACACGGTGTCATAATCTCCCCCTTCAAAATACTCTTCTCACCTTACCCCATCCCTCCTGATGGTTTCGCAGACTGTCCCGGAAGTCCTCTGACGTCAGTTCCTTCAGCCGCACTGTTGTGACGCTTTCAGAGACTGTCCTGGAAGTCCTCTGACATCAGTACCTTCAGCCGCACTGTCGTGTCTGCCTCCATGTCCGGAACTGACATCAAGCACTTTCCTTTCATTGCCATTTTCACTCGCGGGAAGAGCCAAAAGTCACACAGTGCCAGACTCGGTGGCTGAGACAGATGAGGACACACCTTCCTGTTTTTACGAGCCACCTTTCTGTTGGATGGCGCTGAACAGCAGCATTCACTGTATTTTTTGATCACACCTCACATAGACTTTCGGGAAAGAGGGCGCTCCCAGACCTGCTCCAACAGTGACAGGAGTGATGTGTGTTAGGGACAAAGCGTGCTTGAAGTGAGGGAAGGACTCAGATGGGGACTGGTGGCATGTCTTCCACTGTGATAAATAATTTTTTTAAATGTAATCAATCATGATGTAATTGATCACTTCATATACGTGTGTGTGTGTGTGTATATATCAATAGATGTTTATGTATGTGCTGAGGTTTGGATCTGGAGTGCCCCCAAAAGCCTCACATATCTCTGGATGCTGTGTCCCGTCGGGAGGTGGGGTCTGGCTGGAAGAGGTGGGCTCCGGGGGCTTGACCCAGAGGGGCATGTGCTGGTTCTGCCCTTCCTCCCAGGCTTGACTGTCCTGCCATCCATGAGAAGATCTGGCTCTGGCTCTGCCATGTGTTTCCAGCTTCGCCACCCACTGTAAATGAACTGAGACCTTCCGAAACTGTGAGCTAAAATAAATCCTTCCTCCCTGTGGATGCTGCAGGGAAGCTTCCTGTTGTGGATGCCAGGTCTTCTTTCCCAGTGGTGAGAAAACTGCTAACACAGGATGTCTCCATCTTAATTTATGATCAGGCACTGACTCATGGAGCTGTGGGATCTGGCAAACCCAAGATGTGCCAGGCAGCTGGGAGTCCAGAAACTGAGGCCGGGGCTGAGTCCGAGCTTCGTACGTGAGGCTCGGCTGCCTAATGGAAGATGAGTAGTGTTTGCGCTGCAGTCTCGAGGAGAACTTTCCTCACCTCCAGGAAGCCTGTCTGGCTCTGAATATCTTCACCCAATGGGCACCCCCAGGGACTCAAAGTCCCCTCCTGTGCTCAGAGTCCCCTGATTAAAGATGCTGACGGCATCCAGAGAGCACCTGCACAGCAGCCCAGACCAGCGCTTGATTGAATAACCAAGGCCTGCAGTGGGACCGAGTTTGCAGAAAACCCAATCATCTCAAGTCCCTGGTCACAGAGCGCCTGACTTCCTCTCCCACCTTCATGTCCTGCTTTTCTGTGTCCTGCTACTCCTGCTCTGATGGAGCTCTGAGGGTCCCTGTCCCCTGCCCCCTTGCTGGACCTCCCTCCCCACTCTGATTCTCTCCTCTCCTGTGGACTGAGTGCTGTCCCCTTTTCCTCCCCAAATCTTGGCTGTCCCCTGTTCAGACATCACCTCTTGCCACCTCTCCCACAAGGTGTCCCAGAAGCCACCATATGTAGGAAACACAAAGAAACTCACATTATACTTTATTATAAGTTTAATATTTTATACGTGTAGAAAGAAGTGACTAACAGAGAATATTTTGCAAGTGGTTGTAAAATGTTGCCATGAATACCATGTACGTGAAGCGCGTGGAGCTCAGTTTCCCGTTTCCCCATGTGAGGGGACTTAGGGACGGTGGCTTCCCAGCAGTGGAAGGACCTTGCTGTGCTCTGAGTCCCTGCTGACGTCATCACAGCAATCACCGTGGTCTTTCCTGCTGGCCAGGTGGGTCAAGAACCTTAGGATTTTTGGTTCTGTCTTAATGTCTTGTTCCCCTCGGGGGATAGCGCTTCCATTTACGGACCAGCTTTCAGCCTCCATCTGTGCCAGGTGCTGGGCCGGACACTCAGGAAAACAGATCGATGAGACAAGTTTGCAGCTCCTGAGCCTTCCCGGTCTTGTGGGGGGTGGGGGGGTAGGGGGGCAGCTAAGTAAGCCATAGGCGCCCATCAGTGTTGCTTGAGCGGAGCCATCGCCTCCAGTAGATGCAGGGTCACTTGAACCTTGGCACCTGCCCCTGCTGGTTGGCGCAGCCAGGGCTGCAGCAAGCTGGAACTCTCCATCTAACTCTCCAGACTCGCAGAGGAGCCGTGTGCGCGTGTGAGGAGCATCTGCAAGACGGCTGATCCAAAAATATCCCCGTCGCTAAGATGCACGTCAAGCCTCTGTGCATTCACCTGGGCTTTGAGTGAGCTCATCCCCGCTCACCTGGAAGGAGCCGCTGCTCACCCGTGGCCCCATTTCTTTTCAAATCCTCCTCTCTCCCTGTACCCCTCTGCCTTTGCCTCTTTCTTTAGGGATTGACTGAACCGCCCACACTGGGAGACTCGACCCAGCCCCCCAGGGCAGCCAGGGGGCTGCGCCAGGGCCCAGCAGCCCGAGGCCCCAGGACCTCCCGCGGAGAGGTCTGTGCCAGGGCCCAGGCTCCAGCTGCTATTGACTCCCTGTGCCCTGTTGGCTGTGGTCTCCACTGGACTGAGCTCTTAAAGGAAAAAAAGAAATGTGCTTTTTGCACCTGTGACCCCAGCATCTAGCACAGGGCGGGATGCAGGGGGCTCTTTCAGGGCTTGTGGAGTGACTGTGGGCCACTCTAGGCCTTTTTTTCTCTGGTAGAACAAGTCCTGAGCATACAAAGAGTGATCAAAAACTACAGTAAATGATGACTTAAAAAAGACCTTATGACACTAAAGGACACATTGCCAAGAACGATGGGAAAGTTGTTCCAAGCGTGGTGGAGGATTTTGAAGGGAAGTAATGGCAATGTGGTTTTTACTGTAAATTTTTAAAAGTTTAAATAGTCACTATATTGTTTGATCACCCGTTGTGTATAGGGGACAGAAGAGTCGGGGTTAGTGGAGAGGTGGGAAAAGGGACCCGAGAGAAACCTGGCCTGCCTGGTGCAACCTCGATTCCCTGTCTGCTCACACATCCACTTTTGGGGTTTGTCATGGGCAAATATCTCGTGAATTGAATCTACTTTTTTTCTGGTTATGCCATACACCATCGGAAGCCCTATCAGCTGGGGGAAGTTTGTCTGGAAGCGTCTTGTCAAGCGTAAAGGTGGCTGCACATGCTTTATTTATGATGGCAAAAGTGCTTTCAAGCTCTCCCTAACTTCCACGTGAGTCGAGGCCTCCCGCCTCCTTCTTGTGTCTGCCTCTCCCATCGCCCGCCCCTGATCCCCCTCTGCGTCAGGATGAGCATCTTTTCCAAGTTTCTTGGAGTTGTAAGGTGCACCCCCTGCACAGGTTCCATCAAGACCTGGGGCTGACTAGGGCTGGACGTGAGGCTGTGGTTTTTCTCGTTAGCTGAATGAGTTCTTTTTCTCATGATGCGTCCTTCCTTGGCAGAGTTGCTGCACGTTCCTTCTTTGCTCCCTGCCTTCCTCGTCTCCTCTTTCCTCCTGTCTTGTGGTCCCTATAAATTCTCCCCCTTGTGGCTTCACATAATGCGTCATGACTGCCCACATTTCCTTCTCTCCCTCGTGATTTCTCAGCATCAAACTTACCTGCCTGCCAGAAGATAGCCTCTGATTCAAACTAGTTTTAATTGTCCCACAATGTTTTTTAAGTTAATTTGAGCAAAATCTAACCAGAGATCTGCCTTAGCACACCCATGAGCTGACTATACGTTTACCCAATTGATGGCAATTACCACCAGGTTGTCTATACACCATACTTTAGGCTTTATAGTATGTATTGCACCTTCAGGATGCCAGGAGTCATGCTGTATTCTGGGGTGTTTTAGGGCACTTTCTGTTACTAATAACACTGCATGAAAGATTTGGTAATTTATGTAGTTGACTGGGCTTATGGTTCTAGTCCAAAGTGGAAGGGCTAAGTCTGGTGGTAGCTCTTGTGGGCAAAGCCCTGGGATGGTTCTGGGTATCACGTGTTGGGTAGCAGGGAATTAGCTCAGACTGATTTCTGTGGCAGACCCATTCCCAAGCTAATCCATGAATCCTTTCACCACGTGGAAAGACGAGTCAGTTTGTGAAACAGAGCCCTAATTGTCTCTGAAGCGCCTGTCTCTGGGACCTCTTAATAGGGATTAAATTTCAACATAGTTTAGAGAACAAATCTACTCAACCCATAGCAGGAGGATACCACCATCAAGATGTAACTCTGCCTTATTATCTGATAACCCTCCTCTTTACTTACCTTTCTTCTGGTCTGCCCTCCCAAGAGTAATCTTTCCAAAACATCAATCAAACCATGATATTTCCTGCTTAAAATCACTAAAAGCTGTATTGTCCAAATTAGAATAAGTTTTTTGATTGGCTACTTCTCTAGATTTCTGTTCAATTTCTTATGTTTGGATGTCAAGCCAGTGTTCCTCATGAGACATGTCATGCTGTTCCACGCCCCGGGCTTTGCACGTGAGAGGAAAAGCAAAGTATGGGGTAGAGATAAGACAAGTCAGAGACAGTTGCCAGAATTCCATGTCTCAATGACATTATCCTAACAAATGTGCACCTTTCACACGTCCAGCTATGGCCCTCTAAGAGTGAGCATGTGCTACATTCTTGTTAGAGTGAAATTTTAAAGTGATGTTTGTGTTTTCATGTGGCTTCAGATCCGGTAGGAACAAGTGAAGGGAAGGAACCAGAAAGGGTGAGTTCACTGGGACATGAACAATTTCATCCTTTTCCAAACTCAATAGCCATTATTGCGGCCCACAAAGGGACTGTTGTCCCTTGAGCACAAACAAGAAGTAGTCAGGAGAGTGTTTGTGGTATCATAAATATTTATAATAGGGGCATGATGTGACGTTTCGTAAGACGTGAGTGTAGGAAAAGTTAGACTGGGAGTGTTTAGTAGATCAAATTATCAAACATCTGACACTCAGCCTTTCTAAATGTGTACGATAGTCTTATTAAATATCCTATTTAAATTTGAATTTCTCAGTCTCCTGAGCTGTCTGGGGTGACTATGCAAGTGCATCACATCTCTGCATTATCAGGTACTTCCTCAAACCACATTTCTCATCAGAAACCCACCAACAGGTCTTCCCCCTTAACTGCAAAGCCCACGACCTGTCCATATTGTCCGCTGTCTCACCTGACATGCTTTTCTCACTGAGATCTATTTGTTGTGTTGCGTTTACCAGTGTCGTTAGATACACACCCATCCCGTCTGTTCACTGCTCCATCCTGGGACTTTTTCCTCCCTTGGCACAAGCACCATTCATGCCTCTGGCTTCTGGGCACTCTGTCTAGCTCCTCCTCCTGGACAGCTCAATGTCTCTCTGGCTCCACTTGTGGCCAGGTTCTCTCCAGCCAGACCCTGGTAGCTGATGATGACCACATTCACATTTCCAAACCAGTTTTTGCAGTAGCTTCCAAATTTGGGGACTTACAAGTTGTGTTCTCTTTTAATACGTATCTCAAGTCCCCCCCTCCAAGAACAGAATACAAGGGGGCTCTGCCCTAATGCCAGCAGCATTACCCTTCTTATGAAGCTAGGCACCCTCGCCGGAGACCTAGCAGTTATCCTCCACACCTCTCTCCGTGGGGTGGAGGAGCCGGGCTGAGAGAATCCACTTGGCACATGGAGAAGCAGAGACACGACTCCCAAGGTGCCTGAATTGTCCCATTCAGTCCCTCGTGAGGCTGGTACTGCCTCATCCCTTTCGATTGGCACAATGGCTTCATTGTAAGGAAACCAAGTTTCCTTTAAAAAAAGAAAAACTTACATTCTTTTTAACGGGATGCTTAGCACTAGCAGTTTAGTAAGAACTACACATGGTCCAGTGAATTTCTACTGTATAGATACAAATCCACCGGGAAATAAAGGACTTGGTGTCTGCTAAGAGGCTCAGTGAGATGTCAGTGTCTGTGGGCTTTCCTCACCAGCTTCTGCCTACCACGCCTATGTCAGGCCCATGTAGCCCACTGACGGAGGCGTGAGCTCTCAGGAAAATGGCTCAACATGTGATGCAAGACCCTTCATATGTTGTTACTATTTTTAATTACTAAAAACCTTGAGTACATTTACAAAAAAATCTAGCTATCCAGTTGCTTCACATAAGTCCATTTATATTTCTTTCTTTACAAAATGACCAAGTTGAACTCAATGACCTATAAGATTTTCTTCTCTTTTTTAATAGAAATTTTTTCTAAAATCAGATTTATCCTTAGTGCTTTCAAAGATATAATTGCATTGACGGTGCTTGAAGGGTTTATTTAAGTATGAAAACAAAGAGCCATCAAGAGGAAGTAACTCTGTCAGAGTCCATGATCCAGTGCTGAGCTGGCTTTGAACCCTCCAGGACTGGCTCCAGAGATGCTCTTCTGTCAGAATGTCAGTGTGTTATTACTTCCAGATCAGAGACCCACCCAACAGGACATGTGTGCACTGCCAGAGAGGAACTGAAAATAGTCATGGCCAATCTCCTGGAAAGTGGAGTGGGAGTCCTTTGCACACCCAAATCTTGGAATGGCATTAGATTTGAGTGGTTGTGATAAGCCCCTTCCCTGGCATTCATGTTGGGTGCCCAAAGACTCCCACTGACCACTGGGGGCTCTATTGATGACCACAGTGGAAGTAAAATCTACACAGTGAGGCTCATTTCAGCACTGAGACACACACTACTAGCATAGGTGCACAAACCTGAAAAGAAATGTGTGTGCATGCCTGAGCATGTGTACACATGTGCAAGTGCATGCACACACACACATACACACAATGGCCTTTGTGTTTTCTTTGCACTGTGTTCTTAGACCGGATGCTGGGTGATTGTCCCTTATGGGAACTTTGCACTAACACCCAAGTCTAATGTATGGAGATAATGTTATACTGGCTGTATGTCTGGCTAACACTCAATTCACTAAGAAAAATTATCTTTCAGAATCTCTTTTCTATAGAAATTCTAATTGTTTTAAATTTATTATTTGTATGTGTTCTATTATTTACCAGGCATTTTATTTGTAAATTGCCTATTTATATCATCTAGTAAATCCACAAGATCCATATTATCCCCATCATTGTAGTTTGCCTATCTGCCTTTCATTATGGAGGCACCTCTGTTTTTATTCACATAGAGAGGCAGAATGGCCACTCCGGACGCACCGCTGCCCTGGGGCGTGTCTCGGGGTAAGTCCTTTATTCCTCTGATTTGACCCTTAGGCTTCCATTAGTGCAAAGAACAGGGGCTTCAGGGCCAGACTCAGGGATGCTGAGTCACCCAAGCTTACCCACTAGTCTCGTGACACCGAGCAGGTGACTCAATCCCGACACCCTTGGTTTCTTTGCCTTTGGAACAGGAAAAGTGGTGACAAAAGCCTCAGCTTGCTGTGAGGATCGAGTGGCAAGTGATGGACAGGCCTTGGTACGTCCACGCGTGGACGAGGATCCTTGGCTCAAGGGCGCCTGGCAAGAGCTTGTCGAGTGGCTCTGGTCTGACCCGGGAGCTCTTGACTGCCAGAGATGACACAAAACAGCAAAAGCAGAAAGAGCCATGATCGGGGTCAGTATAGAAGTCCACAGAAGCTCCCGATGCTCGATAGAACTTTCCTCGTGAGACGTGGCTGGCACCAGTTGCTCCTCTTTGCATTTTCCTCTATTTGGAAACGACTGCACAGAGACAGCCACTGGGCTTCCTGGAGTTAGCGGGTAGTATGTGTGTGGACTTAGGTTCTTTGCTTCTTGCCATGTTGGTGACCCTTTAGTTCCTGTCCTCATCAACCCCCAGCACACGCACACCTAACAGCACGTGGCTTCCAGGGACTGCTGGGTGCTGCGGTCATTGGGCTGCTAAACTCGTAGGAACAACATCAAGCTTGGGCTCAGCCAGCCAACTTCCCCTTCCCCTTGACTCCGATCTCTGCTTGCGTCTCAGGCCATGGCAACTGGTGACCACGGTGTGTGGGTGAGTTGGTGCTGGGCCTCAAAACGAAGCTAAGGAGTGTGTTAAGGATTCTGAGTTGTCTGGACCGTGAGTGAATCGATGATCAATTTTGCTTCTGTCTGTAAGACAGATTCACTGTTGCTTAAGGCCAGTGTGTTGTGGTCGCCCCCGACAGGCTGTGGAACTTCCCTCAGGTTGGTTTTCCAGGATTCTAAGTTGAGATACTCTCGCCACCTCCTTTCTAGGCTTGCCGTAAGGTTTCTCACTAGAAAACTAGCGTCAGACTCCAGCGCACTGTGTTCAAATCCTCCCTGCCTCCTGTTTGGCTATAATATTAGGCAATGCTCGGTTCTCTTGAGATGCCTCTGCAGACTGGAATTAACAAGCCGCACCTCAAAAGGCTAATTATTAAGGATAAGACCTATGGATAGAGACGATCAAGGAACACAACCTGCTGATAATGGCTGAGGTCGAATCAGGTGTCAGTTTAATAAGGAGTGAGATGAGGCTACTTTTTGCAGAAGATCGTGGTGACAATTATGCGCACTGACACATAGAAAAAAGCCCTTTGGAATCTCTATAATAAAACTGAAAAGTGATTATTAGCTCTAGTGCTCACTCAGTATTACGGTTATGCAAATATTCTAGAGTTGAAGATTGTTAGAGCTGCTCGTATTGTTTCTAAGTCAAATAGTACTGATTTTGATTGTTTTTCCCCCATCAAAGAAATTCTCAGGGAATATTGCTTGGAAATAAAATTTCCAGTTGTTTGGCTAATAAGCCTTTGTTCAGAAACACATTACTTAATTACAATAGATTTTTATCAATTAAATCGTACTTTAAAATATTTCAAGGTGAAATGGTCTTTGAGAACCACCCGGGGTAAGCACTGGTGAAGTCCTTTGGGCACCACCCTGCTCCAGTACCCCGGCCACCTGGCTGCCCGTCACACGATTGGTTTTCAGCACCAGCCTGTGAGCCACTGCCTGGTATGGTGCCTGCTCAGCACTCAGTGAGCCACCTGCTCAGGTGAGGCTGTCTGGGAGCCGGGCACGCTGCTGGCAGACTGACTGCCTATGTGCCCTTCTGCCCCCCAGGGACACTGGTTTCTTGTCACGTGTCCCCTCGGGAGATGTCAGCACACATCCTGAGACGGATGAGCCCGGGAGTGCAGCGTTTCTGCCATCACTGGCCTGTCTGTAGTTTCTAAAACCAAGATCCACCCCTCAACACGCAGCCTTCCATAGGAAGCCACAGGACAGGCGTGGGCAGCCGCCAGGGGAAGGAGGCCACAGGGCACGTGAACAGGGTTGTTCTCGCATCTGTGGGAACTTCTCCTGCCAGGCCCTCAGCTCTCTGGAAGGTCCAGCGGTCCCCGGTAGTGGCTGTGTGGTGTCCTGCATGTGGCATCCCGGTCAGAGCTCAGCAATGGGAGGCTGACCTCAGCTGTGCCGTGCACGTAGCTGTCCCTTTCACACTTGGGTTTTTATTTCTTTAATTACATTTCAATCCTGGCAGTGCCACTCTGCCTAATTAACTGCGTCCTTGGGGAAGTCGTGCCCCCCTCCTTCTCAGATTCACTGTCTGTCATAAAGTGGAGCCAAAAACCTTTTTACTTCAGAAGTTTGTGAGATTAAATAAGGTAAACACAAAAGGATGGTTCTCCCGTATGTAATAGTCATTTTATTATCACTATAATTAAATCAATATTAAAATTACAGCACTTGATAAGAGATGCCACTTAGAGCTTATTAGTTTTTATAAGACTTCCAGCTGGAGGTCAGCAGGTTCCTCTCAGGAAAATAAAAAAAAAAAAAAGAGTATTCTTTCTTTTCCAAGTTTGATGATTAAATAAATTTAATGCCAAAAAACAACATTGCAGATAGAGTAAGTCACAGACAAAAGCACATACCCTAAAGAAAAACTAAAAAAAAAAAATTAATAAATTAGTCGGGCAGGGTTTCAGGATATGAGATCAGTACACAAAAATCAGCTAAAAGTCTATATTAGCAACGATCAGCTAAAAATGAATTGCAAGGATAATTACATTCACGGTAGCATCAAGAGGGTCAAAGCACTTAGAAATAAAGTTCCAGAAGGAGTACCAGGCTTATGCCCTGAAAACAACAAAACATTGCCACAGTAAACTAAACAAGACCTAAGCTAGCGGGAAAGCAGCCCAGGTTTGTGGATGGAAAGTCTCCGTTTTTTAGGTGACATTATTCCCTAGAACTGATTTACAGATTTAACACAATCCTCATCAATCTGTCAATTTTGTTACTTTGGGAAGATGATCCTAAAATTAACAAAGAAACACAAGGGACCAAGAATTGCCCAGATGAACTTAGGAATGATGTGGGAGGACTTACTATTTTTAATTTTAAAATTTACTAAAGCAGACACTGAGGACAAAGCCATGAAAAGAAACTCCCGGGACAGACACAGTCACTCATACAACTGAGACTTCTCTCTTGGAGTGACACACTAATTCAGTTTTCTTGTGATAATGAGAAAGTTGAATGAAATAAACATCTCAGCTATATTCCTTGACTGATTTAAGTGATGACACCACATATGAAATTAAGCATTTTATAAGACAAATCATGAAATTACAGTTTCTATGAAAGCTATTTGGGTCAATTCATAAATTTAATGCTAGTAATTCAACATCTTTGTTTTGAACTACTATTCCTGCTGAATCACCTTTTAAGCAAAGGCCAGAGTGTTCTACATGAAATGGTTGGATTGTAAGCAAAATATTGCCTAAGGTATCAGTTGTTCAGCCGGGTGGTGTTGGTATGCAAAGAAGTAGTCTAATCCCAGATGACCTCACAGTTAATCTTTCTTTTATGGTAGAATAAAACTGCATTTTATTTATTAACTGAACATTTATTGGGAATTCAGTTCTGTCGTGCTCTGGGGTCAGCGGTCAATTTTTAGTAAGTCTTGGTCCTTACCAAGCTCCTACCTGGGAGGAACTTGCTCGCTGGCTCAGCAGTCCACAACCTTTTTGATACCAGGGACTGTTTGCATGGAAGACAATTTTTCCACAAAGGGGATGGGAGGGGTGACAATAGCACTGTCACCTCTGCTCCACCTTGATCATCAGGCATTAGATTCTCACAAGAAGCATGCGACCTAGATCCCTTGGGTGTGCACTTCACAGTAGGGGCTCCTGTTCCTATGAGAATATAATGCTGCTGCTGATCTGACAGGAGGCAGAGCTCAGGTGGTCATGTGAGTGACGGGACGTGGCTGTAAATACAAAGGAAGCTTTGCATCCTGGCCTGGTGCTTGCATCCTGCTGTGCAGTTCTGTTTCTAGCAGGCTATGGACCAATGCTATCCATGCCCCGGTGTCTGGGTACCCCTGCTTCAGTTGTAGAGACAGACACCTGCCAATAATAGAAATGCTACATTTTATATTTAGAAACATAAAGTATAAGAAAGCATCTCAAGGCCTCAGGGACAGCTGGCAGAGACTCCAAGGAGGAGACATTGACCTCAATAAACAGAGAGATTTCCAGGTAGAGACAAGGAAATGCCAAGCCACAGGGACGGGGATGTGTGTGAGTCACCAGAAAAAGAGGAGACCTGCAGAATGGCATGTGTGTGTTACTCTTCTCCGTCCCCTGCCCCGTATTACTCCCACGACAAAGTACAGTGGGAATTCTGGAGGGCAAGAATTCTTGTCTAGCTGATTGATTGATATGTCTAAATGCTAGGACTAGTGCTTAGCACATAACAAGTGCTTAGTAGATATTTGTCAATCTAGTGTGTGTGTGTGTGTGCGTGTGTGTGTGTAAGTAACTGTGTGACTTGAGACTCAGGCATGTCCAGGAGTTTAAGTGACTTTGTTTGAGTAACATCTGGCTGGCAAGCCTTGGTCTTCGGCCTTCTTTCTTCCTTGAGAAGACCTGGCCTGAAGGAGGAATTTAATAAATCATTTTTCAGTCTTCACCCTGCCAGCAGTGGAGTTTTAATATCCCAGAGGATCTCACGGCTGTCGAGCAAAACTGTAAGCTGTGGGCAGGAATAGGTCAAGGTTAGATTTGTGTCCACAGCTAGGTAATTCGGGCTCCGTGACCTTCCTGGAATCTCAGCTCGGGGGTATTTAGAGTAGCCCCTTGGTACCTGATTGATTTCCAAGTGACCAATCAAAGACTGTGGGAGTGGCCCAAGTCCCTGTGTACAGGTGCTGGCAGCAGCAGCTCAGTGGATTCTGGAGAGCCGAAGCGGCTTTGAGACCTCGGCGTCATCCAGGAAAACTGCCTCCTAAGACACAAAGGATGCAGTTCTGGAATTGTTGGTGGGAGTCACATTTTACAATACCAGGAAGTCTCATGGCAGTGGTTGCCAAACTTTCAAGAAAAGAATTAGAAAGCCGGCAAGAGAAGAAAGCAAATGTATGTACGTCTGTTACGCTCTTGTGTGTTGTTTGAAGCAGCCCAAGGGAGACGACGTATTCGGAAACTAGGGATTATCCTCAGCAAACACAAAGTAAGGGAAACTGTATTGTATTGTTCAGAGACAACATGTCTACTCCTGTCCACTTGAGTACTTCGTGTACACTCACATGCCTATTAGAACTGTTGGGTACTGGTGGGGCTGGAGGTATTCCAGCCCAGCGGTTAGAGCACTTGCCTAGCAAATACAAGGCCCTGAGTCTGATTCCCAGCAGCACATCATCGCTGCGCGTGGTGGTGTACACCTGCAGTCCTGACACTAGGGAGGCTGAGGCAGGAGGATTGCCATGTGTTTGTGGCCAGCTTGGGCGATACAGTGAGTTAAGGACCAGCCTAGTCTAAAAATAAAGAAATAATTAATTTTAAAAAGAGCTATTAAGTACTTAAATATTACCAGTTAGAACCTGAGGCTTTGACAGTACTAATTCTGTTTTAATGGAGCAAATATTGAGCAAAGGCTAAATGAAAATTCAATTTTTGTATGATTCTGAAACCCTCAGTCTTTCCACCATGTGATAAATACAATGTTAATGATTTCTTGGTGATAATTTTCATTCTAAGCAGTATATTATGTATTATATTACTATTTGTAATAGAAGGTTTGAGCCCAGAGACTTCACTTTGAACTATATCCTTATTTCAGTTTTTCTTTTTAATTTTTGATTTTCAAGACAGGATATTCCTAATTTACCCAGGCTGGGCTCAAGCTTACAATCTTCCTGCCTCAACCTCCCATAGTACTGGGATTACAGGCCTATACCACGAGGCCTGGCTTTAAGTTATTATTTATAAAGTTTACAAATATTTCACTTTTAGTTAATAAATACATTTAATTTATTTTTTACCTTTATGAACAGAAAAAAAATATTTATTTTCCAGTTTCCTCACAACTCTTCGATGCTCTTGTCTAAAAACCTTGAATTGCCTGTTAATGCAGCAGTCAAGTATTTTTATGGCCTCTATACTATGGGTCCAGAGAACTATATGAGACATACGGCACACTGAAACTGTTGTAAATAAGTGAAAACCTCCCAGGATCTGCCAGCTGAGTTTGAGTAATGTGGCATCTGTGCTCCATGCCTAGTCTCTGCTGTCAGGAAGGATCAGCTTCACTTTGGATTGCTTTGATTGATTGAAATTCACTGATTGATTGATTCAAAGTCACTGAGTCATTAGTGTTTTTCAATCTTGCCTTTGAAACTCACCAAACACTTCAAAAGACCATCGAATGGGAAGTGGGCGATGCCAGGCTGTGTGGGAGTTTTTCCACGCTCAGAGAGAACAGGGATCCCTTTGTCCTTTGTGTGTTGTGGACAGTGGGGCTGCCCATGGGATGGTAGCAGCAGAGCACATGGGGAGGACAGGGACCCTGCACAGAAACAGGAGCCACATGAGGGCACCACCCTGGAATGTTGATAGCAAGGCGAGATCTGCCCATTGACAAAATGAGCCCTCTGCGTGGGCTCCTCACACATCAGAAGTGTAGTGAAAGGAAGAAAAACAACAAAGTAGACGTTTGATAAACATGAGCCGATCTGCTTGCTCGTCACTGAGCCCACAGTGTTCACACGACACAGTTGTCAGTCAGTAGTTGTCAATGAATAAGTTAATTAGCCAGGACATTTGGGTCGTTGGCCTAATATAAGTCATCAACACATGACTAATGAACCCGCTGTGTGGGTGGACATGGGCTGGGCTTGCCCTGGGCTTCGCTGTTCTCTCTGGATTGGCGTGGAGGACCACACACTTCTCCTAAGTGCAGGGACGCCTTGGGATGGGTGAACTTGCAATCTTCTGAACCCACTTCTAGAATTTTCAGCTCCTCCTCAGAGCTCTAGGATAAAAGAATAGATCCAGCACGCATTTCTTTAATAAAAACAAGGCCCAAGAGAAAAAGAGATGGCATTTAAGAGGCTGGTACTCGCCCCCCCTCCCAGATCTCTTTTCTGTGGAGAGTGTCTAAAATCCCTGTGGTCAACTGAAGTCATAAATACTGCTGTCTGTTGGCTCATGGGGCATTTTTCAGTCACCGCATTCTATTCTGTGCCTAATTAGAGAAACAGAAGAACCTGTAGTGGTGGCCCTTCAGAATTCTATCCAGTAGGGGGACCCTACTTTGCTTGTTTTGGTACTGGAGTGGTGACTAGCCGGAGCAGCAACGGAGATTCTCAAATTCCTGGCTAGATTTGCTCTGTGGCGTTCGTATGTGTTCCCATTACCTAGCACAGTGTACGAACTGAACCAAAATTATTACACTTCTTAAATGAACATTAAAAATACTAGGCATGAAGTGAGCATGCCTCGGGAGCACTTCACACATGTGCCTCTCCCTTTCATTACCACTGTGCCCACAATGTCACTGGAGGACAGGATGGAGCTGGGCCACAGACCTGCTTCTCCCACCTCTCGGTGCCCATGTCAGTATCATTATCCTTCAACAGAAAAATGATGAATCTGTAGTTTAGGACTGGATCATTGAGAAGCTCAGCCTTGTAAGGAACAGGCAAGGTATCTGTAGCTTTGCTGGTGGGTGATCAATGTCCATTTTGTAGCTAAAGAGCCCTTTAGAGCCTGGCCTTGGCCGACCAGGGTGGGATTAGCAGGAGCCTTGTTATTTTAGTTAGCCTAAACTCTAAGTAGTACTACTTGCACACATGTTCTCTTATGTGTTCCATCCCCACTGAAAACCCAAGCCTTGTGCATAATGGCCTCCCATAGTTTTAGGGTCAGTTATTAAGTTAGAGAAATGTACATCCCCTGTAATATTAGCTGATGAAAGAACACAGAATGAACCGAAGACATTTCATGAATCATAGATGAAAAACATTATTTTCTATTCCTTGTTTTGGCCTGTTTGACTTAATGGACTATGCAGTTTTTGAGCCTCTGAAGTTGGGCCATGTAACCTTGATGTGAACATGGCTATTTGCTCCCATGTTTCTACCCCTAGTTGTCATTCTGAACAATTTCACACTCCATCGCTGGCCTTACTTACTAGCAAACACTGTAGGAGTGCAGGGAGGCCAGGCTGCCATTGGCCCCGTCGTCCTGTCTGGAGAAAGTGCCCTCTGCCTCCAGTTCCTGCGAAACAAACAAAAACAAACAAAAACTCCATCTGAAGAGTATTTGTTAGACTTCTTGTGATTGGCTGTGGATACCCCTAGTAGTTTGAAATTATCTTTAAAAATAGGCAAAAAAGAGGCAGATGGAGCCCTTTCTTTTGTGTAACTACATAAGTAGATTAAGTGCTATTTTTTTCAGATTCTAATATGCTGTTATAGACTCAAGCAAGTAAGAATATTCCTATGAAGAAAACATGAAAAAAATAAGTGAATAATATGCTCTTTTCAAACAATAAAGCAGTTGCCTCTACTTTCTTCCTTTGGGTTTCACTTTGAAGGTTTTAGAAAGAAGCGTTGCCTCACGAAGGCTTGTTTTCTTTCCCAGGGGTCCCCTCGGGGGTCCGAAGGGGGTGTTGCTTGTGTCTTGAGGGACAATAAAGCTGTGCTAGATGAAGGAACATTTTTTAACTAGACACTTCGGCTCTTTTTAGTGTTTCTGGAAAGGGCAGCATCTTGGTTGCTTTGAATTTTTATAGAAAATACATGTAGAGTGAGAGCTGAGATAATTTGACAACTGAAGCATTAGAAAATTGCTCCCATGTTTAAATCAAACCTTTTTTGGTAAGCATCCTCTCGTTTAATTTCGTGTTAATTGCACTATTAATTGTCACAAACACAGTATTCCTAGGGAAAAAAAGGCTGAGCGATTGTCTAATTGCAATTTTTACTGCTTTGAATGATACTGTGCCTTTGATCCGAGGCAGAGCCAGGAAGGCTTGATTGATAATATCTGTCTCGGGTGTCACCCTGGGAGGAAGGAATAAACCTCAGTAGACTCGGTGCCCTGCAGCTGTCGGGGCTGCTCCAATTTCCCGTCCCATTGACGTCACAGCGGGGCTTCAGACCCACCGGGGTGTCTCTAGACCCGCTCTTAAGGAGCTAAGGAGCGGGGGAGGCGGAAGGACACTGCTTCACGGCCCAGTGCTCGCTCCAAAGGGCTCAGATAACCATAACGGGCAGGCAGACGTTTTCTACTTTTCTGCCTTAAAAAGGGGGTGGGGGAGGGGAGGAAGAGAACTAGCATCAGCTCTGCAGCAATGTAGGCAAGCCCCAGGCTAGGCCTTCCCAAATCAGAGGATGTCTCAGCGCCCGGGTCGCCAGCGCGTCTAGATGTCATTCTGAGTCCTGCTTGTCCCACAATCGGTTT
>PVKB01002590.1:0-54657 GCA_004027205.1 Ctenodactylus gundi
TTTTTTTTTTTTTTTTTTTTTTTTTTTTTTTTTTTTTTTTTTTTTTTTTTTTTTTTTTTTTTTTTTTTTTTTTTTTTTTTTTTTTTTTTTTTTTTTTTTTTTTTTTTTTTTTTTTTTTTTTTTTTTTTTTTTTTTTTTTTTTTTTTTTTTTTTTTTTTTTTTTTTTTTTTTTTGAGACAGGGTCCCACTCTGTAGTCCAGGCTGGTCCTGAACTCAGGAATTCACTATGTAGCCCAGGCTGGCCTTGAACTCACAGCAATCATTCTGTTTCAGCCTCCCAAGTACTGGGATCACAGATACGGGCCACTGCACACAGTTTATATGGTTCTGGGAAATTGAACCCAGGACTTTGTGCTTTTTAAGCAAGCGCCCTTACCACTGAGCCATGCCCCCTGGCCTTGTCCTTTCTAGATGAGCCCCCTAACCACTGAACTGTGCCCCTGCTCCTGGAAGTCCTCTTTTGTCAATGCTTTTATGAGGCATGATAAAAAATACAGTGAATGATGTTGCTGAGTGCCACTCAACAGAAAGACACACGCAGAGCTTCACGGTGTGCCCTCATTTACTTTGTTCACTGAATCTGGCATCATGCAACTTCTCCTCTTCACCAAAGTCAAAATGACCATGACAAGTGAACACTGAGTCAATCCAGGACACTGAGGCAGGCATTGTTAACCGCACAACTAAAGACACTCACCAAAGGAGAACTGCTTCTGAAAGTGGCAAAGAATGATGGGAGGACAAGTGTGTACTAGACAGGGGGGGTATTCTTAAGAGGATTAACGGCAATGTGTCTTGTACTGTAATACTTTTTTAGAATTTAAGAATTCACTCTTTTTGTCACACTTTATATCTCTCCTTCCTCTGATCTGTCCCTCTCTTAGTCCTGGAGCCAGACCTATTAAACTAGGTGACATTTCGTTGAATCATACAGTCTTCAGGCATTCAATGAGTAGGAAGAAGTGAAGAATATCTTAAGAAAGAATGTGGGTAAGAAGTGATGGTTAAGAAGCCAGCTAGCACAGAGTGTCTGTTACATCTAAGAACTGCCATGTGTTTCCAAGTCATACTGTCCTGGCAGACTGTCTTCCTGTCTTTGGATGGACATCACTTCTATTGCTCCTGGATAACCACCAGTCCTGCCTCTGTTGGTTCTGGATGTGGCCAAGGAAGAGCCTGCCATGGAAGTGTGTTGCTATCGAGAGGAGGCCTGGGGCCAGCATAGACAAGAGCTGGTTCCATGATCCCTACACCTAGAGCACATGAACATTGAATGTTTAGGTTTCCTCATCGCTGCTGATTTAAATAGCACTACAGCTATGTGCTTACCTTTTGGCATTCAAATTTCAGGAAATATTTTTCACTGTTTATCTCACTTGCTGTCACTCTCCTCAGTCCAGGAGTTTAGCCCAGGACTCAATAATAATGAGTGTTTCATACTGAATAATTCAGGTACTGTGTGGTTGCTCAGACTTTTGTGTTCATGACTGCAAAAGGCCCTCTCCTGGGGACATCAGCCTAAAAGTTTTCTGCTCAGGAATTTCCTTTGAGTAGGAAGCTAATTGTTTTAAATATCTCAACCATTTTTGAGCACATCTGACTCACAAATGCGTCCATACTGGCTTTCTGGTCCCTATATTCACCTTCTTAGAGAAGCAAAAAAACAACAATAAAGGTGTTGCTAATGTACAAACATTTTATTAAATTTCAAATAATATTATGATCTAAAGACAAGAGAAAGTTTGAACTCACTTTGCTCTACTTTCAAGTATTTCAGATTACCAGGTTTTAAAAGAAAACAGCTTTTAAGGCAGATCCCACTGCAACCCAGCCTTACAGGAGGGACCACCACACTGGCATTTCCTGATTTGTAACCAGCACTGAGTACCAATTTCCCCTAAAAGTAAAATTTCTGAGATTCTAGAGGGTGTTTCTTTGGGTAGGGGTCTTCACTCCTGTAGCCTCTATTGAATGTTCCTATCCCATGTGGTACCCCGTGGGCCACTGGGCAACAGCCAGTGGACCCAGGGATAATTCAACTCTATTAACTTTCACTTTAGTTCCTCAATAGATCTTTTCTGTCTTCTCCACAGGATAAAATATTTAACCAGCTGTTTCAAATTTTCTACCAAAAGGTTGAGTTTCTGGGAGCTGAATAATACTGCTACTCAGTTTTATGATACAAATTGTTCTCTGGGCAGCAGTAAGAAAATGAAGGTATAAATAATTAACCAGAAATGGTAAAAAGTCAATTGTATTTAATGTTATCCATGATGATGAATGTCATCATCCCTGGATTATAGGTCACATTGAATGAAATGTTGCATGAGTAGAACTTGAAAGAAGCAACAGCCCAAACTAGGAGTAAAGGGTACATTAACCTTTGACATGCGAAATATTCATTTATAGAAGAATAATTTCATGATTGTGACATTTGCTTCTGCTGTGGATAATCTCACTTCCAAGGCTAACCTGACAGAGTTCATTTATTGCCTTGACTGGCTTCCTTGATTCCTGATGCCTTCAGTTCAGGTGGCCCTGACTGGGGAGAGTAGTACCTTAAACTAAGATTTCACAGGTCACTGGCCTCGGCCTCCCTCAAGAGAAATTTAAGCATGAATGGCAATATGCCATATAACTCCCTCAACTACACTATAAAAACTAAACTGCAGTTAAAAACAAAATTAATGATCAACAAATCACTAACTATGGTACAAATTAAAATGATTTATAAGATTTAAATAATTTGAAATGTATGGGTATAAATCAAATCACTCAGACTACTAATTGCTGTTGAATCTGAGTGAAATACTGTATAGGTTAAAGAGCAGAATGAGCACTGGAGTCCAAGAGTCTGAGATTGTCTTGACTGTCACCTACCAATCGTATGACCTTGGGAAAATTACTTAACATCTGTGAGCTTCAGAGTCTTCCTTGGAACTGGAGGTGCCTCAAGCTTTGCCGTAGAAGGTTCCTGCAACAGTTTTGTGCTTCTGAACCTCAGAGACAGTATGAATATCACTTGCACATGGCTTCCAGTCCTGAAATCATAGATCTCAAAAGAGAATAAGGAATGGTTCAGGCACTGTTAAGAAATCTCCCTTAATAGATCTTTTATCTCTGTCATGTCTCCAGAGAAATTTATTTCAGATCTCTAGAAGTTTATTCCAGTATTAACTCTATAGTACATTTTTTTTTAGAATAAGCAACTAGAGAATTTCTGAGCACTAAGCATCCGAGGGCCATTACGTAGCCCCTTTTCTCTAATCAAAGCATCATCGTAACAACATTCGAACACTCCCAACTCTTTTCCCAAAATACAATAATAATAGTAAGTAATAAGGATAATGACAATAGTAGCAAACGCCATTAAACACTTGCCTTGTGCCAAATATGTGTTTGAGAACCTCACATGAATTTAGCTCATGGGTAGAAAGCCTGGCTGTGGGATTATGCCCTTAATGACCATCTTTCAGGAAGCAGGACTGTGGCTGGGGAAGTAGAAAAGGAGTTGGCCCTAGAGTGGCTCCTGAGAGGAAGGACTTCTCAGGCCCTCTCTCAGGATGGACACATTGGTGGCGGGAGCATCTGAAAGTTTTCCATCCCCTGTCTGAAGTCTGTTGACGGGTGTCACTCTGCTTTTTAATAGCAAGATAAAACATGTAGACACAATTTTTAAAGCAGTTTTCACATAAGCAATTTGCAAGTCCTGTACATGCATGTCAGGTGACACCGCGAGCCACAGTGATTGCATTTCAGTCCTCACGCGCAAAACCCAGTGCTCTGCTGTGGCCGACCCACCTCCTCTATCTTTTGTCACAAGACTCCTATTTGTGTGCCCAACATGCTCTAATTTCTTATTGAGCAAGCTTTCTTTCTCCATCAGTCTTCTTGTTGATTGTAGTTTTATTATTCGAATTATTTTCCACTTATTGTAAGATTACATAAATTTGTGTTATAACTCGCACTGACGGAGAAAATGCATGATCATTTTGCCTAAAAGTAATTGTGGTCGGTGCCACTGCACAACCACTGGTATGAAAGGAAAAATTAATTAAAAGCCCCACTTAAAGTTATCCCTCTGATCACCAGAATAGTACTTTTACAAGAGAACCTCTCAATTGGATGGAATGGTCTTTCTCACACCCTTCCTCTCCCTGTGGTGATACCTTGGGGCCTGAGGAAAGGCTCCTGCTTCCTGTGGTGACAAGAAAGCATCGATGTCCCTGGGTGGTGACAGTGTGTCTTATTGCCTAAAGTGGAGGTCTGCAACCATCCCCTTCCATTTTTGTTGGTGTATGTACACAATACACAATGGTTACATTGAGAATTCGGTGCACACATATATTGCATCAATTTGACATGTCCTTCCCCTCTCTAGTTTTGCCCTCCCTCCCCCTCCTTCATCCCCACCTCAACTCCCGACATCTCACTCCTCTGGCTCTACTATTTATCTATACTCTGGGTTTCTCATACTAGAGAAACTATGTGATATTTAACATTCTGAGTCTGGCTTACTTCACACAGCACAACGGTCTCAAGGGGCAGACTATTACTCCACTGGATACATACACCATATTTTGTAACCATTGGTCTACTGATAGATGTTTTGACATGGTCTAAAATTTGCCTATTGTTAGTTGTACTGCTATAAACATAAGTATGCATGTATCTCTGTTATATGGCGCTTTTAACTTTTTTGGAAAGATATCAAGAAGAGCTTTTGCTAAATCAAATGGAGTATCTGTTCGATTTCTCAAGGAATCTCCATACTGCTTCCTATAGTGTTTTCCTCCTAATGACAAAAAATTCCTAATAGCTGTCAAAAAAGCAGGACTTATGGTTTTGTTTTGAATCATCTGGAGAATGAACCAACATTCTTTTGCAAGTGATTGCTTTAATATGAGAAAGTACTCAAATATTCAGAAACTTACAAATTCTTGATATGCAAAGGTCTATGATTTGCCCTGATTTTAAGAAAATAATTGGAAATAATGTGTTGCTATACAAATACATGTTATATACATGCATGAAAGAAGTTCTATAAAGCTACCCACCAAGTACTGACATAGATAATTCCCGAATGGAATGCATGATATGGCCTGTTGGTCAAACAGATGCTGCAAAGGGACAATATCTTTCAAGCCAACAGCACTGCCAATAGAATTTGATAAAAACTAGACAAAGTCTTTTCCCCATCATCTCTCTTTGCTATATTTTTTATCAAATGGAAAACCTGGCAGCTTTTCCTTAAGCACAGATCATCTCATTCATATTTCTAAGCTCCTCTACAGACTAGGCTCTGGACGCATCTGTCACTGAAGCAGTGCCCTCCCTTGAGCAACTCCAGGATGTTCTTTCAAACAGCCACTTCAAAAACTTGTCTTTGCTTTCGAGAATCTAGTTTCATTTTATCTTAAAATATCTTTTCTTCTATTCTTGACATCAAAGTTATGAAATAATTGTTATTCTGGTTTTGGAGATGAGTATAGTTATACTATACTATGAAAATACACATTGTATAAAACCACATATTTTGAAAACCATATAGAATTAAGGTTTGACAAGTGATCTACATAGATTTCAGATGCCTTCTTCCTTTTTTGGCAAAAGCAAGGGTGGTTTAAAATGATAAGATTGTTCTACATTTTTTCCAAAATTGTAGCTCATGATTGACTTCAGAGACATGCTTTAATTTACCTACTTTGGAAAGCTCTCATTAGGCAAATGACCAGGTTCATTTTCCTCTACTTCTTTGTGTCCACTGTAGGACATTTAAAGAGATAAATTAAAGTATTATTTAGTCATTCTGTGTCCGCATTTTGAAGTACTTTCCACATTTTTGAAATCCACCAACGTTAAATAGGAGATTAAAGAAATTACTTCAAAGTTTCCTATCTAACTAGTGCCAAGTAGGAAGCAAAAACTCCAGCGATCCTCTTGTTCTCAGTCCTTTCCTAAGAATGGAGTGTTGGGCCTGAGAGGCCGGGGCAAATGTCTGCCTCTGCTCTGAGCAGTCATCAGACACATTCCTTCACCAGCCAGTGTAGTTAGCAAATCATAAACTGAACACAAAATTTTATTCTAGGGCTAGGGATGTAGCTCAGTGGTATAACCCTTATCTACATGTACAAAGTCCTAGGTTTAATCTCCAGTACAGGAAACAAAAAGGGAAAGGAATGGAAGGGGAGGAGAGGAAAGGGAAACAAGGAAAGGGAATGGGGAGGGAAGGAACCGGAGGGCAGAGAGGTTAAGTGAGCTAGTCCACTCTCTCGGACACTGGTTGCCTGACTTCTTGGCCAAGGATCTTTCCATTGAACTATGCTTCCTTTCTGAGGTACTTATATTACCTCTGCCTGATCTGTACTAGGTGTAAATTCCCACTCAATTGCTTGATCTTGAGACTTCCTCTGCAGGGAAATGGGTTAATTATAATTTCTTAACACTTTACACCACAGTACAAAGTCAGTGAAAATTAGCTTCTACATCCCTCAAATTGCTTCCTTTAAATTTGTTCATTAGTAAGCTATGATTACTTTCTATCTCACAATTTCAACAAATATATTCCAACACTTAATACTAATCATTCTGGAAATACAGTTTAAATATTAAGGAAACTGGGGGGAAAACCAGATACATGTATCAATCAATATATGACCCATATTTAACTAAGAGGGAACATTAAAAATATAAGTTTAGTGAAGAATTCAACACAAAGACTATTTTTTCTGAAAAGTCAACTTTTTGATATTTCTACTAGCTATTTAAAAAATCAAAACTATACTCTGTTTTTATTCCTTAAACATGTTTATGTGGCCTTAGGGACCGAGCATGGGTCTTGTATTTTACTAAATTTGAGTCCAAATTTTGAATATGCATCTTATTAGATCAAATCACTTACTCTCTTACTCTTTAACTTGTTAAGTGAAAACAGAAATAACAATAAATAATTATGAAGATAAAATTTGCATAAAACATTAAAAATAGTGATTTGCATAAAAGTTAATACTAACATTATTTTATCCACATATCAGCCTTACCTAGTATTTTGGGTAATTCACACACACGGGCATAGATATAAACTAAAATCTGTCTTTTATTTTTATGATAACTTTAATTTAGAATTTCTACTACACTTTTTAAATACTATTGCAAAATTATAACAAGCTTTTATGAAACTTTATTATGTCATAAAACACTATTTTGAATACATTCCACAAAAATATTAACTAGGATATTTTCTAGCTTTCTAATTTTTTAGAATTTTGTAACTGTGAAAGATTCAGAATTACTGATATCTGGGATATAATTAAAATAAGGAGGACTGCTCATGGTAATAAATAATTATCTTAAATGCTAGATAGATGGAAATGTGGAAGATGTAGTTAAAAGTGCAGATAAAAACTTAAATATGGATATTAAATTGTATTATTTCTATGTACAATTTCTCATTATTTTTATGGTACTATTCTACTGTTTCATTTTTCTGCTCCAGAAAAACAGATACAAAAACTGTGGTATGTGAACACAACTTGAGACCATCATGCTTAGTGAAGCAGGTCAAACACAGAAGGTTAAATATTGCGTGGTTTCCCTGATATGAGAAACCCAGAATATAGGCATTTTATAGAACCAGATGGGTGTGATGGGGGGAGGGGGAGTGCCAATAAGGAGGGGAAGAGACCGCAATGTTGTCTTGATACACATGTGCACAAAATCCTCAAGCTCAACCTGACCATTGTGTATATATATATATATTTATAAATATTGGAAAAAATAATAAAATAAAATATCAGGTAAGCCTGAAATTCTAAATGTGTTTATGCTTTATGCCATACACTATGATAACTGCTAAATACACAAAAATTTTAGATCACATAATATATACTTTTATATAATTATAGTATTTTATATATGACATAAATTATATAATTATTAGCTTATATGGTATATAATTTTACATGGATATAATATACATATATTTAAATTTCTCTATTTTCATTGCATCCTTTGGTGGAATTTTATGCATATGGGATCTGCCGTTCTGATGCCCTCCTCTCTTCTGAAGGTCGCAGTCCTGTAGCTCAAGGCAAACCTCTTCTTATCAGTCCCTACCTCTGGTTGCCAGCTTCGAACCAAACACTGTTAGCAACCCATCTTCCTAAGTCACTCTGGGATTGACCTTGTCTTCACTAGCATCTCCTTTGAAATTCCCTTTCTTCAGGAGCCCTGCATGTGAGATTCACTTGTTCTATCACAATTTTTCTTCTTCAGTCAATGCAACTGCTCCAGATCTGTTCACTTTTATAGTCATCCAATCACAGTCATAGTCTTATTCGAAGTAGCATAAATGTGACTCTTAGTTTCTTTCTGCTCATCAGCAACTGGTTCAAACAGCACACATACAAAGCTTGATACTGACGGTTATCACTGACAGTTCCTTTCAGAGCATAATTGTGCTCTTCTCTGCTACATCAGAATTACCGGTTTTGATTTTATATTGCAGCCTGAATTAATTGTAATCTAGATCAGAGTCAGCTTTCTGGAGCATTGGTTCCAGTTTATCAATTTCCACCTCCATGTTGAACAGTTAATTTTTTAAAAAAGGAAGAAAAAAGAAAGAAAAAAACAGGAAAAGAGGAAGAAAAGGAAGAAGGGTCTTCTATAGAGAACAGAGATTTTAAAAAGAAATAATAATAGTGAGAAATTGAATATATGTCAACTTTATGGCTAGTAAAGTGGAAAAATAAAATTATTTAAGTAAATTAGGGGATCTACAAACAAATCTTTGCATAATAATTCCAAATAATTTATGTAGCTGGTCTACCACCAAGCAGGTAAAGCTAACTCACTATTCCTTAATTGTGGGCTACACATAACAAATCTCTTCCAAAGAGAAATGTAGCAAGTCGAGTAAAAGAATGAAATTATAGGTTAAAAAAATAGCCTTGTTAAACATTATGTCAGCCAGGTAATTCAGGTCAACATCAAGAGTCAAAAATCACATGGATCATGAAAATTCCTGGTGTAACTAAAAATGATCCTCCACCTTATGGTGTTCTTCTCCAAACAAACGAAACATCAGTCTAATCATAAGAAGAAGAAAAAAAAAAAAAACAGACACATTTCAGTTGAGAAACATTCTGCAAGGTATGTGACAAAAATACTCCTCAAGGGCTGGAGGAATGGCTCAGTGGTTAAAGCACTTGCCTAGCAAGTGCAAAGTCAAGCACTAAGTATATGCTGGGAGTAGTGGCATACGTATGTAATCCCAACATTTGGGAGGTTGAGACAGGAGGATTGCCGTGAGTCCAAAGCCAGCCTGAGCTCCTTCCTGAGTTCAGGACCAGCCTGGGCTACAGAGCAAGACCCTGTCTCAAAATAAATAAATAAATAAATAAATACTCCTTAAAATTGTCAAGGTCATCAAAAACAGAATTCTGAAAAGCTGTCACACCAAAAGGTGCATAACATATATATATTTTGTAATATTTTGATGAGACACTAGTACAGGCAAAGGACATTTGTTTAAAAGCTAAGAAAATATAAACAAAGCTTTGGCCTCTGGTTCATCTTACTGCATCAGTATTGGTTTATTTCCTGTACCAAATGTGCCAAAGTAAAATGAAACAGTAATAGGAGGAGGAGCTGGGTAGGCATGATATGTGAACTCTGCGCAATCTGCCCAATTCTTTTATAAATCTACAAATATTTTAAAGAAATTTTTATTTAAAAGTTTTAACAGAGGGGATAGAGGAACAGCTTAGTGGTTAAAGAGCTTGCGCAGCAAGCACAAGGACCTGGCTGAATATGATTCCCAAGCACCACATAAACAGGGCACGGTGGTGTAGGGCTCTAATCCCAACACCTGGGAGGCTGACGCAGGAGGATTGCTGTGGACACCCTGAGCTACATAGTGAGATCAGGACCAGCCTGGACTACAGAGTAAGACCTTGTCTCAAAATAAATAAATAAATAAATACGTAAAATACTTTTAAAATTAACAAAGAATCTGAGTAGGGTGTAGTGAGTGTTGTGCAGGAATGAAAAAAGATGAATGACACTAAAAGGAAAGTAACAGGAGAATAAAAGAACTCTGAAATTATTTTTAAGGATTTTGACTCAAAATAGACCATCAATTGTTGTTACATTTGAGCCTTATGTCTTTAAATATATCTCTTTGTGTGACATACATATCTTCAATATCTTAGCATATGACACATTATATTTGCTAATTAGTGGTGCTTATGTTAACTTCAGTCTCTATAAAGACCAAATGAAATCTTTCAATTTTTAAGAAAAGAAGTCACATTTCAACAAAAATTTAAAAACTATTAGGTTTAGTGAAAAATGGAAATTATGCTATATTTAGAAAAGTGTGACCTCCTCTCCAACATTCAGTGTAAAATTATGAAGAACTATTTGAGTATCAAGTGCACAAGTAAAAAATGTTTTAATGACCTACATACATTGAACATATTACTCAGAATTGTCGTGGTTATTTTACGCCTTATGTGATTTTTTCCCAGACTTCTCTGCACTTTAAAACACTTGTCTAAATTCAGAATTTTTCAAGATCCACCTTTCCCATCTCCTCCCCTGTTCCCCAATCAGAATGTCTCATTTCTCTGAGAAACTTTAGCTCTGCATTATCTCATGAATGTAAAGCAACCTGTCCCCGTCGTCTACAGATTTGTCTCCCATCTGGATAGAAGCTTCTTGATACCCAGGTCTCCACATCGTGGCTGCTCCTGCTGTCCCGCATGTCTACCCATTCAGTCATTCATTCATTTATCCAACAGTCATTTGTTGCATGCCTAATATTTGGTGTTATCAAATATACTAAAGGAAAAAATAAGGAGAAAAATTAACAACTAAATCCTGATGTGGAAATTTCTCCCAAAGCAATAGACCTCTATATGGTCTACAGTGTCGGTGCAGACTGGGGCTTTCTGAAAACACAAACAGAAGTCTTCTGTCACAAAACTGCTCTAGTTTTATAGCCATTGTATATGTTTCGATGTTAAGAATCTCTCACTTCAACTGCATGGATTATTTTATGTGATAGGAGACTCCTGTGGTTTGTGACTAAAAAGCTGGTACAGTCAGGGACAGTGAAATAAATCTAATCAATGTTTATTTTCAAAATAAAACAAATGAGCACGAAGTATTTAGGGAAAGGAAGAAAGACACAAACTTCTGTTTTATGACCAAAGCCTGCATTTCAACTTGTAACTCTCAAGCTAACTGCATAGCTTATCAGAAAAGAACTTGCCCCCTTTGGAAACTCTTCATTGAAATAAAACATATTTCTGTCTTAATGTATATATAACACCTAGATTTATTTCAAATGTCATTTTCTTATGTGTGCTCTTATGAAATACTTGATTTCTTATTTCTTTAGCATTAACTAATTTAAATTCAAGTTTTCAGAGCTTTAGTGCCAAAATATTTTTAAAGCACCATTGCATTAGTCAGTTTTCCATCACTGTAACAAAATACCTGAGACAATCAACTTTAATACCTTACCTTAAGTGGTGACTGATTTTATCGTCTTCTGTAGCTTTGTAGTCGCTTTCTCACACTAGGATACAACAGCTGACACCAAAACATAGATGGGGAGAGGTTTATTTTTGCTAGTATTTCAGAGGTCTTAATCCATTCGTGGCCGGGTTGCAAAGGCGGAGGGCCTGGTGTGGAGGAAAATCACCCACCCCATTTCCAGCAGGAAATGGAGAACTCAGAAAGAAACCAGGGGCGATAATATTTCCTTCCAGGATGTGCCCCCAGTGATCCAGCCCTTCTGACTGGGCCCTACCATTAATGGCACAAGAAATTAACAATCAATCAAACCATTGAGGAGGAAAATCTCCCCATAATCCAGTCACCTTCCCAATATGTGAAGCTTTTGGAGAACAGCCCAACAATTAGGATCACCATCAACTTTGAAGAAACTCTGGTTTGTTTGCACTCTTAAAAACAGAGCATAATGAATCTGTTAGCTTTCAAAATATTTTATTTAAAAGGTCATGTTGATTCTGAAATAAATTCCCATGAGATATCAATACAATTCTGATGATTTGAAAATGACTCATTCTGGTAGGATCTACGGCACCCCAACACAGCATCAACCCTAGTGACTTCAAACCCTGGCTTTTCTGTGGGATGACCCACCTGGAACAACCTTTTCATGATCTCTGGACATCATTCATCCATCTAGACATGCTTTAACTATTTGCCTGTGTGTTTACAGTGTGCCAAGGTCATAGCAGTGAACAAAAAAGTCCCGGTGGCTCACTAGGCTGACTTTCTAATGGGCTATGTTTATTCATAACACCTGTCTTAACACCTATCTTGTAGGGCTGTAAACTTTAATGGGATCAAGCAAGTAATGCATGTAGCAGCAAGTCAGTGGCAACTACTACCCGATAGCACAATGCCTAGCACATATAATGCCAGCGCACATTTACTTCTTTTATCCGTTTAGTCATTATTGGCTATCTTTACATACTGCTCCTCACCAGCTCTCCCTGTATCACCTGCCCACCATGTTGATCTCCTTAAGTCCACCTGAATGATGATCTCCATAAGTCCCCTGCTGGAGATCTTCAAGATGAGAAGAACTTTCCAAAACAGCCCCAGCCACTTCATAGAAAGCCTCCTCTCTGGCTAGAGTTACTCTGGACACTTTCTCCACACCCCTCTACAACCAAAAGAACAGTGTCCTCAGTTCGTGTCACCCCTTACACTGCCCAGAAAGCGCCGCGGTTTCCTTCACCCATCACATTTTCCTAGATTATCACTTTAAGGTGTCCAGTGTGGTATCTCCCTTTTCATTAACGAGTTAAAAGTTTCTTCATTTGTTAATTAAAACAAGAGGAAAATAGATAGAATACAACCTATTTAAAATATCTTAATTTAAGTCTGCCTTCTCTACTAAAATGGATCCACTCCCAAAGACAGGGTTGTTTAGTGCTGTTAGTTCGCAGTTTAAAAAATGAAGAACGGTTTCTAACAGTGTTTACATGTTGAAGTACAAATTGTAACTGTGAGATGAGACTAACATTTAATGTGGTGTGTTTATTTCTAGATACTGTGAGAAGTTGTGTAGCAAAGTTATTCTTCACCTGCTCCCTGAAGGGCCATTATTGCCTGTACAGTAAGTCCAGTTTCATCCTCCTCAGCCAAGAGCCTCAACCGTGGATCCAGATCATGTTTCTATTTCAGCAGGTGTGTAAAACGTGTTCATTGGACTCCTCAGTGTTCATAATCATTTTTTGAATTAATTTAATGGTCAGGGTTAATGTGTAAATAGCAGCAATACATATATATTTTATTTAAAATTTAATACAGATTTCTAATTTTAGATCATTTCTTCATAAAGGACACTGAGTTAATATTAATCAGCCCAAAGTTAGTCTTACCATTAAAATATTCTTAGTTAAAAAATAAAAGTGCAGGGGCTGGAGGAATGGCTCAGCAGTTAAAGCGCTTGAGCAAGTGCTAAGCCAAGCGCTAAGTACCTGAGTTCGATTCCCCAGCACCACCCCATAAGCTGGGCGTGGTGGCGCACGCCTGCAATCCCAGCACTCGAGAGGCTCAGACAGGAGGATTGCCGTGAGTCCAAGGCCAGCCTGGGCTCTGAAGTGAATTCAGGACCAGCCTGGACCACAGAGCGAGACCCTGTCTCAAAAAAAAAAGTGCAAAGAAAATATTTTTGTTAAACAACAACAAAAAGCAACAGCGTATTAGGGAGAATAGCTTACCTTCTGTAGAGATAGCTTCTACATCTCTCTAGTTTTCCAATCTCCAATTAATTTTACTGTAAGTATATTCCTTTAGATATTGTAAAGACACTGTAATTCTATTTTTCCCACTAAGTGTGTGCATACAGATGAAAGTATATAAAGAAAAACTTTAACATAATAATGAACAATTTCCAAAAATATTAGTATCAGAAAAGATTCTTATTTGGAAATACTTACCTTAGATCCATTAAATTTTCCCATAAAATGTAAACATAATTATAAAATGTTAATAGCAGATATCTTAGATATCAGTTTTATAGATAAGAAAATTGAAAGACAGAATTCAAATCACTCAATCTCCAATACAATAATCTTTTTGTTTTTGCACATATATTGAAAAATAAAATGGGGACTAAAATTGAAAATTAAGCCAACTGATAAGATAATTTATTTACTTATGTTAATAAAATATTTCTATAATTGCTCCTACAGAAGTCACCAACTGGATAGTCATAGATAGTAAAGTCAGTCTTAAGAAAAGACGAATTTTAATGCTGAGTACATCTTAAATGATGCACTTAAACAAAGAGGAATACCAATTTTTCCTCTTTTAATTATAGGAATAGTTAGTAATATCTCACAGAAACAATAAAATTTTTATGCGAATCAAATTGTGAACATAAAAAGCATTGATTTTTCTTCCTTTCCTTGAAGTTATGATGCTGGTTTTCTCTACTTTACTAGTATTTTTCAAACAGTTTCCATCAGTGGTTTTATATTTTGTTTCATCATTGGCTTTGTTCCTAACAGTTGTCAGTTTTCTGAAAACAAACCAACAAAACTTGATTTTTTGTTTGCCCCTTCAGCCTCAGTTTATTGACTTTTTCTGATTCTTTTGATTTTTTTTTTAAGTAAAAGCACCCAAGACATCTGTTACTAATATGTTTCTTCTGTGTTCATGGTACTATAATAGTTGCTTTCTATTTCTACATCTTTGAAATTATATTCTAGGTAAACCTCACCGTTGGATAAATAAAATCAGGTATCTACTTAATAATTAATTACAAACCCAGCACAAAGCTTGTACACTTATGGGACTTACTTTTCTGCCAACCTCATACATCCATGGCAGTTTTCTCTTCACAGCTTCTAACCTAAACATTGCTCTTCGGATTGATGAGCTGTTAAGTCTGTCCCTGTTAATCATGTGCTATATAACTTTCTAACAATAATCAGGAAAATTCCAAATGTGTCCACAGTGTGAGATGTATTGTCAATATTATTAGCTTGTAAGCTTTTTCAATCTGTCAATAACTTACTTGGGATTTGAGTCTTCATCTTTTCCCACTCAGTACCAGATATAGTTCATTTTATGATAATAATGAGATATTTCTTGAAAAATATTTATCAATTCTCATGCACTAGGTAAAAGCTTTGTATATACAGATTAACTAGACAGTTTCATAATTCAATTCTTGGATAGTCATTGGCACAGAGAATATGAGTTTATAGTCCAATTTTAGTATTATATTCTATGTTATAAATAAAGAATAAAAGTGTAAATATTTTTAGTGTTTGTTTATATCCTATGTTTTTAGAAAATTATCCTTTTGAATTAAAAGGCTTCTTACATTTATAAGTATAAAATCATAGTTATAAATTGATTATTGGCTACATCACTGATTAGTAAATCTGCAAACTTAAGTGTAGCCTCTCCTTTAAAAAGTTGATTTGCATTGACTTGAGTGAAATTTATATAAATATAATTTTCTTTACACTAACCATCTAGTTTTCCAACCCTTAGAAAAATTATCTTAAAGCTCTAAGAGTATTCGCCCAATATACATTTTAGAATTAAAAGTGATTTTATTTCCCCACACCCACTTAACAACATTCATATTGGCTCAAGCACAAAATCAACTTTTAGTTATTTGATTTATAACTTTCATAACATATTCTGTAAACAGATTTGATTTTCCACTCGGTTTATAGTTTATATGTTAATTTCTAATGCTTTAATAAAATAAGTATAAATATTTAACTACTTTCCAAGTAAGTAGCATTCTTTGGAAACTATCAATATAAGTACTATATTACAAAGCTTAGGCATGTTCCTAGAGATCAATGTCGACTTCCTTAAAAATTCTACCTGGCCTGGGGAGCACAAGTCTATAGTCAGAGCACTTGCCCAGTGTGTTCAACTCCCCAGCACCACATAACAATTATCCAGATCTGGTGGTGCGTGCCTTTATTTCCAGCACTAAGGAGTCTGAGGCAGGAGGACTTCCATGAGTTTAGGACCTGCCTGGGCTTCAGAGAAAAACTCTGTCTCAAATGTGTGTGTGTGTGTGTGTGTGTGTGTGTGAAGCCTGAAATACATCATATGATTTTTCTTCAAAACAGATCTATTTGTTGTTTAATTTCCATTTAAACCATGTTAAAATTCAAACCAAATCCTTTTGGTGTCTTGGAACACATTAAACAGTACTGTTGGGCCAAGAGATAATGCTTTGTATTTCTCCTTCATACCCGTTCAGAGTGTGTTTCCTGAGCCCCTGTCCATACAGAGTCGTTCTGTGCAGTTGCTCAGAGCCCTGTGGGAGAAGACGCAGGCAGGGAGCACCCACAGCTTTGAAACCGCCATGACAGAGTTCACATTTCCACAGCAGAAGGTAAACACTTATCTCCTTTAGCATATTATACTAAGCCAAGACTTTTGAAACAGTGGCTTTTTCTTTAGAATTTCATTTCCCTCTTTTCTCTTATTTATTGCCAGAAAACATTAGGTATTAATGATTACTTTCTTTTTCTCACCATTTTTCTTAATATATATGTGATACATAATGTTTACAATGAAATAGAGTATTTTGTACACATATATATATCACATCAACTTTACCATCTATCCATTTTTGGCCTTCCCACACCCTTCCCATCTCCCCTAACTCCCACTATTACACCCATTTGGTTCTACAGCATGCTTGTATTCTGGGTTTCCCAAGCCAGAGAAACCATGTGATATTTAATCTTCTACATCTGGACTTTACCACCCAAATCACCACTCTTTAGCTCAGCTTCCCACTCCTACAATGTGATGCAGTGGCCATATCTTGATGTCTCTTCTTTGAGTCCAGTAGAGCCCTTTATTAAGATATTTGCCAAACGTTTTTTTTTCTATATTTTACTGTATCTTTGTTGAGATTCTTTAACGTGGCCTCACCCACAAGTCCACATGAGAAAAGAAAAATAACGATGTAATTCATAAGGCTAGGAAATGTGAAAAAAAAGAGAGAGAAGTTAAATTTCAAATTCCTTAGCTGAGTACTGAAAGGTAAATGTTTGTACATTCAAAAGACGTTCAGGTTATCATTACATCAATTAGTTTTCTTAGAATAAATTTACATTAAAGTCAGAATAAGTGAACTGCTACAATAAATGAACTTAAGTCCCTATTGAATTGCTACATTATATGAACTGAAATCTACATCACATAAGTGTGTTATACTTAAAGCAATAGATTTAATGTCATACTTAGTTATTTAAGAATTTTTAACTTTCATAAATCATTTACTCACATTTCACTAATGACTAATATTTTGTCAGATTTGGTTTATCATTTTGTATACCTATCCATCCATAAATTCATGCACACATATTTTAAAGACTTTATACCAACTCCCCATGTTGAATATAATAATTGTCTCTTGATAACTAAAATATTATTACAAATAATATCATTGGGGGGGGGAATTTCACAGATGTTATAAAACAGCTGGTACTGTTTCAGAAGCATAGCAATCAAATGATTCAAATGCCAGTCTACTTTTTTGTTACATTTTCTTTTTAGATGTTTCCTTTCCTCCATATTTTTTGGTGCTGCTTCTCTCTCTCTCTCTCTCTCTCTCTCTCTCTCTCTCTCTCTCTCTCTCTCCCTCTCTGTCTCGATGTTTTCTTCTAGTATTTTCTGCAATGCTGGGCTATTGGTCACAAATTTCTTTAGGGACTCTTGGTCATGAAAATTTTTACTTCTCCTTCAATTTTCAGAGATAATGTTGCTGGATGCAACAACATGGGTTGATACTTGCTGTCTTTTAAAGCTTGAAATATTTTGTTCCAAGCTCTCATGGCCTTACAGTTTGCATTGAGAAATCTGCAGTTATTTGAATGGGTTTGCCTTGGTAGAATAATGCCTGTTTTTCTCTTACTGCTTTTAGTATTTTCTCTTTATGTTGAGGTTTTGATTATGATATGTCATGGTGAGTATCGTTGCTGGTTGAGGTTATTTGATGTTCTATAAGCTTTTTGTACCTGAAAATTAATTTTTTCTAGATTTGGGGAATTTCCTTGCATGATTTTAGTGAATAGATTCTTCATAACCTTTGGTGATGTCTTCTGTTCTTTCTCCCACACCTATAATTCCAAGATCGATTCTCTTTGAATCATCCATCAGCTGTTGCATTTAGCTTCTTTTCTCATTTCTAATTTTGGAGTTGTGCTTAATTGTAGCATTTGTTTCCTCAACCTTGTATTCAAGGTTTGAAATTCAGTTCTCACAATGTTCAAGTCGACTTCTCCTGCTTTCAATTGAGTTTTTCATATCTTGAATTTCAGCCAGATTTCTTTCCAGATTTTTTATTTCTGTATCAAAATTTTCTTTCATACCTTGCATTTCCTTGTTTACCTCAGCAACTTTTTATTTATGGCTTCTATATGTTCAGTAAGTTATGTCTCCCTTAGGACCACTATTTGTTTAATAAGGTTCTCTTTAGACACACTGATCATTGCTTGTATTTCTTTGAGAATATCTTGTTTGAATTGATTGTTTAACTCATTTATTTGCTTTTTTACTTCCTTTACTATGAGTTCCACTATTTCAGAGCCTATGACGTTAGTTTCTGGGGTCTCAGGAATCTCTGTGGGCGTCCTGTCGCCTTGTCTTCTTCCCATGTTTCTGTTATTAGGGACTTTATTTGAAAGGCCTAGCCAAGAGATTTCTTTGAATGAGTATGAGGGCATGTGGGGGAGTCTAAATTCTTCCAAGTTCTATTCTGGGAGTAGCCTTTGAGGGAGGACCTAACAGCCTGATGGCCTCTGCAGTGTCGCGATCATTCTCAGCCCCCTCAGCAAAGCTCTTCCACCTGTCCTGGCTTCCCTCCCCTGAGGGTGGGGCTCTCCACCCTCCAAGGTGCTACCACTACACCCAGATGTTCAGGAGACCCACAGCCTTTCTCTCCTCTCCACAACTGTCTTGTGCCAATTTTTTTTTTTTTTAAGGCTCTGTTTAAGAGTGATCCCACAACCCTGATTCACACTTTTCAGAGCTTTCTTTTGCTCTAAACAATTCAGTCTCGGGCCCTTTAAAAAAAAAAAAAAATGCATACTGCATATGTCATTGCCTGTTATAGCTGCCCAGTGCTGCTTCTGATCTAGGCTCCAGGAGGCCTTTATTAGCAGACGCTCACAGTGACTTTGTAGTATGCACTACCCACGGGCTTGTTTTTAGAGCCTGGGGCACCAGCTGCTGTCGATTCCCACTTCTCCCAGACCAGCACTTACGTCAGTCTGTGGTTCTGGTCTCCACACTTTCCTCCATCTGGGGATGCCAGAAGCTCAGGGCTGCACTCAGTCAGCTGATGTTTTTCTCCACTTCCAATATGTCTTCAGAATTTCTGACCTTGCTGAGGCCTTCTTTCATTTTTTGGGGTGCTCCTTCCCCCCTTAGGTTGGTCAGAGGTTCCAGACTCTAAGCCAGCTTTCCTCTATCTGCAGAGGCTGGCAGCTCCCAGCTGTTCACAGTTGGCCTGGGGCAGTGGCTTCCTGGGCTGCTGTTTTCTTTCCCCACTTCCAATGTTCATTCGGGATTTCTGATGTTCCCTTGGCCTCCTTCAAATTGTTCGGGCACTCCTCCCTACCCTGGCTACATTGAACAGGCAGTTTTTGATTATATTCTCATTTTTTTAAGGAGACACAGAAAAGACACTGTGCGGCTCTGTTACTCGGTGGTCATCTTGACTGGAAGTCCTAATGATTACTTTCATATACCATATTTGACACAGAGCTGTATTGTAGTCAAGGTCACCACCATTTGGATACTGAGACAGACCAGTCCTCTGAGACCACACAAAAACTGTGTGTACCACATGAAATCAAATAGTTTACAAAAGAAGACTGTGTGGACCCCAGAGCTGAAAATGAAAGAACACATTCATTGGTGTTTTTCATTTCTTGTCTATATATGTCCTCGGCTATCACCACAACACAAGAAAATGAGGATAAAGTGGGCAGGAAGAAGGACGGTGGTGAGGGCGAGGCAGGCAAGTGTGACGTGAGACGAGGCACTGTGGGAGTACAGAAGTCTAAGTCAAACACACTTGACCGAGACCTGCTAAGCAGGCAGCTGTATTCATAAAAGACCCATGTATAGAGTGAGGCCCATTCACTCAATAGGGCAAAAAGAGCAGCGGGGGATGCTGATAAGACCAGACTTCCTTATGAGGGAAGTCACGGGTCTAGGTACACCAGAAACACTTAGAGAAGGCCTGACAGGAGACCAGAAGGCTACATAGGAGGCTGGACTCTTCTATGGTAGGACATGACTGTATCATGCTTTGTATGCGCCCCTCCAGAACTCCAAATATTAAAACCTAAATCCTACCTGAATATTTTGTGACAGTATTAAGAGATGGATTATTTAGGTAACTCACGAGAGTGGAACTCTCGTGAGTGAACTTAATGGCTTTGTAGAAGTGCTAGAAGGACTAGGCCCGTAGCTAGGCCGCCTGCCCTCTGTCCTCCACCAAGCAGAGAAGCAGCATTCAAAGCACCACATTGGAAGCAGTGACCAAGCTCTCATCAGACACCAAATGTCCCTGTGCGTTTGTCCAGACCTCCCAGCATCCAGAACTGTGAAAAAATAATTTCTATTATTTATAAAAGTCCCAGTCGTAGGTGTTTTTTACAGCAGCTCAGACTGACACAGGACAGCTGAGCTGAAGTTGAAAATTGTAGGAAAAGGATAAATTGGAGAGCTACTAAGGAAATCAAATCAATTAAGACTTGTTGCCTAACAGGAAAATTACAAGCATTAAGAAAGACTCCAATACATAGTCCACTGACTTTAAAAGGGGTATCACAAGGGAGCTAACAGAGATGTGAAGAAGATAAAGCATTCTGGTTGTGTTAGCCAGCTTTCTGTCACTGTGACGAAATACATGCAGTAAAGAACTTGTAAACAGGAAAGGTTTATTTTGGCTCATAGTTTCAGAGGTGTCAGTTCACAGTTAGTGGACCCTGTTCCTTTGGGCCTGGGGTAAGGCAGTACATCATACTGACAGCACATAGAGGAGAAAACTGCTCACCTCTTGGTAGCTTGGAGGCAAATAGAGGAAAGGGCTGAGATCCCAGTATCTCCTTCGAGGGCAGCCCCTCATTGACATACCTTCTTTTGACTAGTCCTCATCCTCTAAATGACCCACCATGTCTCAACAACACCATTAACTGATGACCATGACTTTAACACGTGTACCTTTGGAAGACATCTCAGATCCGAGGTATAGCACTTGGAAGTCATAAAATAGTAGCATTTGCTATTTTATGACATCAAGTCTTAGAGCACTTGAAGGGTTTACAGAGAGTAGAGAACAATTACTGATCCCTTCTAGGAGATACTACCAACTTCTCTCTGTAAACCCTCTCCAGATTTAAAGTTTCTAATTGCTCTTATTTTGCTTTCAAGAATGTCCAATGCTAGGCTTTGGTTATGGAGTGTCCCCCAAAAGCCTCATGTATGTGAACGTACTGGGATAACTGTGGAACCATGCGCTGTTGGGAGAGGAAGGCCTGGCTGGAAGGGGAGGATGCTTGGAGTTAGATCTGATGGGACTCTATCAGCTTGTTGAGATCGAGAGACACCCATGGAAGAGTTTTCGGGTATGTGTTGTTGAGTTGTGGTCCAGGAAGTGAAGGAGGGGCACCAGCCCTGGGTGTGGGGTGGCCCAACTGGCAGCTTGAACTAAGTAAAGGAAGAAGAAACATTGCCGCTTCTTCCCTGGAGAGCTGTAGCCTTGCCTGAATCTCCAGAAATAACTTGTTCTGGCTTGACTTGGCTTCTGTCTACAAATCTGTGAGCAACTGTAGCAGCTCTCCAGCGCTTTCCAGCTGCCCCACGAATGGACTCTATGAGACTTTCTGAAACTGTGAGCTAGATAAATCTTTCCTCCCTTAAGTTGTGTATGTCAGGTATTCTGTCCTAGCAACAAGAAAGTAACTAACACAACTATTGAGAAATGTTGGTTGCCCAGTGGACCCTCCAACCATTGTTTTGGGAGTATGTGATCATGGTTTCTGTGCTTATTTAACTCTTTAGAGTTTGATGATGCACAAAACTTATACATATTAGTGAGATATCATGTGATATTTATGAATCCTTCAAATCATGGCAAACATATCTATCTCCTCAAATATGTAACATTTCTTTTTATTTGTGATTTAAAAATTCAAATTCCTTTCTTCTAGCTTTTTAAAAACATATAGACATTCTCATTATCTGTAGTCATTCTACTGCACAATGAACTTCTACCTACCTGTATCTTGTTACCTGTTTACCAGCCTTCGCCCATGCTTTCTTCCTCCTTGTTTCATTATTGAGAAGAGAAGCAAACATGCCAATATTAAGAAAGTTCAAATACAAACAAGTCTCAAATTAATGAATGTTCTATTGAATATCTAACTCGGTATCTCTAAGTGGTGAAGAAGTGTAGCAGGATGAGAACTGGGTGTGAGTAATCAGAAGTTCCTTTGAAAGGGTCAGTAAGGCACTAAGACACGTCCAACTATTGCATCACTATTTTGGCGTTGTTTAAAGAGCCCTGGCAGTATTAAGAATAAAGGAAATGCCACAACTGCATCAGAGTAAACTACAATGGAATTCTTTGTGTATTTCATTCAAATTTTCAAGTCTTGCATCATGTTGAAAGATAATGCTTTGAATTCTCCTAGTTTTTTAACTGTGAGCTGTATTTTCACTACAGGCAAGTGGTAAATTAAAAATTGGCAGGCTGCTTCAAGTCCTAAAAGAATTTTTAAAAAATAAGAAAAGTTGACAACTAGTTTTGTACTTGGTTACAAGTATACTTATTCTATTTGTCTAGGGAAAAATTAAGTATAAACTAAAATTTTTCTGAAAAATTTAAAGTTGCATAAGTTGGTTTATTCATGTGTAATAGAAAAATGTTGACATCTGGAATGTACATTATGTGGCAAATTTATCTGCCCAGGAATCTCTCACCCGAATTCATTTTCTCAATCTTTCATGAAGTGTTCTGTACACTAAACTCAAAATAGCTCTGAGAATTGTGCAGTCTGGTTAACTTTTTTAATATGTGCCTGTATGTGTACATGTGTGTACACATGCACATGTATATTTGCATATACACACATGCATACACTAGAGACGTGGAAGTCATGGGCATTTGTGCACCTGCTGCTGTGACAGAGTTTCGCTTCAACCAGGTATATTCAGATACTCAAGATAATTTGTGTATATAAAATAGTTAAACATGTACATAATCAAATATAAAGTGAGTTACATACTTTATTTACAATGCACAAAAAAGAGAAAAGATATTCAAATCTTAGAACTTTTTACATACAGAGAAATTAAAGAGCATTTGCTATAATTAGAAGCTGAGGATCCCAGCTATGACCCTTAGCTCTCCCCCTTCTACAGGAGATGCTATACAGTGCAAGAACACAGGAAAAGCAGCTCAAAGCAGATTAAAGAACAAGAACTGGTAAGAAATAGAAATACAAAATTAAAAAAGAGAGAGAAACTATTATGAATAGTGATATCATTTTTACGAAAATTTAAGAGAATTTATTTTAAAACTCAAAAGCCCCACGAAGTTATGTGACATAAGATCAATATAAAAAATTAATAACAGCTCATACATGAATCATAACTAATGACAAAATGCATAAAATTTGCCATTAATGATAGCAATAAAATACGTAAAGAACATAGAGATAACGTGAAGAAAAATGTAATACTTTGTAGAAAAAAATGCATTGATAAGAACCCCCCCCCCCAGTAGTTATCCTTTTTATCAGTCTGTACTGGTAATACATATTAGTTACATCCAACTTGAAGAACATCGGATGCTTATCATGTTCTCATCTCTTTCATCTCCCTTTCCCCCCTCACCCTCCTTTCTCTCGCACCTTCCTCCCCCTTCCCACAAGTCTCTCCCTGTTTCCTACCATCTCTTGTGGTGAGAAAACTTGTAAAGATCTGAATTAATGAGTAGATATGCCCTTCTCGTATCATCACCACACTGATGCAATTTTTCTCCAAATGAAAATATAGGTACAATTTCATTTTTAAACATAGTAACAATGGAATTTATTCATGGTATTAACAAAAGAATTCTAAGAAAATGGAAGAAAAATTTTTCTACTAGTAAAATAAACTTATTTTGAAACTATAATAAGTTCTAATTATTGTGTAAAAAGCATTTCAACAGCAAAGAACAGTCCAGAGATGGTTCTGAGTTTATATGGAAGATCAGGGGGTGACAGGATATTTCAAATCATGGAGGAGAAAATTCAATATTTTTAAAAGAAGGTGGGTACACGTGTCATTACAAATGGAAAGCATGGAATTACATCTTCCCCAAACACTAGACAGATAAAATCCTAAGTGCAATCAATGAACTCTTACAAATATTAAAAGAAAATATCAAAATATTTCTTTATGACCTGTCCACAAGAAAGATTTAAGACATAAATGGACAGAGATCATAAAGAAAATATGAATAGCTCATACCTGAGTATGGCCAAGAAAGTTGAATCTGTATGTGACGGGACACAGTATAACAAAAGACAAGCACAAGCTTGGAGAACACAAAGAAATGGATGCAAAAAAGAAAAATATCCAAGAAAATATGAACAGAAAATTCACTCAACAGAAAATTCAAATGGACAAAACACAAAAGACAAAATATGCAGACTCAGCAAATATTATTGAAGTAATTGATTTAACTTTTTCAAATGTTTTGCTATTTTGTAATGATCAGTCTGGCAATCATAAGAAACCAGAACAATGCTAATATGTCAAAGACGGGAATGTTCATACCCACTGGTAGGAATAAAACAGAAGAACTTACCAGAAAAGAGGAGGTCAGAAAAAATAATCATTTTTAGACTCACGTTTGCCAGCCTGCTGACAGTCAAAGTGAGTGGGTAACTCACTTCCTAGGAGTCTTAATTTCATTTAAAGTTTATTAGAAAGATACTTAAGCAAAAGAAGGTTTTATATTGGCACACAAAATCATTCTGTCCTACACAAAGTTTTCAAAACAATTTTTCATACACACATTTCTTTAAAAACAACCAGGCAATAGCTGGTGATGTTATAAACTCCTCTGCCTGGTGGTATGGTTTGGATATTGAGTGTCCCCCAGAAGCCACAAGTATTTTAGAAGTGTGTGTTGTTGGGAGGTAGGGCTTGGCTGGGAGGTACAGATGCTTGGGGTTTGGCCTGAAAACATTCTGTCAAGTTGTTGCCATTGGGGAAACCCACAGAAGACCTTTCAGGTGTGCATTGTTGACACGTTAAATTCATCTGGTACTTTCACGGATATGTGTTTCATTATCCTTTGTTTATTCTTTTCTTTTTCTTTTCATTTAATTAAAGCTGCAAGAGTAGAGGATTAATAGGTTTGGCTACATAAAAATTAAAAGTCTTTAAAAAGTAAAACCTGCCATTCACAATAAAATAAAAATATTTTAGTAAACATGAAAAATAAGATACAGTATCCTTAAGATATTACAAGTTTATTCAGATCAATAACCAGTCAAGAATATGAGCTTAAAAAACTGTCAGTCCAGAAAATGTATTCTGCCTCCATCAAGACACTCAAGATAAAATAATGAGTTACTCTTTTGAATTCATTTCAATCCATTTTTTAAAAGTATCAATGCTGGCTAAAGCAAGAGAGTTTAGACACTCTTACCCATTTCAGTTGTAGAGTAAATCATTTCAACATTTCTAAAAAGCAATTTAGCAATGTAGGTCAAGAGTCATAAAGATATTCATATTCTTTAACACAGTGATTTCATTTCTAGGACACTTTTCTAAAGAAATAAACTGAACTGTGCACAAAACTTAAAATATACACACTCAAAGAACTATGGAAAGATCTGTAAATACATTAAGTATCTATCAGAGAATAAAATTATTAAACTCTCATACAAAAGGATAATAAGAGTCAATGAAAAATCACTCAAGAAATATTTAGTAACAGAAAGATAACTACTGTAAGGATAGAAAAATTATTTATATTAGGAAAATTATCTGGAAAGTTACCCATTGAAATAACTGCATGTAAATATATAAGAATGTTAACAATGGTGAGCTCTGGTTGATGCACTCTGGTTTTCTCGATTTTCCATAGATATGTGTTCCTTTTATAGCCAAGAAAAAAAAATGACTTTGTTGTTTGTTTTCTGTGATCCTTGAGCAATTTACTTAGAGAAAACTCCATTCTAGACTGATCAATTTCCATGATAAATTAAAGATTTTAGGAAAATGTAGAAGACTGATTTGTTAAACAAATAGAAGGAACAACTAGAGAGTATTATTAATAATTTTATTCCAGTGCTTGTGCTGCCTGGCCCTTCAGAGGGATCAAAGTTCTACCAGAGGACCAGACAGTTGGCAGGGTTGGGTGGAGCACTGCTAACAGGCCAGGATTTGAGAGAGAAAGTGGCTTTATTGACACACATGTTCCAGTTCCCAAAGCCTGGGGAAATTCCATATGCCATAGAATTAAAGTCTCAAAACTATGCCCATTATAGAAACAAACAAAAAATACTAAATTAAATTTACTGCTGAAATAAAATGTGTCCCATCTGGCTACCATTTGGAGATGTGTTTTCAGTCCACAGTGCTACACACACACACACACACACACACACACACTAGATGGTTCCCCGGGTAACTGGCAGAGTGTTGAAGCACGAATAGGCTTGAAGCTCCAGTTCTGGGTGGAACAAAGGAGGCTTCCTGGTGCTCCCAAAGGTTTAGCTGTCCTGACTGTCACTAAGACATTAATGTGATTGAACAAATAAATGCACAAATAAATAGAGACTGGTCTTCTGTACAGAATGTAATGACTCCAGTCTTACGAGAAATTTAAGTCTACATATGTGAAGCTGATGACAGCTGTTGTAGCTTGGACACCAGGATGAGCAATGTGAGTCAGCATCTGAGAGAGAGAGTGGCTACACTGAACTTCTTTCAGGGCAAAATGGAGATGGATGTGAGGATTTCAGGGGCCTGAGTGAAGCTTGTATTCAGGCTGAGAACTCAGAGCCAGAAAAACCTAATAGGCGTATCTAAATAGCAAAGGGAGGAGAAGAGATAGAAAGATGTGAGTGGAACCTTCCCAAAGAAGCCAAGCCCAGGGTTAACCCAGTGACTAGGGCATAAAGTAAATGAGGGTTGTAAATTGTGATAGGAACTGGAGACAAAGGATCTGAGAGCAAGGAGGTGGAAGGCGAATGTCTGGCGCACTAGAGACCTTTAAATACAACCAGTCAAAATGCAGAGTTAGAGTAGAAGGGGCAGGAAGAGGACGTAGATCCGTACAGGAAGAACAGCAAGAGCCATAAAACTGAGCAGAGATAAAAAGGAAACAAGCCACAGTAAAATCATGGTGACTCTGCCTTGAAGTCCATTCAGTCGGTCAGAAATGATTTTAGTGAATGACTGCACTATGTCTGCCACCACAAAGAGACTGGACATAACAATCATGTTCCCTGGAAACAGCATACTTTCAATCAAATATTGAATTTTACAAATACTGTCAAAAAATGCCTGAGGAAAATTATCATTTGTTGAATGGTCAAGGAAAGCTTCTCTAAGCAGATCTTTAATGAAGATTGGGAAAAACCCATCCTCGACCTTTTAATCTGTGGTAAGGAGCTTGGATTTTAGTGCAATCTCTGGGGAGAATTTTGAGCAAGAGATACCACTCACTGACTTAGTGTGTTTGAGCTACTATAACAAAATAAATCATGAACTAGGTAGTTTATAGACAACAGAATTTCACTTCTTATGCCTCTTACATTACTGGAGATGGTAAAATGTGAGATCAAGGTAGATCCGGTGTCTGGTGAGGGCTCACTTTCTGGCTCATAGACAGCACCTTCTCGCTGTACTTACTTAGTAAAGAAGTAAGGACTCACTTTGGTCCTTTTTATAAAGGCACATATCCTATTTGTGAGGATTCCCCCCATCCCTTTCCACAGGCCTCCCCTTCTAATGCTGTCACCCCAAAGATTAGGATTTCAAGGTACAAAGTTGGGGAGGAAGAGGGACATAAGTCTTCAGTCCATGACACCCAGCTACTTTTTAAAAGCCACCATGGAGACTAGACCAGAAAGGAGCTTCTATGGCTTATGTATGGGTTGACTACATTCCCCAAAGGTCTATGCGCTGCAAGCTTCATCCATGATGTGGCAATGCTGGGAGGTGGAGGAACCTTCAAGATGTAAAGCCTAGTGAAAGGCATTTAGGCCATGGAAACATCACCATCAGAAAAGATTAGTGCTAGTCCTGAGGAGTTTATTCTCATGACAACAAGTTGTTATTAAAAAAAAAAAAAAGCCTCAACCCCAAATCTCTCTGACCCTCTGTCTTACTACATGATCTCTTAAGCATATAAATTCCCAATATCATTATGCCCTCTGCCATGAGGTCCTCACCGGAGCCAAACCCATGTTGATGACTTGGCCTTGAGCCTCCAGGGCTGTGACTTCTTTTCTTTATAAAGTACTCAGCTTCAAGTATTTTGATATAGCAACAAGAATGTGCTACTGCAAATACAAAAGTAGAATAAAGGAGTTCATCAATGAGTCAGTTGTCAGTCCAGGTGAGTGAAGAGAATAGCTTGAATTTGAACAATCCTGGTTGGAGTAGAAGTAGTCGAGACATTCAATTAAACTTGAGATAAAAGCAATTTTTAAAAAGCTAGTGGATGGGATGTAAAGGTAAGGAAAAACAAGAGATTAAATATGATGACAAGTTTATGATGACATCTATCAAGATTGGTAAAACGGGGAAAATTAGTTCTAGGAATGAGTGAGCTGGCACAGGAGGCTTGGAGGCAAGGCTTTCTGACATCTTACAATGTGAATGGCTAAGATGTCCCAACGGACTTTCCCTGCAAGTAGAAATCCAACTGTGAAGTGACCTCAGCCAGTAAAGTGAACTGAAAAGAATGTGGAGGGAAGGGGCCCAGCTAGGCCTGAGTGCAGCAGTCAGCCAAGGGACAATAGGAACTCAGAAACAGGAGCGGCGACTGGTATCAGGAGTATAGCTAAGGAGAGAGAAAGGAATCTGTAGACATCCACAGCCAGATCAAGCTACTGAACAACTTAGGAAGACTGGCTTTCACAGCGTTCTATGCCCAAGGTCCAAGGAAGAGCAGTTAGAGGAGAAAAAAGGAAAGAATGAGAAGGAACCAAAGTGTATGTGTGCAGACAGCCGTGTTTAAGGATATCATGCTGAGTGGCTTGGTGGGTGGAGAAATGGTTGAGAGGGCTACAGATAGCAGCGACCACAGCAGGTTTATTAATTGTTGGGATAATTAATAGGGCGAGACGGCTTAGGCAGATGAAGAAGAAGGAGATTTCACTCAGACCTCAAATTATTAGTTTTGATGATAGAAAGATGAGTGAGTTTCCTTTTCTCCCCCAAGGTTTTCAGCAAAGTAAGAGATAAGGTCATCTGCTAAGAGTGGGATGGGATAGAAGAGATTGGATTAGGAGATTTGAGGAAAGTCAGAAACTGAAGTCTCACAGAAAGCAGCAATGAGCTGCCCAGAGAGTACGCAGCATCCATTTGGACCCCAGCTTATTGGTCCGTGTTAAAACAGAGATTTGCTTTTCTCTAGTTATTCTAAGACAGAGATCGTTCATTCTTGGCCACGTGACTTTTGATGGAGTGATATGAAATGGCAAAAATATATCAAGATAGGAAAGATGTGTGTTTGAAAAGATAGAGAGATAAATAAGAGATAAATAGAGATAAATAAACAGGCTGAAAGGAAAAGTTTAAAAACCCAAAAAGGAAAAACCTTTTCTTAGTTGCTTTTTTTTTGTCACTGAGACTCAATACCCAACACTCACAAATTTGGGAAGGAAAAATTTACTTTAGTTCACAGTTTCAGAATGTCACAGTCCATTCATGGGCAGCCAGCAACAACGGAAGGACCTGGCAGAGGCAGAGGTGGGGCAGCTCCTCACAAAAGTGCAAACTGGAAGCCAAGTCAAGTCCAGTCAAGTCTAGGCAAGGCCCAGAGGAAGGTGGCGGTGTATGTACATATACATATATATTTCCAGGTCTCATCCCAGTGATCTACCCCTTCTGGGTTCAGCTTCAGTGTTCTGCCCCTTTCATGTATGGTTCTAATCCACCACACTCCCATAATCCAATCCACAAACCTGTTATCCAATCCAGACTCCTGTAATGCACCCCTCCAAACCAGGCCCCAATCTCCCAACAGCACATGGTTCCATAGACAATGCATAACATCCAAACACATGAGACTTTTGGGGGACATTCCAGATCCACACCACAATACATCTACCCATTAGAAAAACAATTTGAGAAACAGAAATATGATCTTTAAAGTCCACAAAAATCAAGCTGATTTTTCAAATGAAGAAATTAATGAGTTTGCTCCTTCTATTGGCCTCAACCCATCCTCTACATTCCCCCCGGAAGCAACAGCACGAGCCTATCCATCACACACCTGGACAAGTTTACAGAAGACAGCCAATGCCACAGAGGCCAGATGAGCGTAACTGACCATGTACGTTTCCACCTTGCTCTGTGGATAAGGCTCACTATGCCAGGTGACACCAGGAGAGCTGCAGCTTATGCCCTCGATAAGCTTTTGTCATCGTTTACACAGGCTCAGCGGACCCTCCACCACCGCTACATAACAGTTCCTCTGGGATTAACATGCTGACATAAGAGGAGAGGTCGGAAAGTGAGAAGTCCTTGAGAGAAATAACATGGCCCTGAGAGACTTCATAAGCATGACTTTTATTGATGCCTCAGGACCAGCGAGTTTGGAAGTCTGGCCAAATTCTAAACATTGTCTCCCTAGACACCAACTCCACTTTCACTTGGACTCATTTCTTTCCTTTCACAGCTATCCATCAAGGCCTCTCACTTAAACAATTCTGTACACACAATCTATTGTATTGAGTGATTGCATATGATTTTGTAAACACATTGAACCTGACTAAACTGACTGTTCTACTTACCACTTAAAAACAAGTTTCTTTTCATTGTTGTACACTGGTCTCTTTCTTCATAGTCCTTTTTCCCTTATTCATGTTACCCTTGGAAAATTGTTACTCTTACATTTGGCTAACATACACATGTTTCCCTAACCACTGTCCACATAGACTATACTTCTGTTGTAGTTGTGCTTCAAATTTTTTAATAGCCAGAGAAATGTTTCTCAGTTTAGTCGAAATCCTAGTTTATCACATGTATTGCGTTTCCTTTATGTTTCACAGGCCAGACTGTCCTCTAATGAAGCATGTCTATTTTACTACTGTCGTGAACATTCCTTCACAGTAAGCCAGATGTTCTGCATCAGTCAAGGAAATTAAGAAAAAGAAAAACCTTTAGAAAATAGTTAACAAAATAACTCTATTCCTAGGGGTACAGAAGTATGCAGTCCTCTGAAATGTCTGTTCTAAGTCAGAGGAGTTCAGGCTCTTTTTTCAATAATCACTGCATGAGCAAAATCTGTCTTCCTCTGGCTGCTATGATGGGTTTTTGTGTAAATGCCTACAGACGGTGGGTACGGAACCATTAAAAACACGCAGCGCCCTCTTCATGGGACAAGATAGGGGGCAGCCAGAGACTCAAGGCCTGGCCGGCACCTCGCCTCCACCATTACTCACCATCTTACTCACCTTTCATCTCATTCCTCTGTGTCTCAGATTCTTCTTAGGCCATGCGCAAAGAATCACAGTGCTCACTCCACAGGGATGTCATGAGATTTAAAAGACACAATACACACAAAACTGTTGGGAGAGTGACTGGCGCGTGCAGCTCAGTACACGGTACCTACTACTATTTTATTGTAATTCCAACTTAAATCTTTTCCAAACAAAATGAATGACTCCCTCAGTCGATAAAGTAGTCAGCAAACTACTGAATCAATTGACTTTAATGACCTTGTGCCTCCCACAGTCTGTAGTGTCAGGGTCTTCCTACTCATTTCTGTATCTCCCAGTGCCTACTCAAGCCTAAAAGAGAGTGGCAACTCACTAAATACTTTCTAACTGTGTATTCTCAGTTGTGACAAAAGTTTTATCTTTTGAAAACTAATTTTATTTTCACAAGTAACTCAAAATGTATGTAGGCCCAGGTAAATTATGAATGAAAACTGTTCGAACGGAACATAAGGTCTCACCCTAAAAGCTGGGCTTCATAAATGCAATGGAATTTGTTTCTTATGGCCTCCTAAAATATGACAGACATGCTCTGAAAACAACTTCAAAATACACTTTTAAAAATGTTTTGAGAACAGGCTGTCATTTAAATGTGAGTAATCATTCAAGTTTAATACTCATTTTGAAACAAAATTTAGTTTTTACCTCAAAATCATATCAATTTAGATAGTTCAATACTAGATACATCAAGAAAGACAACAGTCAAGCATTAGGTTTTTTATTTGAAAACTCTAGAGATTGTATGTGGATTGGCAAACTACTTGTTATAAGAATATATTGCCCTCTCCCCTTAGTGATTACAGGCATACAGAGTCATTATTTTTTAAAGACAGGGTCTCAGTCTATAGCCCAGGCTAGTCCTGAACTCATTATGTAGCCCAGGCTAGCCTTGAACTCACAGCAATCCTCCTGTCTCAGCCACCTGAGTGCTGGGATTACAGGCGTGCACCACCACACCCAGCTTATGTGGTGCTGGAGAATCGAACTCAGGTACTTACAGCTTGCCTATGTGCTTGCCTAGTGCTAAGCAAGTGCTTTAACCACTGAGCCATTCCTCCACCCTCTGGAGTAATCTTTATTATATTTGAATTCAGTGATCAAGTATTTCCTAGAATCTAATTATTTTCAATACATTTTTGCATTTTTATACTATGTTCAGTATAATCCCGGGTTCGTACTTAAGACCAATCTGAAACAAAGAAGACTTTCTAAACCTTTCTGTTAAATGACAGCCCTTGGAGTCCCTTGATGCCTCATTTCAAGATCTGATAGCTCCCTCTCTCAACAGACAGCCTTCCCTGTAACAGACCCAAATCTCCCACACCGCACACAAGCTCTATCCCCTGCGATCTGCTACCAAACCTGAGGGCTGAATTAGGTCACCGCTCACTGTAGCGCTGGTTTGCCTGAGTACTTACTAGGTTTCAGTGCCTGGAAGAGACCCCGGATGTTTGTTTAAAATGCCAGTTCCTGGGGCCTCTTCAGATGGTGCAGATAGTTTTTGCTGAAATGGGCTTGGGACACCACATCCTTCACAAGCCATCCTGTTAGTTCTGGGGCAGGAGGTCCCACAGCAAAGGACCAAAACAGAGACAAAGGCCATTGGAAACCAGCTGACTTGGTCCCGTCCACCACCATCATGCTCTGCAAGTCAGTTGAGCTCACGGCAGCTCCGTATCTTTAGTTGCAAACTGGAAACAAACTCACCGCCTTCACGGGACTGTTAGCAAAGTGAGATGAAAGGACGCATTTAGTTAAACGCCTAGCAGCCAGGGCTGGTCCACAGCACATGTCCTGTGAACACAGCTATAAAACCGTTGCTTCATAAGCTTCAAGGCTGTCGTTAAATCGCCTGTTTGGTCTTCTCTTTTCTGGATTTAAACATTTTTATGGATCTGCTTTGAATTTTTTTCCCATTTTTCACCTCCTTAGTAAGAACCAAATGCTCTGCTGTTTGTCTGGGTAGAACCCAGGACCCTCATTATCGTGCCATGTGGGTGTCTAATTATCCCCTAAGTGGGCACCCACGCCGCACCTTTTCATTGCAAGATCTCATTAGAGGGCCGCGTAGGCCCACCTTGTTATTTCTATCCCTTCGCCAGTGTTTCTTTATTCTGCAACTCCTTTCAGTCTCCTCGAATCTTTTTATGCCCATTTCTTTATCCCAGCATTAAATCCTTCCTTTTATCCTTGTCATTAGTCCCTCCTTTCTACACAGCTCATTACACCCCTCCATCTGCAAACTTCATTACGTTGCCCCAATTTTATCTCGTTACACCCTCATCGTGCATGCTATTAGCTCCTTGTTCGTGCACAGTGCTGCATTCTTTCCCTGCATTTCCTATCACAACCCGGCCCTTCCCACCCACCCCCATTTGATGCCCCATTTATAAACCATATCCCCCCATGCCTTTATCATTACACTCATCCATTTATGGATCTCATTACCCCACTGCCCGTGCACATTTCTACTTGTATATCTCATTATGGCCCCATCAGGCATGTGGATGTCATTACTTCCCCTGGAAATGTTCATGTTGCATTTCGGTCCTTCTATGTTGGCATCTGATTGCATCTCGTGCTCCCAGGTTTGACAACAAGCTGACAGAAACAGGCAGATAAGTATGTTATTTGCTTTTAGGAAACTAAATATGTTTCTAAGGCGCCTCACATCAGTGCTTCTTAAACAACTCATTCATTTCATAAAGATTTACATACACTTATCTAGCTAAAAGCCAAAAGCATTTTTCATATGCATAAAAAAAGCTCTGGTCTTGCTTTTTTTTAAGGGATCATTAATTTCCCCATTTTTTAGTATTTCTGTATAATTTATAAACTAGTTCAATTATCATGGATTGATTGTTGCAACAGTTCTCTGAAATTTAAGAATCACAGTCAGTTCACAGTTTGAGAAACATATTGGGATCACTGGAAAACAAAGACATTTTCCCAAAAACTGCTAGTGACTCATGGTAGCAGACCTAAACTCTGGTCTTCAGGCTACAAAATCTCTGTTCTTAACACCAATCTACATGGTGTTTTAAAAAAAGTCATTTTTAAGTATCACCTCTATCTGTGTACTTCCCTAAGACAGAACCTGAAGTCAACATGCCTTGTGTTATTTCTAAAACAATAACTTCATACCTGTTTCTTTATTTATAATACTGAAGAGCTAGTTTAAAATAAATCTTTACCAGGGAGTCCTTTGATAAGAATAGGTGCAAAAACCGGGAGAATGTGATGACCCCTGAGTGAGTCTCACAGCCAAGGCCAGCCTCCTATAAGCAAAATAAGGAAACTCCGCTCTGGATGATTAGGGATACCAAGGAAGCCATATACACACAGAGAGAAGCTCTCTTCCTCATAGACTCTAACCCGCTCATCTCTGTGCTTCACTGAAATGTTCTTTGCTTCACTTTTACTTTTATTGAATTATGAAATAGCTCATAAATTCAGAAAAGTATAGAAATATGATGCCCATTCCCACCGCAAGATAAAACAAGTGTTTTTTTCCATATGTGCTTAACTCTACAGAAAGAAACTGTTGCAAATCTGCTCCTAAGGCTGGTATTTGTCCCATGAATATTTTTGTCCTATCATTTTAAAACTCCTTCTAATATGTTATCATATTGCATGTGTCTTTTGCAATGTGCTTTCTGTACTTAACATTTTGTTTTTAAATATATCTGCTTGTACATGTAGAATCACCTCACTCCATTTCAGCATTTGTAAAATTGTCCATTGTATAAATAGACCATAGTTTACTTGATCCGTTCACTTACTGAGGGTAGTTAACTTATTGATCACTATCGTTTCTCCATTGCTTAAGTTCTCGGCTTTATCTGTTGAAGGATTAGATGGAGACAGTTAAAATTCCAATATGATAGGAAGTAATGCTCTCTCCCTACGTTCATGATAGAGTGCCTGGGAGACTCGACAGGCTCTGTGTATTGCTATACCACAAAAGAATGCTCTGTTTCAGACTCAAGAAAGGATTTCAGACAGTTAATTCTTTCAGAAAATTCAGAGTCTAGAAAAGCTTCCCATTGTGATACAGGGAAAGAAATCTTCATGCTCAGCTAGTGGGAGTATAGATCGGGCAATCGTTTTGAGAGCAATTTGGCAAAACCTGCTAATGTCAAAGATATGCATGATATTACATTTTTAATATCTCATGTAAACAAAGTTTCTGGAGCAGAGCTGATCATTATTTAAAATAATCTTTCCAGTTCCCTTTGCCTCTGAGGAACACTATGACAACCAGATGCCATTCTGCATATATCAGGGTCTCTCTCCAGGCAAAGGATCCCTGAGAAGAAGACTGTGAGCATTTATATGGGAGAGAGACAGTTGTCCCCTTTGCTCCAGGGAAATAGGTCTGAGTTCTTACTCTCACCCTTTGAAGGATCAATAAATCTTTTCATGGGGAAGAGACTAGTGCCTCCAAGCTGACAAAGCAGAGATATCTCCAAGATCCTGAGTCGCATCCCCATCTTGAAATATAACCATGTACTGAGGAAAATAAATCTTTCTAGATGGTCTTCCATTTTCTAAGCAGCCATAAATTCTCTTCTGATGTTTGTTCTTTTAGTTCAGGTCCCAAGTGACAATAAAAATTTCTCAGAAAACCATTACTGCAGAAATACAAAAATATCTTCCCTACAATGCAACACTAAGACACTGTGACCCACAATTTCACTTGGGAGTGACTCTCCCCAAAATGTAATTATCCATACCCACAGGCGTGGACACATACAAGGATATTCTTTGTATCATGTGAGTAGAACGGTAGACTTCATTAGTGCCCACCACCAGAGGAATGGTTGGATAAAATTTAATGGGTGATGGACTAACACCATGGCCACTGAGCATCAGCAGAAGTAAAATTTTAAAACACACCACACCATGTAGAAATCTTGGTGCAGCAAACAATAAACAGCATGAACTCTACAGCATAATTCTATTTGCAGAAATGAAAAATAATAGTAAAAATCACTATACATTTTTAGGAATATGCATCAGTTCCTAGATAAATATCAAACTTGAGACATAAATACTAACACAGAAGACACCCAGTTTATACCTTTGCAACTTCATAATACTTGAAAGCAATATTAATTCAATAGAAACTGTCCCTCCAATTTTAAAATTTTGTCAACAGGTGGTAAGGTATTCTGCTGAGCAGCAGCAACCAGCCTCAGCTCCCACTCAAGTCTGAAGATCACCAGCGAAAACAACCAATACCCTTCTGGGTACTATTTTACTAAGCCACAATGCTCAGTAGATTAGCTGCAGTAAATACATTTCTAATATATGGTATTTTCTATTTAAGATAAGTTTACTGGGGTGCAACCTCATAATAACTAAAGGAGCATCGATTAATAGAGAGGTGGAACGAGAGTGGTATTAGAGATAAAGGGAGAGAAGTACAAGAGCAAGAAAAGGACTTTGCCCCCAAGAAAGTGGCACATATGGCTGCGGAGTATGGTTTTCTTACCTCCTGATTTCCAACAGAAGAAAAAAGACCTTCCTTGTCAGCACCCTTTGTGTCTAAATGACACAGTAGATTTTCATTACATATTTGCTTCATGTGGGTGGCTGTAATCTGTTAGAGGGAACAACGCAGGAATTCTTTGGTTTCCCAATATGAATAAAAAACATGTAAATGCTGGCTTCAATTGCCAGAAGTTCCCATGATTGCACTGTACAGCTGAGGATGCTTTCGACATGCCGACATTTTCCTGACATTATGCATTTGGTAGTCTTTTGGCCTTGTTTTCACTCTAGTAGAAACTTCTGCTGATTTTAATAAATAGATTTTAAAATAAATTGAATTTATAAAGAAAGTAATTAATTGGTACTTTATCCAACATTGGTAAAATCTGTTACATAGTGTCACCCAGGTGAACACGTGTATCATCTTTACCCATATCCACTGTGTACACACACCACAATTTATGTATCCGTTGTTCTATTGATGGTTATTTCGGTGACTTCCACATTTTAGCTATTGTTAGTTGTATTATTTCTTTATCCATGGCTTCTGGCAGCAGATGCTAGGAATACCAAATGTCATGAATTGAATTCAATAATGTTTTTGAAATATTTTGAGAAGTTGAAAGCTAGGAAAAGATTAAAGTAAACCACCGTCTTCGTTACTTTTTTGTATGAAGGCAGAATACCCAACATCCACAGCTTAGGGAGGAAAAATTTATTTTAGCTAACAGTTTCAGAAGGGCGCAGTCCATTCACAAATGGGTGGCTGGGAAATGGGTGGCTGGGAAATGGGAAATGGTAGAATGACATGCTGGCCTAGAGTTGGGCCCAAGGCCAATGCCAGAGCAGGAGACAGAGGTCCTCAAGGTGTGGCAGAAGGAAGACAAGTCTAGGAAGAAGGGCTCAATCAACTCACACCCTACCAGGTCAATCCCCAAGCATCCTTCAGCCAGGTCCCACTTCCCAACAGCACTCAGTGTCCATAGGTACACAAGGTTTTTGAGGGACACTCCAGATTCAAACCACAACAGGTACAGATACTGTTTAAAGTCTCCTTTGTTAGTTTATAACTCAACATCCACAACATTTTTATAAGATACTAATGTCTTCAAAATGTAGGACAATATAAAGGTGAACTGCTAATTATGGTCCCTGAATAAGTCTATTTCACACCTGGGACTCCATGTAGCAAATGCTGGTGCACTAAAAATAACCATAAATCATAAAGTCCTTATTATGATGTGAAAATATTGATAATTTTAAATTTTTGTTTACATTTATTAAAAGATATTTGAATTATGTGGCTAAAATTGATCTGGTTAACCAAAGGCACACAAAGAACAAGAGGCTAGCCTGAGTTATCATTCAGTACACAAATAGCTTTAGGACCAAATTTAAATGTGCCAGAACCCAAAGTTCTTCCAGATGTATGCTTCCCCTGGTTTCTGGGAAATTGTTTCCCAGTCCCCTCTCTCAGCGCATAGAGCATGATATGAGACCAGAGACTACTACGTACTTTCACAGAACCTGGTTCATTGCCTCATGCTGTCATCTGTCAGCAAAACAATGTTATAAATATCCTCTCCTCTTTCCATAGTGCTTGGTTTATTTTTCTGCTAAGAGGCCTTATAAGTGGCTTTTCATACATTTTTCCAAATTCTTACTCCCATGAATGATTTTTTTTCTGAAGTTAAAAAAAAATTCATTTGACCAACTGTTTTAAAAGATTATTTTTCTCTCTGTAAATTTTACCTTTCTGAATTAAATGATGCTTGTCTGGAAAATTCTTTTTGATACATGTTTGCTAAGATGATTACGTATCTTTCTATAGTAAGTACAAGTAATTTAATTTCACTATTCTGTAAGTTTTATCAAGGCCTGACTTGAAGTACACTTGGGGGAACATGATTCCTAAACAGAATCATCACTTACTTTGAGAACTGGATAAAAGGCCAGGTTGTTGACATAAATCTTTTATTTGCAGATGTAAGACTGAAGGATTCAAACTCAATCACCTATAGCTCCCTAAAATTTATTATATGGTAACTTGCTCCTTCAGGGACAGCAGGAACATCTCTCTAGACATCAATCTGCTAGAACACAAATATTATGTGGAAGGAAGAGAGAAAGAGAAACAATATCATGAGATTGATAGCTAATCATCTTGGCCATATTCTTGGTTAGAACCAAGTCATAGGACCTTCCCAAGCTCAAGGAGAATGAATTACAAAAAGAGGTGAGCATCAGGAGGTGAAAATTATTGAAATGTCACCAAAGGATCTATCCACCACCGTCTCACTAGAATGAAAACACAAAGTGACTTTGAGTTTGGTGTTAAGCATTTTTATCATTCTTTTGGATTCTAGTTGTTTTAAAGAAAGGAGGTAGTTTGTTAGGTCAACTGTAATTCTCTCCTTAAAAATAATTAAAAGCTATATAGTAATTCTTGGCCAAGACAGGGAAGCTATAGGACCCACGAGAGAAAAAAGAAGAAGTAAATACAGGATACAAACAATAGCTTCAAGGTTATTTAAGAGGTCAAAACCCCCAACATTTAGGATCTCTGATAACTGGTTTATACTTGCATGTTTTGTTACTTATTTCACCTTGATTTTCCACAACTAATATGTAAAATTATATATGTTTCATCAGTCTGTCCATTTGAAGTTGGCTATTCTTGCTGAACTCAATAGTTTGTAGAACTAACATCTCCTTTATTCAACTCCCTTAGCATAGCACCTAAATCTGAAGCAGTGAACCTGCTTTTAGCTTCAGAATTCAAATACTGGAATATAACTTACCATCTGTCTTAAACTTTTTAAATTACTTTTTACCTAGACAAATGTGGACTATAGGTAGCAACCTGGGACATTTTTGGTCTCAGAACAGGAAAAAGAAAAGAACCCCTAAGTATTATTTTGAGTATTTTGTTTGCTATGGTGTTTATGCTGAATGAAAAATTGATCCTTAACTGTGTGAAAAACAGAGAAATGATCTGCATGCCAATGGCCAAGGATAGACTTCAGAGACTTAGCAGTCTTGAAGCCGATATTTATGAACATCTGCTTTTCCCCCATAAATTTTAATATAGATTTTATCCTTTGAAACCTATACAACTCCCAGGTGCTTCTTCACTTTTTATCTTGAGGAACATTCCTTTTCCAGAAACAAAAGTGTTTTTTTCACATTGAACACATTCTAAATCACTTTTGTTAACATGTATTCATATGTATGTGTGTGTGTGTGTGTGTGTGTGTGTGTGTGTGTGTGTGTGTAGAGAGAGAGAGAAAGAATCTTCAGAAATGCCTGTGATAAGCTATTAAGTGTTAACAACAAAAAATCTCATATTTAACATGTTGAGCCTTCAAAATGCCCAATCCCTCAGCACACACCATCATAACCTTAATAAAGAATGCCAAAAAGTATCCATTTCTCTTCCATGTTTATGTTTTCCATCCGTCCAAAAGCAGCTATTCAATGCCTGCTATGGGACAGGCACTTACTTGTAAGCGAGAAGATACAGCAGCCAACACAACAGACAAAATCCCTGTCCTGGTGTGCTTATGTTTCAATGAGTGTGAATGTTTTCTGAAAATAATTTCTCTAAATTTCCTATAGCCCAGTGGGAAATGGGCTTTATAATGGGCTTGTAGACCAACTTATTCCATTCCTGATGATAGACTAGACTCTGGGAACACATCAGTAGTAAAGTAGAGATGCTGCTACTCTCAAGGAACATGAAGTCTAGCATACTTCTCCCCCATGGCAAGAAATGTAGAAGTAGGAATTGGATGCTTTGGGATAGTCTGGGCAGCCACTTGACCATTCCCTATTTAAACCCATTATAAGGAATGCAAACATTTCCTACATGACTTGGCTCATAGAAATACTAGTAATTCTAATATAGGTAGAGGGATAAGAGTGTGGCGACCAGAGGTAGGAAGTAAAATCACAACTCTATTGAGGACAAACAACAAAGCTGACCAGGTATTAGCAAGACTAGCAAGGGCATTGAGCCCCTCATAGTAAGAGCAATCTTAAAGAGTGCAGTCCTCATCACTGTAGCAGAGAATACAAGTTATTTACATAATAGGAAAGCTTCTGGGGACAGTAGAGCTATTTAATTTGGTTAAACTAATAGTTTTCCATCCATTTATAGTCTAATGGAACCTCTCTCCTCTGTCTCTTAAACAGGAGCACATTGGCAAGATGCCACAGGCACATGAAAATGGGCAGAGTTCTTGGTGTGTCAGATTCTACTCAACCAGTCAAAGGAAAAATAGTTAACTAATTTACTGATAAGTAACTTAAGACATTATTTCCCATTACAACCAATAGAGTTATAGTATGGAATGGAATACAAATTTTGCATAAACTTTTAAGATAAAGCGTAAACAGTGCTGGAGCCAAGGCCTGAGAGATTAAAGCCATCAGTACCTGCAAAGCCAGTCTGATTTTTAAAAAGTTATGTTTTTTTATGTAAATAACTGGCTCTCAATATACATTTTTTGTAAAATGAAAATAAAAGGCAAATATTCCAACAGCACTTCCTTCAGTCACAAGGACACTTGTATGTTCCTCCTTTTTAGAAATTCTAGAGCTGCTACAAGATTCAGGACAATTCAGGGCTGCTTCGGGTTCTAACACCTCTCTCTTCACCCCCATCTCCAGCCCCAAGCCGGGGGCCTTCCCGTTCCTTTAAGAGATTCCCATCGGTGAGTTGGAGATGACTGACCACCTTTTTCTAAGACCAACCCAGAGAAGACTTTGTCAGTGCTCCCTCTTGGTCTTTAGCCCTCAACATCCCATTCTATCCATTCTATGTCACTATTTTCTAGTCTCGGGATACTATGCAGCAAAAGGATCAACTTATATTCTTTGTGCTTTGTGTTCCTGAAACAGGATCTGGAGCAGGTACAGCTCCATCTGGAAGAAGTACGGTTCTTCGATGTGTTTGGCTTCAGTGAAGCAGCAGGAGCATGGCAATGCTTCATGTGCAACAACCCTGAAAAAGCGGCTGGTAAGAGTCCCCCATTTCTGCTAAGAACAATTTGTGACCCGTAGATTTACAGGGACCAATGAACCCTTGTGTTCCAGTTGGCCTTCCTCTTTCATAAATATTTCTAGTTGCAATAGCGCACAACATTGGGCCTCATCTCTGCTCATGCTGAGAAGGCATCTCATGACAAAGTGACTGTGAGAAAAAAGGAAAACATCGGAAGGGAGAAGAATTAGAAATGAGCAAAAGAATAATCCTTTCTCTACGTTGCTTATCAGTGGTATCAGGCTGGAGTTTAGCTCAGTGGTAAGGTGATTGCCTAGCACGTGTGAGGCTGGGTTCCACTCCCTATCACAAAGAAAAAAGGCAGAGGAGAAAGTAAAGAAGAAGGAAGGAAGGAAGGAAGGAAGGAAGGAAGGAAGGAAGGAAGGAAGAAAGGAAGGAAGGCAGGCCAGCCACTTGCTCTGAAAGCATTCTGCATTTCACCCAAATAACCAGGAGTATTATAGTAAGGCAAATACTCTGTCAAGGTGTGTTTCAGAGCCTCACAGTAAGTGAGCACACAGGCTGCATCATTGCATACTCATTGTTTACAGTGCTGCTCACTGGCTGAACTGTGTTAAAAGCAACACTACAAAAAGCAAAAGTATTTGAATGATAAGTCATTAACCCTTCTCCTTCTTTTCTACTACCCAAGAAATTTAGCCTTTTGACTGCACCTAAAAATAATAGTTAGTGACCATGAGCCAAGCTCTACGCTAAACAGGTCAGGTACCTTGTCTCATCTAATTAGTACTCACAATAATCTTATGAAATAGATGACAATATAAGCTCCATTTTCCTGACGAGAAAACTGAGGCACAGAGCAGCTGGTAACTGCCCAAAGCCTCACAGGATTTGAACCCAATCTGACTCAAAAGCCCATATTTTAATCATTTCTCTATTCTCACCAGTGTAAAGAGGCTGATAATAAGTCTATGTCTGAAAAGTGATGCTATCCCTGGAAACAAAAATGTTCTGTGACTAACTTTCCCCGAGAGGAGAAAGGTTTCAAGGCTGCCACTGCTGTGGAACTATGCTAAAATACTATGGAACACAAGGCCACTTTGTAGATGAGCCATCCATCCCCTAGGAAGGCATTGAATATGCCACCTGTACCCAGTCTTTTCATCTTAGTGTCCTGTGCATCTTAAAGATTACCCATTGTGGCAAGTATATCCCTTGTTAATTGCCAAGGTCTCGAGGCTGAATGGAAAAAGTATATTCACTTGGCCAGATGGAGATGTGAGGAGCTGACAGAAAGGTACCAATTAAAATGCATTACCCCATGGAAAAGGTATGGAGAGAAGGAGCTGGCAGTTAAGGATGCCATCCTTTGTGAGGCACAGATTGTTGGCTGATTACAGAATCTGGGTTGAGCCTATGCCAGACTGAACACCCCATATTTTTAAAAAGTTAATTCAAGCAAGTAAGGAGTTAGGGAATTAAATATCTCCTTTTTAAAACTTTCTAATTAAACCTATTTCACTTACGAAAAAGACAGAACATAAAAGAAACTTCGAGAGCGTAGTGAAATAAGGTACTACCTTAAGTCATTCTGAGAAGGCCTTTAAGAGTTTTCACTTCAAGTAAGCTGAGTCCTTAGTTCAATAAATATTTAATCATATCTAGCTGAGAGAGGCCTCAGAAAAGGGGCCACAAGTTAAAAACACAAAGTGCTCCTTTAATATATGTTTTCTCAAATTCAGTGCCCTGCACTTGGAGGAAAAAAACATTCTGCACATTTATTCTTTCTTATTTGGGTTTCTCACAGTTAAATATAGACTGTGAACATATAGCAATAAAAATTCAAACAAGTCCAAATATTTTATAGCAGAACATATTGAATCAAAATGTTTTGGCCCTGAAACTTCAGTATGTTTGGATTTCTTTGCTCGTTTCCTTTTGCTACATGAAAAGGGATTGAGAACAGAAAAATCCTATTTTCAACTGTTATTTATACCAAAAGCCTTGAGTCCCTGAAGAGTTTATGTATGTTATTGATCTCATCCTCTGATTTTATACAAGTATAAAATACTACATTTAAGCAAAGTGAAAGTTCTAACATTATATTTCTACAAAATGCACTAATGATACAGAAAGAATTCACATCCATGTTCCATTTATATTCTAGTTTAAAGATGATCAAGACATAGGAACAAACATTTTATAACGGCCATGCACTCCTAGTGCAGTATTTGCATATTGTTTTTCATTTATGAAGTTCATTTTTGTTACATTGGTTGAAAGTCTTCTACTGATTCTTGGGATAGAAGTGTGAATAATGTACAGTGTCAATTCTGATTCATAATTCAGTTCAGGCCAGAAGGCATATATGAGAAAATCAAGCATACTTCATTGGATGTTTATAGTATGCAATAAATATTTGTTGAGTAAGTGAATATATAATATTTAGAAAGGGCATAATTAAACATGCATCTAACATTAAAACATGGTCCTTCAAGACTGTCAGCCACACAAAATTCCTCACAGTACCTTGTCCAGCACATGTATAAACCAGGTGAGAGGTGGTCAGTGCTGCTTCCTCGTGAAGGGAGGTCACCACATGCAAACCAGAGGGCTCACCTCCCTGCCTATTTTATCTACTGCCTGTACTGACCAGGTACCAGGCACCGCTGTATGTCTGGGTTTTATCATTGCCTACACCAATGTCAGATGCCTGTCTGCCCATGGAAGATGAGTGTGAAACAGTAGAATTAAATTCCAGTGCAAACAATGGGATAAGTCTGATTTTTGGCATGTTCTTGTTATTGTTGTGTTGTTGTTTCAGTACAAGAAATTGAATCCAGGGTCTTCAACTACATCCCAGCCCTGTTTATTTTATGTTTATTTTGAGATAGGACCTCACAAAGTTATTCAGGCAAGACGCAAACTTGTAGCCTTCTTGCTCCATATCCTCAGATCCTGGGATCACAGGCAAGTGCCATCACATCCAGCTTTAATTTTTGTTATGCTTTAAAGGGACTGACCACTAATAATAATAATTGTTCCTATAAAGTCAATATTCTAATATTTTTTAAAATACTGGCCAGCATGCTTTGAAGGGGAAAAAAGCACAAGGCAAATTAGACATCAGAAAACACATCTAGGAAAAAGACAATACTGCTTACAAAGTATAGACCAAGATATGAGTCCTTTGGTAATTGACAGTATACGAGCCAGTTTTCATGATCATCTCATGGATTTCCCTCTACAGATATAATTCCTATCACCACCCTGCACCAACTTTACCATCTACACCAGAAACTCACTGGAGTTCACTATTATTTTTATCCAATGAAGTACAAATAAAGTCAGAGGCAACTAAACCCTAGAATACCATAGGACTCCTGACATGATAATAATTGCTAGCATTTATGATTCTAGCAACTATGTAGTTAAGTTTTACACGCAGCTTTTCTCATTTTATCACCATTTTTAACTATTTTACTAAAAGATCAAATAATTTGCACAAGGCCACATAGCTACCAAGTGGTGGTGCCAGGATTTTATTCCAAACAGGCTGATTCCAGACCCTAAAATATCAACCTCTAGAACAAACTGAAGTTAGGGGACATGGAACATTACAAATTCCAAGAACAGTTATTATATCATGATAGTGTGATATATTGTAAAGACCAGGGGAAATCTAACTTTTTCGAAATGATCTATTTCCTTGATGACTTAATCTACAAGAAAAGTAAGAATTTGATCCTGGAATAAGAAAAGTATTACATGTGAGAAATGATTACAATAGAAGTTATTTCCAGTTCATTCCATTGCTGATTCTGCTTTGGCAATCATTTCATAAAGCTACAGAGTTGGAGATTAGAAAACTCACAGAAATGATTCAGCAATCCTTGGGGACTTGTCTGGTGGTGTTCACCGCAGATCCTGTTACTCTGCATGGATGACAGAATAGAGGTTGAGCAAGCAGATTTAACAGAACACTACTTATTTCTGGAAAAGCATGCAAATCGCCCTTATCAGTCACTTCTGGGTCTTGGAACTGCATAAGGCATGTGCTGGTAAGGGCTAGTCAGCTCAACCATCCTGGAACATGTCTGGCATTCTATTCAGTCACATATTTTTAAATTAGGAGATGGAACTAGGTCGTGACTTTCTCTCTTACTTCTCCAGCACACGGGACGCCTTTGTTCTTACACCCTATGAGAAATAGTTCACAGTTTTGGCACTCGTGTCCTCCTCCATAAATCTAAGCATTCCTCAGTGTGATTGCTCTCTGAGTCACTAGATATTCAGTGCTTGAACGTGATTGTCGGTAGGAGGTCTCCTTGGGTTCTAAAAGAAGATGGAAAAATGTTTTTTGACAACTTTCTATCTATCATGATTACTCTATAGAATTGACTTTGAACATTTGTGCTGTGATTAAGGTGTCTGTTACATCACATGGGCAAGTAGAGATGGCTTCAGGATAAAATCAGTATTAAAAAGGCCTCTGTAAGGAGGCCTCTGTAAGGAGATCCTGTTGAGCTCTTGTGATGAATGGTAGCTGCAGCAGCAGCTCCCCTGTGACAGATGCCTTCCTGTGGGCACCATGCCTTTTTGCTCCAGATACCAATGTGAAAATGAGCTAAATGACCTGACCTGTAAGGAAACAGGTAGCTTTATAAGTCCATTATATGAAATTCCTTCATTTAATCTCAATGTCAACTTCCATATTACTTGAAAAGTGACGACAGAAAACCCAATTTGGATTAATGCAAAGAATGGATTTGCCCTATGACATCTTTCCTCCTGCTACACATGCTACATATTGAAAGTCTTGTACACTCAATATTGTGACAGCATCAAAAACAAGGTCATGATTGCTGTAAATGACTTCACATTTTCACATTTATGTACTGTTAATGACTAATGAATATGTATTACGTAAAACTCCAACTTGTCGTTCAAAGATACTTTAAATTTTCAGTGACAAAAAACAGCCCTTATCAACTCCAATAATTCAATATTTAAAATTTTTCTCGTTTTCTCTTCTCTCTTCATTGTCCATCCTGTTTCATGCTTTAATGTCCCGGGCCTTCCTCTCTTAAACCGCCACACAGGGGTGCTCTCATTCTCTTGCTCACTATTCTCTTTCCACTTTCTCTCCTTTCTCTCTCTCTCTCAAACACACACACACGCTCTATTACACCTCCAAACAAAATCAACTTCCCACCCTCTGTTCTTTCTGCCGACACTTCTAAACTGCACACGACATGTTGCCATCAATCCCCCAGTAGACAACAAACTGCAGAAGGAGCCATGCATTGCCCATCTGCATGCCACACCCAGTGTTTGGCACAAAGGAGTGTTTAATAAACATCTGTCAAATAGATGGATGACTGGGTAGTTCACACGTCATGTGAGTTGATAGAATAACCATAGAAGAAAATATGATTTGTTTTGAGATGCAACTTGAAAATCTAACTTAGAGGGCTGAAGGAATGGCTCAGCATTTAAAGCACTTGCTTAGCAGTGCTAAATATCTGAGTTTAATTCCCCAGCACCACATAAGCAGGGCATAGTGGCATATGCCTGTAATCCCAGCACTCAGGAGTCTGAGGCAGGAGGATTGCTGTGAGACCAAGGCCAGCCTGGGCTCCATAGTGAGTTCAAGACCCTGTCTCAAAATAACAACAGATAATAATAAATAAAATCTAACTTAGAAGGGCCAGGGGCATAGCTCAGAGGTTAACATGCTTGCCTATAGCATGCACAAGTTCCTGGGTTCAATTCTCCAGCTCTGCATAAAGATTACCTAGGCATTGTGGTGCATGCCTATAATCCCAGCCCTAAGGACACTGAGGCAAGAGGATTGCTAGACCTACTTTGTGAGCTCAGGGCCAGTATGGACTACAGAACAAGACCCTGTCTCAAGAAATAAATCAATACAATAAAATCTAACTTAGAAATATCTAACATTTTATCAAAAAAATTAATTGTAAAAATTGAAGCATCATAGCACATATTTGTTATCTCAGCTATGCAAGATTGCTTGAGCCCAGGTGTTTCAGATCAGACAAAGCAACATGATGGGACTTCACTGAAAAGAAAAGAAACATGCACATGCGTGCACGCGCGCGCGCACACACACACACACACACAAACACACACACACACACACACTAAAACCAAACTAGAACCGTGAAATAGCATCATTTAGAAGATTAACATTTTATATGAAAAGTTGCTATGTACAAGTTTTCTATGTGTTATGGAGGCCCAATTATGACATTATCCTAAAATATTTCAGAACACACACACACACACACACACACACACACACACACACACACATATATATATGTGTGTGTATATATATATATATACACACACACATATATATACATGTATATATATATATATATATATATATATATATATATATATACATATATATATCCCATAGTACACTTGCTAATAACTTGAGAGCTTTGATAGAAAATAAGCTAAGATCAGAAGTTAACTTCCATTTTTTAATCCAGTATCATTTCTCTACTCCTTTGTCTTTCCATTCTGGTCTACAATCTTATCTTGATGTAGGGTAAAAGTAAGTGTCTGCTAGGATTTATACTCACCACAAAGCGCTAGTCACTCTGTCATTATCTACAAACAAATCACCAAATGTGGAAATCTGAGTGAGTCTGAGTTGTGATCAGAAGGCTAAGATCAATATTAACTAGGTGAAGAAGGAAGTAAGGCAATTCCAGAGAAAAATGAGTAAGTATGGGAATTCAAAAAAAAAAAAAAAACCTTCTTGGCAAATCAGCAAGAGTGGAAAGAATTCTAAACAAGGTGAAATTGGACAGGCTGGGAGAGATCGGTCCGTTAAGGCCATCAAGAGTGTGTTACAGAGTCTGTTCTTCAAGCTAAGGGCTATGGGAAACGATGTAAAATTTTGCTCAAGTGGTAACACCATCAGAGAGATCATTCTGGCATGTAGGATCCAGATTTGAAGAGTCCAGAGAAGACCAGTGAGGAGGCTGTTGTCATTGCTTAGGTAAGAGGTGATGACAGTTCACACCAGAATAATGGAGAGAGATGGACCAACTTGAGAGCAACTGAAAAAATAACCCTAAATATTGTGATAGAATATTCAGCAGGCATGACAGACGGACAATGGGTCTCGGCCTGGTGCAGCAGATGAGATGGCGTGTTTACTGAGCTAGGGAACGCTGGAAAAAGACTAAGGGGGTTTTTCTCAAGGAGAAAAGGAGAGAGAGGAAAGAGCTTTAACTTCAATGAACTGAGTTTGAAGTGCCATGGAAGCAATGAGGCCAGTGGTGAGAGATACAAATCTGGACTCAGGAGAAGAGTAGTGGACTACCCATCTCTATTCAGAAATCATCTCATGAAAATGGTTACCAAGGCTTTGAGCCAGGATGATGGGTTGAGGAGAGTGCATCTAGTGAGGAGAAATGGCCCAGCAATAAACAGCTGGGTAAAGGAAGCTGGCTTGGAAAGGTGGCTGAGAAGAAATATCTACAAATAGAGAGGAAACAAGAGAAGTATTGTCTCCCAGAAACTAGAAGAAGAGGATATTTTAACAAGGAGGAATTGGTCAACAGAATTGAATACAGCTAAGAAGGCCGTGATGGGGGCGTTGGCCCCCTTAGAGAGAGATAAGGAGACTAGAGGCCTCACTGAAGCAGACTGAGTCAAGAGAAGGAGCAAGGGCTGGAGGAATGATGGCTCAGAGGTTAAAGCACTTGCCTAGTACATGCTAAGTCAAGCACTAAGTACCCATGTTTGATTCCCCAGCGCCACATAAGCCAGGCATGGTGGTGCATGCTTGCAATCCCAGCACTTGGGAGGCTAAGACAGGAGGATTGCTGTGAGTTCAAGGCCAGCCTGAGCCACATAGGGAGTTCAGGACAAGGCTGGGCTATAGACTCTGTCTCAAAAAAAAAAAAAAAAGAAAAAGAAAAAGAAAAAAGAAAAGAAAAGAGAGAGAGACACAGAGAGAGAGAGAGAGAGAGAGAGAGAGAGGGAGAGAGAGAGAGAGAGAAGGAGTTAGGGCTGGAGGAATGGCACAGCGGTTAAAGCACTTGCCTAGCAAGTGTAAGGCCCTGGGTTTGATTCCCCAGCATCAAATAAACTAGGCATGGTGGCACCAACCTGTAATCTCATCACTCGGGGGGCTGAGGAAGGAAGATTGATGTGAGTCCAGTCTGGGCTACATAGTGAGTTCAGGACCAGCCTGGGCTACAGAGTGAGACCTTGTCTCAAAGAGGGAGAGAGAGAGAGAGAGAGAGACAGACAGACAGACAGACAGACAGACAGAAGGGAGAGAGAGAGAGAGAAGCAAAGAAGTGCAAACAAGACAATCCTCCTGGCTTTAAAAGGAACTGAGAAATAAAGCCATAGATTAAGGGAAAAGAAAAGGTTAAAGCACTTGAGCACGTTTAAAAGCCAAAGGAGCACTCAATCGAGAGAAAGAGAAAGAAATGGCATAAAGAAAAAAGATAATCTGTACTGGAAGTTTCTGAGAACGTGGAAGAATAAGAGTCTATGCAAAAGATGGCCATTCTCTATGATGACATCATTCTCTGTGGTTGTTAAGAAGCACCAATATGTCTTTTCAATAGGTGAGTTTGTAACTGGAAGTCAAGTTCCATTCCTAATATATTTATCCAGATAAATCAAAAACTAAAATTATGCTGAGAGGTGATGACCAAAGCTCTCTTTAAATACTAAATTTAATACTGAATTTTTTTAAATTACACTAAATGGGTTTTCTACTAAAGCCTTCTATATCCTTCTTGACCAACACTTTCTACTACAACAGTGATTATGGCTGCTGTTTTGCTTTTGTTACTGTAATTGTTTAACTAATGTCTATATCTTCCAGGCAACAGTAAATTCCATAAAGTGGCTTCTTCTCACATACCAGACCGTTCCACACACACTAGACACTCAAAAAAAATGGATAACTGAAGCTTGCATTTTAAAAATTTTAGAAGTAACATTTTTCTTAGTCTACAAATAACAAAAAAGCAAAAATTATTGAATTCACCAAAGATCCATTTTAGGAGGCAAAGGGTAGATATTCACATGATAGCATTTATAGTTATTCTGTGCCATAAGAATGTATTCAATATATGTATTCAATGTATATATTCAAATGTATTCTTACATGTATATGTAATCTTTTCTTAAGAATGTTTTTAAAAGAATATGACAAACATTATTTTATTTATCATAATGTGTAAGGCATTTATATACATTTGTGCATCAGAAGCATATGTATTTATGTTTATTATACATATGTATACAAACACATATGTGTATATACAAAATATAAGGCACATGATGGTGCATAAGTTATATCCAAGGCTTCCAATGTACACATTGTAAACTTCTATTCAATGCCAAAAAGTTTGAGTCCAAGCACTGAAGCCTAACATATGAAACTTGTTTAAAAAAAAAAAAAATCCCTGAGTTGCATGTGGTGGTCCATTCCTATAATCTCAGTACCACCTTGAATTGCTCCAAAATACTAAGAAGTTGTATGCAGGGGAGACAGTAGTTATGATGTACTCAACATGTACAACCCATAAGTCGACCGTCCTTCCCACAGACCTGGCACAAATGTGTCACGTGTGGTTTTCCCAACCCTGGGCAAGCTTTGCAAGGCCAGAGAGTATGGAAAAGTTTCCAATGTTGAAACTATATGCAGCCCAATAGGCAGACGTAGCTGACAAATACCTATCCATGAGATTTTGTTAGTGAAACTGAGACCAAGGTGAGTCATATGTGTGAAATCCTTTTTTATTACAAGTTTAATTCTAAAATGGAACAATTATCTCCATTCATTGAAACCCACTTGATCTTTTCATGTTGGTTCTTATCAATCATTACTCAGCAATTCTAGTTTAATCTTCTTTGAGAGATACTCATAAAGGTACAAAAGTCATCGCTTGTACTACACAGAAATATTAAACAATTTTTTTGCAAAGTGACCTTAGAGTTTTTATTTCACTGACAACAAAATAAATAAGTCAAATTCCACAAACATTGATTTTGATCATCTCCTCTGTGACTTTATTGATGAAAGCCAAGGGCATGAGCATGATCTTAATCTGTCATTCTTTTCTACTATTTCACAGAGAAATTGTAACAATTTTCTTTCAACCACTTTTTTTTAATTTTACACTTTTATATAGTATATAACTAGTTACTAGAAGTTCTCAAACTATATAGAATCAGCTGAATACTTTGACAAAAATGTAAAGTCCCTGACTCACCCCAAAATTCAAACATAGTAGGTTTGGAATAGTACACTGGAATGTGCATTTTAACAAACCAGCAGAAAATTGAGACAGAGGTTGTGCTTGGAACACAGTTTGGGAAACTTAGATGTGAAGGCTGATAAGACAGTAGCTCTGAGATGTTTTTAACCTCAGCAATTTGCCCATGTCTAGAAAGCATACTCCATTTTGATGACTATAAACCTGCCGGGCAAGGAAGCACTCAGTCACAGGTGGCAGTGCCCACGAAGGACTGCTGCCGCGATTAGTTTGTCTGTCCTATATTGGTCCCTACCACGTCTTGTCAGATGTTTCAAAGTTGATCCTGATTATGCCTCTGTTTATTCACATCTGATTTAAAAAAAAAAAAGAACTCTAAGACACTGCCTCAATATTTCAAGACACATGTCATTTATCATGATCCTTAGTGATTTCAAAAACCACAGACACTCAGTCTCCTCAATGTGGCTCCTACAACCCTTCTTTGAGTGCTTCTGTCCTTCTGTAAGCACATCCTCTGTAATTATGGTTGGCTTTACTGAAATGGGTACGCATATTTTTTTTAAAAAAAATCAATAAAACTATGGAAAGAGATTGAAGTAAATTTGAGACTCTCAATTTATACAAAGAAATTCCCCAGTGTGTATAGGAGCTATAATTCCCAGAAGCAGTGTATGCTTTCGTTTCTAATTTTTGTGGTACCAGGGATTGAACACAGGGCTTTTGCACTGAGCTATATTCATAGCCTTTTTTTATTTTTTTATTTTGAGATAGGGTCTCATTAGTCACTAAACTGCCCAAGTTGGGCTCAGACTTACAGTCTTCCTACCTCAACCTTACAGAGTGTTAGAATTACAGGCATGTGCCACCATGCTGGACTAGAAGCAGTGATTTTGAGAAGGGAAAACTATGTACTTTTTCTCCGCTTTTACTTAAACACTAAGTTTTGGGGAGTTGCATTTCTTTCATCATACACCTTCAACAACTGGAAGAAACTCTCCAAACATTCAAATATCACAAACCAAACTCATGACTGTCTCAAATATGGTTTACTCATATGCAACACAACATTTTTAAGACAAAACAGATACAAACCAAGAAGCGTATATTAGGACTCCTGATCCTGGATCGAAGTCAGTGTGCAACGTTCTGTCCTACACAAGACCCAGGGGGAGGGCAGGAGAGGAACGGAAGCATCATAGTTAGAGTGGGAAATGCTACCAACACAGCCCAAATTAGTACTGCATTATTTGAGAATAGCCTGTCTTAGTGAATAAATGAATCAATTACTCAAAAAAAATGAATTTACCTTACTTTGGGGACTTTTAGTTGCCTCTGAAACTTGGGTTTTATGTGGCCACAGAGACACTGAAATGACTTCCAGAGACTTGTTTCAGAGAACGCAGTGCACTTTATTAGGGGAACTGAGAGCATATATAGGGTAGAATAAGAGAAAGGTCCTGGAGTCTACATAAGGCTCCATCTATCCAATCATCTCAGAGATAACCTAATAGTGGCAGGCATGCAGCACGGTGGGGAGGAAAGCGGGAGGCAGACTTGCGCAGGACAGCATGCACCTGGGTGAGCCTCAGGCACAAAACAACCAGAAAGTCGTGGAAGCTCAGCGTGCTAGGCTCAGATGTCCCAGATGTGAGCCAAGTATGCTTGTATCTATCCCGACCCTCCACGGTGGTGCATGCCTGGTATCTCAGCACTTGGGAGGCTGAGGCAGGTGGATTGCCATGAATTTGACATCATCCTAGCGTACACAGTTAATTTAAGACCAACCTGGACTACAGAGAAAACCCTCTCTCAAAAAAAGAGAAAGAGAGAGACAGTAGGAGGCAGGCAGATAAGCTTTGTGGAGAGGGGAAGGGGATCTGAGGCTGGGAGGAAAAGGAGGTGGGGCAGAAGGAGAAGTAAACATGATTAGGATGTGTATTTGCACCAGTTCCCCAAGTTGCATGCAGTCATAATATTACATAACAATTATGGGGGGGGGGGAATTCTTGTGCTCTTGAGATAAAAGTGACTATATGATTACAAAAATTGCTCCACTAGAAAGCACTGGATTTCA